>OY757542.1:2681226-2729714 GCA_963584105.1 Alviniconcha strummeri
GAACAGATCATCGAGGTCACCGCATATTCCGACATGTGGGGAAAATACTCTGACAACATCATCTGTAAGGTAAGATATGACAGGATACCGGCTTGTGTGTGAATGAAGTTAGCGTTCACTTCCATGGAGCTGTAACATAAAACTCTAAGGGATTATGTGTTATGTGTTTTGACAAACACTTATTCTGACTGTGAATATATGGGGTTTTTTAAATATATAAAAAAGGCATAAGAATGTGCACAGGTATTTCAGAATATGTACTGATGAACATCTGTTGAGAATGTTGGCTGTGGTAGCAGTGTGCCATTTCCTGTTTGCCATTGTTCAAGAAAGGTCATGTTTTGAGGTGTTTTTTCTCCTTTGTATGTTGGTTGGATGGGGTTTGGGATGTTTCGGTTGTTTCATTTGTTCTTGTTCTTGTTTTGTGTGTCTGTACCTTGCTTTTGGGGAGGGGGGTAAGGGGGGGGGGGAGAAATTGGGGGATGGGGTGGGGGCATGCATGCATGTGTGTGTGTGTGTGTGTGTGTGTGTGTGTGTGTGTGTGTGTGTGTGTGTGTGTGTGAGTGAGAATGCATGCACACATGTGTTTGCATATGCGTGTGTGCCTGCAAGTGTGTGTCTTGTCCAAGTAACTCATCCCTCGCAGAATTCCAGTGACATCGCTGTTTGATCCTGACAGGTCGGTGACCTTGACGTGGTCCTTGTGCCCGTCTCCATGACAGTGACAGGCTGTCCACTCAACTTCCAGATGACCGCCGCCAACCCTGACCAGTCCACTGTTCTTAGGTAGGGCAGTTCCAGGATTGGCTGAATTTGCTGGCACTCGGAGTGCCCACCTGAGTGACAATCTTTGTGGGCGTTATGATCCAGGAGGAGCAGAATGTATTGTTCCCCCTGCTGTACAAAGTTCTGAGCAAATGTTCTCGGGGGGTCAGGTTGTGTGTGACCTTATTAAAAGTAAAATTGTTGTATTTCCACCACTAGATACCTACATATAATTATATGCCTCTCTCTCTCTCTCTCTCTCTCTCTCTCTCTCTCTCTCTCTCTCTCTCTCTCTCTCTCTCTCTCTCGATCCCCACCCCCCTCTCTCTCTCTTTCTGATTCATAGTCAAAAACATCTTCCATCATATTACATACACTTCTGTTTGGTCCATTGGTTCTTTGTAATATTCACAAAGTGGAACTGTTCCTTTATCTTGCAAGTGTGTGATATGAGAGAATGTTCTCTTCAACTTCAGGGAAGAGAAACACCCTAGGTAGCAGATATGTTGACTGTGGACATCATTCAAAAAAAAAAAAAAATCCTGATAGCTGTGCATGTTGGTCTGTGGCAGGTTTGGCACAATTGTGGCAGGCACGGCACCCATCACTCGCCACGTCAGAATCAACAACACCAGTCCCTTTGGTGAGCAGCAGTCGGCCCACAGCCTGCATATACATCAGTGCATTGCAGCGTAGGCCTGCAGGGCAAAAACCTTGACCTTTTCTTCCCTGCCTGTAGGACCTCTATATAGCCACGTGTTGGCAAGGGCTTCACCGTTACCTGGGTGAAGGACAGGAAGGATTAACACGTTTTTTATCAGCCGGTTAAGGAACTGTGCTGTGGTTTACATAGAAATAGTTGTACTCTTAATGGTATTGGCAGTGGTAGCAAAATGGTTTATGTAGCGTGTTATCTGTACTTGAGCACTAGCGGAGAAGTGCCCCCTTTCTAAACATCCCCGAAGATAAATAAAACTAAACTGCATGTGCACGAAACATCGGGAAATTTAGAAAAAAATTGCAGTGGATCCCAAGGGAGCTTTCATGGAAGGGGTGGTGAGGTGGAAGGGGTGGTGAGGTGGAAGGGGTGGTGAGGTGGAAGGGGTGGTGAGGTGGAAGGGGGTCGTTGCCGTAGTGAGCACTAACAAGCTCAAAAGAATCCCTAACATGATCGTTGCACACCATGTGGCAGACATCCGTTTGGACTGGAAAGCGTACAACTACCAGGAAGACACTGAGAAGCTGGTGGATTTGATTGTGGCCTACGGCCGACCGTTCCCGCTCCGCGATGCAAATGGCGTTGAAGTGATCCCAACTCCTCCAGGTGAGTCTATAGACAGTGTTCGCATGTATTGCCCTCAGTTCCAGGTTCTGGAACACTGTACACAGGCCTACACAGGCATGAAACAATGAATTTATGAACAGCTGGTTATGTCAGAGTAGTTCCCCTTTGAAATTTATCCTGTCTGTGCTCACACGCACACTGACACATAGGCACATGCATGCACGCATACGTCCATGCATGCACACTTGCGCATATGCTTATGCACTCAAAAACACAGGCACACACAGATACACTCCCATGCATTCTTTCACACACATATGTTCATATGCATGCATGCACACATGCATGCACACACACATGCACACACACATGCATGTATGCACACACATGCACGCACACACACATGCACACACATACACACATGCGCACACATACGCACACACACACACACACACACACATGCACATGCACACACACACACACACACACACACACACACACACACACACACACACACACACACACACACACACACACACAAGGGGAAAAGAACTGACAGGGCTAAATATGGGTATTGCCCACCCATATCTCGCTTTGATTGCACTACAGTTATACACACACAGTTCACTGATGAATTGCAACCCACCTGCACCCTAGCATCAGCCTACAACTTGTTAGTTTTACATGTCTTGCGTTTCAGAACCCCTACGACCCAAGCGACCACCAACAGAAGAGATTCCCGACTCTCCAGACACAACAACCACAGAAGTCAGTGAAGCGCCAACTGCCGCTACCACACCTGATGGCAACCGCAGGGTGAGCACTCGAGGCTCTGGACAGGAGAGGAAGAAAGGGCAGCCCAAGATTGTGTCCCTGTTCCTGCGCCCTCACAGTGGATCAGAGGCATTTATTCCCTACAACATTCAACCCCGGCAACTGGTGAGCGCAGTTCAGCAGCTTGGATTAGGATACGCACAGCTTCTTCTTCTTCTTTCTTCATCTTCTTCTGATGCATCAGACTTTAGCTCAAAGGAGCAGGAGGATAATTTCCATACACGTTGCAGTTTCCTGCAGTTTTCATATTCTTATGCTCCATTTGCCCCAGTGGCATTCTGTTTATTTAAGCAACTGCTTATTTATGTGTGTGTGTGTGTGTGTGTGTGTGTGTGTGTGTGTGTGTGTGTGTGTGTGTGTGTGTGTGCATGTGTGTGTGTGTATGCATGTGTGTGTGTGTGTGTGCGCATGTGTGTGTGTGTATGCATGTGTGTGTGTGTGTGTGTGCGTGCATGCGTGTGTGCGTGCATGTGTATGTGAAGGGGGAAACTATGTCAATCAGCTGATGTGAACTTTCACCATCATGTGTGCAGATGATACCAGCTAAAGGTCATGCCACAGTGCAGATGACCTTCACCCCTCCACCAGCCGAGGATATAGCACAGGAAACGGACTGCATTAGCTACGCCCTGGGTTACCTCAGTCTTGACAGTGATGTAAGGGCTCCTACCTCTTCTTCTTCTTTGCTTTCCTTTTGCTGCTCATTCTGGTATACAGCTGAACCCTCATGAAGGACCATCCCCAAGGGAGAGCATTCCCATCCCTTATTAGCCTTCTGGCTTCTATGTCACATGATTGCTGTCCCTAATAAGCCACCTCGCTTCTGTGGACGTAAAGCAACATGTTTACTTGCTTACTTTATGTGACATAAAGCACCATGAAGGAAGAAGAAGAGAGAGAGAGCATCCATTTTGTGGGATCATGCTTCAGAGCTGCTTTCTCCATATATTTTCATGCACCAAGGACTACCGGATCTAGCCCTCTTTCTTCCTTTTTTTTTCTTTCGGGGGGGGGGAGGTGTGGGAGGGAGGGGAGGGGAAGTACTGCCAACTTTGAAAACAAATATGTTTTAGTGGAGGGACCCAAAAGAACCACCATTTTTTGTGCCATCTTTCAGAAGCAAAGGTGGAGGGATGTGGGAAGCCATCCTTTCTTAAGAGCATATGTCAGGTGGTGGTTGGGGGAAGGAACCAGCTGTTCTGTCAGTTTTCAATGAAAATTATACCAGTCATTAACTGAGTGTGCACATGCATCAAGATGTCTGTTGAGGATGATAACTTTCTAAGGGAGGGTTGGGGATGTGCCAACCTAATGACTTTTTTTGGAGAGTTTTTACGTTTTGGTTTGACAGAGAAAACATTCCAGGTAATTTTGGGTTTGCTATTAGTGTATGCAGATTGAGAGAAAGGGGACATATGTCTAAGAGCATGTATGTATGTGTGTTTAATGACTTAGAATTATTGAGATATGTTCTTCGTTGTGCGATCAAATGACAGCTTTAATTTCCTTCTGGGATGAATAAAGTATATTGTTACTGTTGTTGTTATTGTTACTTAAAATTGGGGGGGTGGGGGGGGGGAGGGGCTGGCTCCATTGTCTTAGGGGTATATTTTGAAAGGGAGGAGGGGGGAAGGAGGGAACCACTTCTTTTCAACAGCGTATTATCAGGGATTGGGTGGGGATGGGGTGGGATGCAGACAGAGGACCACTCCTTTTTAGGAACCTATTTTCAGGAGCAAGGAGAGATGCATAAAAATATTTCCAGGGGAAGGAGGAGAGAAAAAGGGGACTGCCTTTTTCTTCTCAGGAAGGGGAGGGGGAGAGGGGGCAGCGTAACTATTTTGGGGTGGAGGGGGTGGGAGAGGGCACTTAAGGCACCCCCAGTTGGTCACTTCACATTGAGGCAGAGAGGGGGGCAGTGTAACAGCATTTTGGGGTGGATGGGGTGGGAGAGGGCACTTAATGCACCCCCAGTTGATCACTTCGCATTGAAATGAAAATAGCTAATCTTCCATTAGGAAATGTCAGCCGTCCCCACATGCTGACAGTTTTACAAGGACATTAACGTCTCATCAAGGTTCTGTGCAACCTGTTGACAATCATCCATATGGATGGGGGCTGTGTCACTGCTTGATGATGATGCCTGCCTGCAGTGAGGGAGATGCTCTGGAAGAAAAAGGAAATGTCTCCAACAGATGCACAGGATTTTTTTCTTTTTAAAGCAGTCCAGGTTTTTGTTGATGTTGTTTTTCCCCCTTTTCTTCTTCTTCATCTTCTTCTTCTTGTCTCCAATTAGGAGTCACAATCAATATTTGTTAGCAAATCATTTTTGCCTGTTTTATTTTTATTGTGTCCTTTTGACCTTCCTTTCTTTTCTTTTTCAGCGTTGCAATGTCAGAGACAAGGTTGAGAGACTGGAGGCCTATGAAACAAAGCAACTGAGAATCGACTACTCCGCTCATGTCAAACCTGCCCTGTGAGTCTTTGTTGTTGTTTTTCTGTTTTGTTTTTTAACCCCAGTTGCACGCAGACCCATGAGTCCTTTCTTCTTCTTTTTTAAATTTCTTATGATTCATAGGTCTTATCCATCAGTTCTTTCTTTTTTGTGTGTGTGGGTTTTCATTTAAACTATTATAAATAAAAATTCCACACAAAGGTATATAGATGTGAAATATATAGCTTGTTGTTGCTGTGAATCACTGATGAACATTGTTATTGAAGTTCAATGGGGTGTTGTTGTTTTTAAGAAGCTGCTCATGTACACAGTTTGACTGATTATTAATACATTTCTCAAACTTCGTTCTCTTTCAAATAAAAGTGACAGATCAAAATATTTACCATATTTGTATTTACTAATACACATTTTTGCTGTTAGAATAACATGACTGGTGGCTAGAACGTCACTGCTGTTCTCTGTTTCATTGTATCCAAACAAAACATCCTTTAATTTAAATTTTATTAATTTATCAATTTTTTTGTGAGTCTAACTGGGTCTTGGCCTTCAAATCAGAGTAGCTAGTTGACAGACAGGAAAAATACTGTCTCTCCTAGTCCTAGTCCCTGCATCAAAGCATGAGACGGATGTTTGTCATGACACCTTTTTGTTGTAGCACTTCATTAATCCTTTCTAGGAAACTTGGAATACCATACACAGTAAGGCTACAGCAACCGCAAGAATGATGCGACCCATTCCTACCAGCATGTGCAGTATTTTCATGTGTCCAAACAATGATACCGCTGCCAGTGTGTGGGATTTTGAACATGCATACAAATGTTGAGGCATGCAATTGTACGCAGGGTTGTATAATCGCTGTAATAGTCTGCATTAAAAGTTGACTGGAAAAAAAATCCCATGCCAGGAATTTTGGTCTAACACTGTACCAACTGAGCTATCCCCTGTATCATGTAACACTGTACCAACTGAGCTATCCCATGTATCATGTAACACTGTACCAACTGAGCTATCCCATGTATCATGTAACACTGTACCAACTGAGCTATCCCATGTATCATGTAACACTGTACCAACTGAGCTATCTCATGTATGATGTAACACTGTACCAACTGAGCTATCCCCTGTATGATGTACATTGTGAGTAACACAGTGGCATCCTTTCCAGTTGGAAGCAAAATAGGGAATCCACTGGAAGTAAAAGTGCTCAGTTGTCATCATAATTTTGCATTATGGCATCACAGTTTGAAGACAGCTGTAGTTTCCCATCACATTGCACACACACAAACACACACAATTAAACTTTGGTAACTAAATCAAGACATGCTGGCATAAACAAAATGCGTGTGTTTTATGGGACTTATTCTCCACATCTTTTCCCTATGCTTTTTTTAACTTAAAATATGTTTTGGCTTCACTTAACCAGAGTTGAACTGTTTTGCCTTAATCGATTGACGCAGTCAACAACTAGCTAAAACTCGGTCAATGTTTCAGGTTGACCATTGAGGAGACTGACGATGAAGGGATGCGTTACCAGTCAGCCATGAGTGACATTCTTGATGGAGACAAGGTGATTGTCACAATTATAGAGGAGTACATGTCACATGCCAGTCTGTGTGTTGCTTTGTGTCACATTGCAAGTTGTGCTGCTTTATGTTGCATTTAAGTTATGTGTTGCTCTGTGTTGCATGCAAGCTGTATGTTGTTTTCTTTCCCATGCTGTTTGCATGTTATTATTATTATTCAAAGCTCTTATGTAGTGTGTTGCTCTGTTTCCCATGCCAGTCTGTCGCTCTGTCGCATTCTTGTCTGTGTTGCTTTCTGACAGTTTAAAAAATGATCAGCAGTACATCATCCTTGTACCCACTGATGCCCCTTTGTGATGTACACAGGGCCCATTTTTACACACTGTGTGTCTAACATGATACAGAAAGGTGTCACAGGATGCAGAAAGGTGTCACAGGATGCAGAAAGGTATTACATGAGGTTATGCACTGAAGTTCAAAGGCATTGTATCAACTGTTGATAGCAGTGCTGTCCTTTATTGAGTGTAGTACAGAAAAGTATCACAGAAGGTCTATTCACTGAAGTTCAAGGGTATTGCATAAACAGTTGATAGAGGTGTTATCCTTTATTTAGCATCCTACAGAAAGGCACACTAAACTTCAAGGGTATTGTATCAACAGTTGATAGAGGTGTCATCCTTTATTTAGCATCATACAGAAAGGTACACTGAAGTTCAAGGGTATTGTACCAACAGTTGATAGAGGTGTCATCCTTTATTTAGCATGCTACAGAAAGGCACAATGAAGTTTAAGGGTATTGTATCAAGAGTTGATAGATGTGTTATCCTTGATGCAGATTCTGAAGGAGTCGCTCAGCACACGCAGCCTGATGCTGTCCAATGGCACCCAGACACCCTTGACCTTCCGCCTCAAGGTCACAGCGCCCTTTGTCATGGTTGACTTTGACCAAGGCAATGGCGAGAAGGGCCACTCCAGAGCTCTACAGACTGGGTTCCACACGCTTCACCCCCGTCACAACATCATGGTATTGTTGTGTACTTAGGACAGTGCATAGGTCACAACATCATGGTATTGTTGTGTGCATAGGACAGTGCATAGGTCACATCATGGTATTGTTGTGTACATAGGACAGTGCATAGGTCACATCATGGTATTGTTGTGTACATAGGACAGTGCATAGGTCACATCATGGTATTGTTGTGTACATAGGACAGTGCATAGGTCACATCATGGTATTGTTGTGTACATAGGACAGTGCATAGGTCACAACATCATGGTATTGTTGTGTGCATAGGACAGTGCATAGGTCACAACATCATGGTATTGTTGTGTACATAGGACAGTGCATAGGTCACAACATCATGGTATTGTTGTGTACATAGGACAGTGCATAGGTCACAACATCATGGTATTGTTGTGTACATAGGACAGTGCATAGGTCACATCATGGTATTGTTGTGTACATAGGACAGTGCATAGGTCACAACATCATGGTATTGTTGTGTACATAGGACAGTGCATAGGTCACAACATCATGGTATTGTTGTGTACATAGGACAGTGCATAGGTCACAACATCATGGTATTGTTGTGTACATAGGACAGTGCATAGGTCACAACATCATGGTAGTCTTGTGTACTTAGGACAGTGCATAGGTCACAACATCATGGTAGTGTTGTGTACTTAGGACAGTGCATAGGTCACAACATCATGGTATTGTTGCGTGCATAGGACAGTGCTGTTGCCGTTTCTCCCAGTACCATCTGCTGCAAATGCTGAAGGGTCTACAGCTTGCACCACAGCTCATTTTCTGCGACTGAGATGATGAAATCACATGCATTCATGCTATAAAGCATTGTTATAAGCAGTGGTTATAAAGCATTGTCGTCAAGTCACTAAAATTAGTGTAGTACAGTAGAGACCCACTCTCAAGATGCTGCAATTGTGTCAGCAGTGGGAATCATTGATATGTACAGACCGGTGTCACCACTGTAGCATATATGGTTTAAATATGGTTTAGATACTCAGGTGCTTTTGTTTACATGGACCTCCTTTTTATTTTTTATTTAAACTTATTTATTTAGCCAGGATGACAGTAATGTGTTTGTATGAAATGGTGTGACGGTATGCAGCCCAGAAATGATGACAAAAATAACTGACCTCCGCTGATTTCCTGCACAGGTGAAGGTGGCCCTGCGAGTGACGCCCACCATGCTGTCTGACTATCAGCGTGATAATGAAATAGAGGACTGGGAGAGCATCACCAACGGCAACCGTTTGGACATCAACGACGACCTTATCATCGAGTTCAACAACACCACACAGCAGGTGCTGGATGCAAGCATTGAGTGTCCCCTGGCCTGTGACTCGTAGTGTAACTCTTTGAATTGGTACAATGGTTGCTAGTGCAATTCTATTGACACTTGGCAGTCAAATTGTATTGTATTAATCAAGTCTGCTGAGGTGGAAACTCAACAGATTTGTATCCATGTGCTCTGATGTTAATTAATAATTACTGGGAGAAAGAAAGAGCCACAGATTTCAGGTTCCAGCCTTTTGACGTTATGCTGAATATGGCATTGTACTCCTTAATAAGTGATATGTACTTACTAATTTTTTGGTGTTTGTAGTCATTTTCTGTCCTTGATGCTTTGCAGTAAACTTTGACTCTGTAGCACAGTATGCAGCCACCATGCTTGCTTTTACTCAGAAGCGCGTGCTACAGAGTTGACAACAGAGTTGTTAAAAACTGACAACATATTGCAAAGTAGATGACAGATTAACGCTATTCTGCAAAAGCAGCACCGTGTCAATCACTCCTGTTTCTGCTCCAATGGTAAAGCAAAGAATTTTGTTCCGTGTCAAAGAGAACAGCAAAATGCAAGGTTCGATTCCTTATGCCGCGTGTGTGGTCCGTTTCCCAGAAGGTGGCCCTGCAGGCAACAGTGGCAATTCCTCAGATGACGCTGTCCAAGTCCGAGCTGCACTTTGGCACATGTCTGGTCGGTCAACGCCGTGAAATGCAGCTCCTCATCTCCAACTCCACCGCAGCCCACTGCCGCTGGGTTGCAAGCTTCGGTGAGTCACTGTCTGCCTTCTCCTTTTCCCTCTACCAGTGGGTAGTGTGAAAAATACTAATGGTTTGTTGGCAGACAAAAACAAACGCATATTTTGTTTTTTTTCCCCTGTACCAATGGTTAGCGTGAAAAATACTCATGGTTTGTTGGCAAACAAAAACAAACCAGATCTTGTTTTGATGTGTGTACTTTTATTTTTTATAAACCTATTATGTAAATGATGTGCTGCTACACTGTACTATGCTTGGACCCGTTTGTTGTTTTTTAAACTGGGACAGGCACAATGTAAATACAATTTATTACTATTATTATTAAACAGGCTGACAGAAAATACAATAAGAAAAAATATTAAAATTAAGTCAGAGTAGCTTGAATGTTCTGAAATGACCAATGGTAGCCTGAATGTTCTGAAATAACCAATGCTAACCCCCCCCCCCCCCAAAAAGATCAAAGGGTTAGAGTGGCATGAGTCTTTCGGAACCATCAATACCAGTGTAGGAATAATGCCATGTTTTGACAGCAGTTTAAGAAGATTGCAGCCTTTTTTGATGATAATTCAAGAAGACTGCAAAGTGTTTGCTCTTGTGGCATTTCCAGAGAGCAAGTCAGCGACGTGCATCCAGGACACGTTTCGGATTACACCCATCCATGGATTGCTGGAGGCTCACATCACTCACATCAGCCAGAGCAAGACTCTCCTCACTGTCTACTTCACCGCCAAGTACGTGCACTGCTTTTGCATATAGAGGATGGGGGCGTGGGGGTCTGTGCGTTGTCAGTTACAGATACTGCGTATCAGCAGAGGGTTTGTGAGGTGTATGTGTGATTACTCACAAATGCATGCGCTCACATATACTCACCTACACATGCACACACACACCATGTTGGTGTGCATTTTGGGCTCAGTCCACTTGCAGATCAGGATATAAAATAGCTGAAAAAAAGTGGGATGGGGGAAGGGAGGAGAAACGGGCTTGGCTCGCTTGCAGATCAATACCAGGATCAGGGTGCTGGGTCATATTGGCCACCCTTCTAGGCATTTTATGTGCTGCCTGCACCAGCTGTTTCTCAGCTCACAGTGTCCATCCGTGGAACGCCCCCCTCAAACTCTACGTCACCAACAAATAAGTACAAGCTTAGACTTCAGGGATGCAGATCAAGTTTTTTTTATTGTCGATGTAGTGATGTGACGGCTTGTTTCAATGAAGAAGAAACAATGGTGTGCATACTGCGTATTAAACTTCTTTTTTAAAGAAATTGTAATCTATGAACTGCACAGCATACAGGCCACTGCAAGGCCAGCACTTTTGTCATTTCAGAAGTGGGGATGGAAACAGGAAACATCTAACAGCGGATATGCATGTGCAGTGAAACAAAGAGGAACTGATGCAATTAATGTTCTCTCATCCAAGCGCTGTTTTAAATGTTTGTGAAGTCACCATGCCTTCGAATGTCTCTAAGTCTTATCCATTTATGCTGGTCTGTTTTATTACTGTACAAGTAAATTGTGATGTTCTGTCATTCGCCAGGCATGCAGAGTCCTACGAAGCGGTCATCCTGTTCCAAGGTTCCCTGGGAGAAACTCATCAGCGGCTGTATGTGCGAGGACGAGGCTCATACGATGGAAAACATGAGGCAGTGCTCAACATCTAGACAGTGAAATGACCTCAGTAACCGACTTAGCAGCCCACTTAGTTGATGTGCATTTTTTCAGTGACAGAATCAACCAAAAACAAATAAAAGTTGCATTAGTTAAAGTTTTGGTGATGAGAAGAATTCTACTGATAAATCCCCTTCCCACACCCCATGTAGTTTTCTTCTTTAATCCCTGTTCTTTTTTCACAATCAGTTCCATGAACTGAAATGTTTCATGAAAGTAGGTAAAAGACTGTGTTGTTTTGTTAAGAAAACCACTAAATGACTAAAGTTGAGACTATTGGTCATATTGTGGGGCTCCCCATTTTTTCATGGACTTCCTCGGACATGACTGTGATATTTACCCCCATGTTTAAAAAAAAATTTGATTTCCATGCTACCTTTCAAACCTGTGGTTATCGCCAGTATGCTTTTGAAATATGATCATCTCATTACCACTCTGCCTTGTGTGATACATTACAAGTGTGTGACAGTGTTACATTTTGTTACTTTTTGGACATAAATTTACACACCCACAAATCCGTCCATCCAGGTTTTATTATTGTGTCATTCCTAATGTAATCAAACAGCTGAGAGTTTGCTCTGTTTAGTTCTCATATGGTTTTTATCATTCCTAATGTAACTGAGCAGCTGTGAGTTTACTCTCTTTAGTGATACGGTTTTTGCATCTAATAAATGTTGCAGTCCCATGTGCAGTCAGTCATTCCTAAAATCAAAACACCCACACTCCTAATATGCAGCATTTCCATCCAACACTGACTGCATGTCATTCTTGTTTTAGTGCAAGGTGTGTCTACATTTATTTTTGTCCAATGGAAAAGAAATGTACATGTTCATGACAAAATAAGTGTTTGTAAGTGTGTGTATGTGACTATGACACCAAGTTGAGTTAGAATGGTTTTTTGTTATAAACTTCCAAAGTGGTACATTTATAAAACTGGAAAAATATGTGGAAATAATAATCAAGTTCATTTAATTAAAAGAAGCACAAGAAAATATCATTGGTTTCTTGATTTATTTTATTGCATCAGTCATCCTTAATGCTCTCTCCCCCCCCCCCCCCCCCCCCCCCCCCCACCATTTGCTCTCTCTCTCTCCCTCTCCCATTTGCTAAGTGGATCAGCATTACGATGTGTCCACATCTTCAGATGATCAAAAACACACACACGGCCCACCACCATCATACCACATACATAACTATACACATCACAACAGACATCCACACACATGATCATAAACACCAGCAGTGCACACACACACACACACACACACACACAGAGTAATGCACACACCACACACATACATGATGCTGTGTATGCATACACACACACACACACACACACACACACACACACACACACACACAGAGTAATGCACACACCACACACATACATGATGCTGTGTATACACACACACACACACACACACACACAGTAATGCACACACCACACACATACATGATGCTGTGTATGCATACACACACACACACACACACACACACACACACACACACACACACACACACACACACACACAGTAATGCACACACCACACACATACATGATGCTGTGTATGCACACACACACACACACACACACACACACACACACACACACACACACACACATGCACAATGCTATGAAGGCTTGGCAGGATGTGAAAACCTGTAGAAGTCCACCTCAATATCCACAGATTTCTTCTTGTGGAACTTGAGCGTGTTGGCTAAATTGTACCGCAGTTCTGCAATCACCTCAGCCTCTACCCCCCAGTCAGCTGCCTTCTTGAGGATGTGCTAAGATGAAAGATATGAAAATACAAATAACATGGGTGGACAAGTGAGAAGTCATACTAAGCATTGCCTATCTGCATATCTGTGACCCTCTCCCACAAAACGGGTCTTAAGTTGCAGCTGCCGATCAAATCAAGAGACAGAAACAGCCGTTGCAGGTCAAGCTGTCAGATTTTAATTTTTTAGCAGAATTATGTTCTTTAGGCCTTAAATTATGAAGCAGTTATATTTTCCTTTAGAAATGGCATTAAGTTGTTAAAAACTGGGTCTAAATGCTCCTAATCTGGAGTAAAGTATGCTAGTGTTGTATAAAATGAGCAACATTTGGCCCAGTTAAATGTATTGGTACCTCTAAAAAAAATAAAATGTTATACACCTTTGTCTAATTTATTCCCATGAAAACATTATGGAGGTCTGGCTAACTCCAAACCTCCATTGCTAGGGTAAATATGTGAACATGACACAAAATCTTTCATAGCTGTCAACCCCTTTAATGAGTAAACCTTAGTCCAGAGTTTGTGAACCTGTATTTCCCTTATGCACGCCAGGGTCTTTTGTTTTTTCGCTAGTAGCAGCAGCATTTTCAATTCCAACCGGCACGTGTGGCAGTGAAAGGAAGAAGCAATGTTGCTAAATATGCATGCATGACTTCAAATCTCACTTCCAACAAGATTTCTTAGCCTATTGCACTAGGCCAGTCAGAGTGTGCATTTGGCAATGGCATGCATTGGCTGCTCATTCGACAGGACAGTTTTTCAGTCTTTTTGCTCAGTTTAAATCAACAACAAAATCTCATGAAAATTATGTTATGAAAAAAATGTATTTTACACTGGTAAACTGTATGGGTTGACAGGTATGATCTTTCATGGGACATTTTCTCAAAATGGCTGCCACAATGCTTAGCAAGCTCAAATAGCCACAACTTCAATGATTAATTTACTACAGTCTTCATTTAAATACTAAAATAATACCAGGGGCTGCAGTTTCTCAAAATTATACACATCTCAAAATACCCAAAATACCACATGAGACTGATTTCAAGGGAAAGGGTCACATATATATATTTATAGTGCAGGGGAGAGGGTCAGGGTTAAAGGTCTACCTTATATTTAAATGTAAGTGTACCAAAATCTTTACTTGCTGTTGTAAGTTATTGCTTATATTCAACACTCGTGACAGTTGCATGTCAGAACAGAAAAAAGAAAAAGTGCAACTTCAGAAGTTTAGGCTGAACAGCATGTATGAAAGATTATACATAAAACAATTTTATACAGTGACAACACATGGGATGCTTGGAAGCTATTGATACATCATACCAAAAAAACAGCTTGTGATGATCTAATCACTAATTTGAAAACTGATCTGATTCCTCTGGAATGACCTTCTCTTTCCTCTCTGATAGAAAACTTCTCTGGATTCCTTTCAGTTTAAATCAAACCTCAAGACAAATATTTCTTTTCCCAAAGCAATAGACCCGCCAGGTTTGCTGTTCCGTGCTGCTGTGTTCCTCTGCCTCAAGTCTCTCTTTCTTGTCCATTTAAGCTATGTGTACGTTAAGTTTTGTACAGTTAGTATACTTGTGTCCAGGTGCCTGTGTGTGTGTGTGTGTGTGTGTGTGTGTGTGTGTGTGTGTGTGTGTGTGTGTGTGTGTGTGTGCATGTGTGAGAGAGAGAGAATGTGTGTGTGTGTGTACGTGTGTGTGTGTGTGTGTGTGTGTGTGTGTGTGTGTGTGTGTGTGTGTGTGTGTGTGTGTGCGCGCGCGTGCGCGCATGCTTAGAATAGTCTCTTAGGACAAGATTTTACACTTTATAAAAACATCAATTATTAATGATTGTTGTTACCAACCTGTCTTGTAGATGTCTTGTGAAGAGAGTAGACCGCTGAGTTTGACATGGACAGACCCACTTGCAAAAACACCATGTCAATTCCTGCAGATCCACACACAAATAATATAATACACTGGAACTAAAACTGTAAGAGAAGCAAAGAGGCAGGAAGAAGAATAAAAATGCTCAGATTGGGACAGTTAACACTGCAGTGTTGCCACCACTCTGAGGCCATTTCTCTCTCATCCTCCCCAATTTCTTCAGAATCAAGATCCTGTCTGAGTCATCAACTTCATGCTCATTGTCATCATCCATAACAGTCTATAACCAATGATTCATAACACTACTAATTCTTTGCTCAGTCAACATATTTTCACCGATTTGAATATCAACAGGAAATAACAGAGTTATCTCTCTTCATTCAAAGAAAAATTAATTTTTAAAACAGTTTGACAGATGTTTTCCCAAACAACTAAAGTAGGAGTTTGTGGAACATGTGCCTAATTCTGCAGGCAGGTTGAACACAGCCATGAGGAATAAGGGTTTCCTTCTGCTGTAGGGTCTTTGTTATTTTTATTTGTATTGTTGTTTGGGTCGAGGACTCAATTTCCATTGTTGTTTTGGTCAAGGACTTGATTTCCGTTGTTGTTTTCGTCTAGAACTTGATTTCCATTGTTGTTTGGGTCTAGGACTTGATTTCTGTTGTTGTTTGGGTCTAGGACTTGATTTCTGTTGTTGTTTGGGTCTAGGACTTTATTTCCATTGTTGTTTTCGTCTAGGACTTGATTTCCATTGTTGTTTGGGTCTAGGACTTGATTTCTGTTGTTGTTTGGGTCTAGGACTTGATTTCTGTTGTTGTTTGGGTCTAACTTTATTTCCATTGTTGTTTGGATCTAGGACTTGATTTCCATTGTTGTTTGGGTCTAGGACTTGATTTCTGTTGTTGTTTGGGTCTAGGACTTGATTTCTGTTGTTGTTTGGGCCTAACTTTATTTCCATTGTTGTTTGGGTCTAGGATTTGATTTCCATTGTTTATGGGTCTAAGACTTGATTTCTGTTGTTGTTTGGGTCTAAGACTTGATTTCTGTTGTTGTTTGGGTCTAAGACTTGATTTCTGTTGTTGTTTGGGTCTAAGACTTGATTTCTGTTGTTGTTTGGGTCTAAGACTTGATTTCTGTTGTTGTTTGGGTCTAAGACTTGATTTCTGTTGTTGTTTGGGTCTAAGACTTGATTTCTGTTGTTGTTTGGGTCTTAGACTATTGCCTCCCCCTCCCCTTGCCTCTTCTACATGATCTCACTGCGACCAAACTTTGATGAAGGTGACTGTAGCCCCAAGTGAGCTTTTTGAGGAACAGCTTTAATACCCTTTGTGCCTCACCTTCATTATGTTTTGTTCCAAACGGCGGATTCATGACGACCGTGTCAAAGGCACCGTGCAGCCGCCCAACCTCCGTCAGCAGGTTCTGCATGTTGCTCTGCAAGAGGTCCATGTTGGAGATGTCAAACTCCTTCATGTTGCTGGAGCATGTTGCCAAGGCCTCCTCATCAATGTCCACACCTAGAACATAACTGTAACAGAGATCAGAGGTGTGTTGATGATTTTAAGGTTTGACATGCTGTCATGGCCAGTCTACCATGACTTCATCAATGTCATGGCCAGTCTACCATGACTTCATCAATGTCATGGCCAGTCTACCATGACTTCATCAATGTCATGGCCAGTCTACCATGACTTCATCAATGTCATGGCCAGTCTACCATGACTTCATCAATGTCATGGCCAGTCTACCATGACTTCATCAATGTCATGGCCAGTCTACCATGACTTCATCAATGTCCACATTCAGAACCTAACTGTAACAGAGATTTTTTTAAGTTTGACATGTTATCACAGCCAGTCTACCTTGGCCTCATCAATGTCCACACCCAGAACATAACTCATTAACTGTAACAGAGATTGGAGATGTGCTGATTTTCAAGTCCGATATGCTATCATAGGCAGTCTACCTTGGCCTCATCAATGTCCACACCCAGAACATAACTCATTAACTGTAACAGAGATTGGAGACATGCTGATTTTCAAGTTTGATATGCTATCATAGGCAGTCTACCTTGGCCTCATCAACGTCCACAACACAAAACAAAAAGCATGACTGCAACAGAGATCATCTAAGTGTAAGATCAAAGTTGCTGATTTCAAATTCAACTACATTGTTTTACACACATGTAAACATGCACACACACACACCACCCACTCACATGCACACACACATGCACACACACACACACACAAACACACACACACACAAACACACACACACACACACACACACACACACACACACACACACACACACACACTCACAGAGGCAACAAGCAGATTGATGTTCAAATATTATTGACCTACTGCATGGTCTTTGAAACTGAAAGGTTAGTTAGCAGATGGACTTTAATGACCTGTCAACCTCATACTAGTCATAGGGTCACATCAGGACAATCATACTCTGTCAATAGTGTCATAAGCAAATTCACATTTCAAGACTCTTCTTACATATATATATGTAAACCTTCCCCAGGCAAAACCTAATAATCAGATACAGTATATAATACACATAGCATTTGCCATTATCATGTGTAACATTAGCATTATTGCTACTTTTCAGTTTTATGTGCTGTTTTTCCAAACTGAAGCACATAATCCATTACAAAGCAAATAAAGCCAAATTGTTAGTTCTTGGATTTTAACATCCCATCAACCACATTGGGTCACATAAGGATGAAATGAAGCAAAGAACAAGGAATCAGGCATAGTCAAAACAAACTTGCTTACTGAAAAACAAACTAACAACAGAACTAACAACTCAGATACTAAAATAATATATAAACAACCAACAACCAGCTTTTGGCCAACAACAATAACACCAAAAACACACTTGTAGTTGTATGCATGCATAAATTAGTAGGACAGCTTCAAGAGGTGAGATCTTAAAGATGATTGGAGAGATGAGCAAGTGTCTGATGACCTAACTTTGAAAGTTCTTCCCTGTTGTAGCCATTTTTCTATGGATCACAAAATTCCAAACATTCAATGATTTATTGATGCTACAAAGAGGGATTAAGGTAGTGGTTCAGTATCTCAGATCTTTGGTGATATCTTAAAAGTACATACAATCTTATTGCCAAGTGACAAATGCACAAGAAATGTGTAAATGAAAGTTTTCAAACTGTCATACATCATTTAACCATTAATGGTTCCTATTATACCTATACGCATTAGTACATAAGCAGATCATGATACTCTCACAACGCTTACAACATACTGTAAAACTAAAAGTGTAATCATGTAAAACACCTGACAAAATTTAGATCTTTGAAGCTAAATCTTAAGTACCTTGCTCCCAGCATGCAGCAGCCAATGCCAAGCACACCACAGCCAACACCCAAGTCTGCTACACTCCGTCCTTCAATGTCATCATAGCGAGTGTGAACTGTGTGCAGCATGCAAGCTAAACAAACACAATTTCATAATAAAAGATTACTCCAAAATCAATCAACTATACTTAATACTACTTCCAGCAAGGTCAAGGATGTTTCAGCATTTGAACAGTAAACATAAAAGTATTATTCTATTAAAACTAACTTAAACTAAAGGAGTTTAACTTAAAAGTTAAAATTAAAAAATAACTGTTAACATAAAAATTTTTTGACTCTTCCTCCATATAATTATTTTACAAAGTACACTGATGTAAAGCAATTGGTGCACCATGTTCAATGATTCTAACACTGTAACAAACTTGCTAATGATAAATGATCAACCCTGTTTCAGTTTAAATATCAGTGAATGCTATGCTGTATGCAAGGATCAAAGTTCATGTAACACTAATTCTTGTTAAAACACACACACACACACACACACACACACACACACACACACACACACACACACACACACACACACACACACACACACACACAATCTGCTTTCTTTTTTCTTCTGGAAACACAAAAGTTTTTTGTTTTGGTTTTTTAAGTCTGTATTAATTAATTAGTGGTGTCTGTTTTCACCTGCTATATGAGGTGTGGTTGGATACTGCTCTAGTTTACATTTGGGTTTCTCAAACACTTCTACATCTTCAAGCCAGCCTTCCAGTTCCTTCAGTCGAATGGCCTTCTGTCGAGTCTTTGCAGCACACATCTGGAATGTCTATCAAGTGGCTGGACTGAAAAAGAAATGCCTGATAAAATACCATTATTCATTTGTTGTACACTGTAGGCTTTTTTTTAAGGAAAGCTGAGTTTAACAGCAATGCCCACATTTCACCCTGTCAGTTGCTTGTGTGTGTGTGTGTGTGTGTGTGTGTGTGTGTGTGTGTGTGTGTGTGTGTGTGTGTGTGTGTGTGTGTGTGTGCGTGTGTGTGTGTGTATGTGTGTGTGTGTGTGTGTTCTGTTGAAAAGAATGTGATAGTTTATATATATATATACAAAATTCTTTCATGTATTATTGTATATTATATATGAACTATTTCAGCAATATTCACTTTCCATCAGTCCACCATCCTCAAATTGTATGAGAATGTGTGTGTGTGTGTGTGTGTGTGTGTGTGTGTGTGTGTGTGTGTGGACAGAATGAGCTTGAAGAGTGCACTACATTGGCATATATATATATATATATATATATATCAGTTCATTCCGTGCTAAGCCAGCACACACACACACACACACACACACACACACACACACACACACACTTCTCATACAAATTGAGGACCACGGACCGACGGGGCTAAACTGGATATTGCCACTATTTCGACATGACAATAAATTCATTCCGTATTAGACTATTGGGCCTGTCCGTTTGAAGACATGAAAGCGACAGGACTAAATGTAAACTGTACATACTACATGTATGTTGTTAACCGTACAACTTCGTTATCTGTACCGCAGCTAATTTCGTAGATTCGAAGGCCGTGTCGTAGTGGTGTAATCAGATGGTCACCTATGAAATGCAAAACCACTTGCGACTCTCGAAATCCCCCGTCGCTCGAGGTCTACTTGTGCTATAGTCTACAGACGTTTGCAATCGAAAGCATCATGCTAACAGGGCGCAGCCATATTGGAACCAAGTTATACAAAAGAAACCGATAAATTATATGTAAAGGTATGCCAGATTCGGTCAGCATTTTAGACTATAGTTGTCACAAATCTAGTCAAAAAGAAAATTTACATAACAATGAATATTTGCATCCCTTAATAGTGTTTTACAAATATATATTTTAAAATTTGGTTTCGAACAAGTTTACTTCCGAGAAGGAAACAATACTTCCGGTCCGGCGGAAAGCACGCATACTGCGATTTCAGAACGTCGAGTTGGGCCTAAAGTAATGCTATTTTATTGTACTTGATTTGACTCGAGGCAATGTAGCTGTCGTTTTTGCGTTTAACGGCAACATACTGCAGTCAATCTAGTGATTCAGTTGCTTGACACATTCTTAGTGCACTGTAAATTTGTAACGATGCCGCATTTGCCATTTGGAGATATTCACTATTTTAAAAGTATTAATGTTTTATTCTTTTAATGGTAATGATTCATGAATCACTTCGTGTGTGCACATGTTATTTTTTGCAACCATTGGCAGTTCAGCTAGGCCCTGAACTTCAATATATATTTGACTTGAGAATGAAGAAAAACCACACTAACACCCCGTTATGTGGCGGTAATGATGGAGAGTTGCCGTGAGCTTCACCTTTGTTCGAATGGCTTCTTTCTTCTTTCTTTCCTTGGATGCCCACAATCATGTTGATGATTATTCTGGCACTTTAGGTGGAGTTCGCAAGTCCACATTTCAGCTCTGGTCACAAGTCCTTAAAATTTAATTGTTGCACTGTCTCAAAAAACAAAAACAAAAAAAACTAAAGAACTAGTTGACACAAAAGGGTCAACAGTCGTCGCCTCTGCTGCATCAGTAGAGAGCGAGTTCCAGTCCCTGATGGTGTGGGGTAAAAAGGAACCGCCTCGGTACTGCGTTCTGGTGGTGATGAGGCTAAGCTGTTGACATGTTTCCCCATTCCTGCTTCTAGTCCGTTAAACCAACTGAAGGAGACTCTAATGACTGTCACTAGTGTCTAGTAATAGTATCACTGATGTAATTTAAATTGCACTTAACAACTGATTCTTCTTAATTTTACAGTAACACTTGGAAGACTTTAAGAAAGATCAACCACCACTGAGCCATGGATCAAGACCTGTATGATGAGTTTGGAAATTACATTGGACCTGAGCTGGACAGTGATGATGATGATCTGGATGAGGATGATAATCAGGATGATGAGGACCTTGTGGAGAGAGATGTATTTTTGCCTTTTCCACTTTTCTTTGTAATATTAGTACCATGTAATAATGTAAAAATATTAGGACAGAAGTTTAAATCTGAAAAAATCAGAGCTACAAACTGAAAAAGACAAAAATTCAGTATGTTTTTAAATTTGTGAATTCGGAAAGTATGATTCTCAAACTCTCAAAGGGCAGTACAATCAAATTGCCTCGCTAGTAGTAGTAGTACTAGTACTGCTATGTTAACTTGAGCAGTTGATGACTGTTTTCAAAGTAATCAGTGTATGATTTATTAAACTAATTTTAAAGACAAAAGTTTAATTACCAAATATATATAATGAGAAAACAAATGCTGAGCATTGTACTGTTTCATTCCCACCCCCTCCCCCCCGCCCCCCTTTTTCCCCCTCCCCCCCCCCCCCCCCACTCCTGTGTGCGTAGTACTTTTCAGCAGTTTAGCATTTAGTAAAATTGTAAAATTTACCATCATTAAAGCGATCAATAACAAGTTGTGGAACCCCAAACTGAATATTGTAATAAAGTAATTTTTTGTTTTGTTAAATGTGTAAAATATCACTGGGCTGTACTGGTTTGGTGTTGACAGGATGAGGATGCTGACATGGACCAAGATGACATGGATGACCAGCCAGACATGCAGGTGGTGCTTCATGAAGACAAAAAGTATTATCCCACTGCGGAGGAAGTGTATGGGCCAGATGTTGAGGTGAGTATTGCTGCTATGACAGTATGGGTATTAACTATAAGTTACTTGTAAGACAAAACAGTAATCAGTAACTGTATCACTGCTTTGGAACTGTATGTATGCATACATGTTGATGTGTACTGATGCAATTCATGTTTTGTTAATATATTTGATTACTGTAATTAGTTATTGTGTTTATGCTTTAAAATGTTAATTGATGATAGATTGGTCACAAACACACACACACACACACACACACACACACACACACACACACACACACACACACACACACACAGATATTATATAAAAATGGAAAATTGATTTGTCCTGTAATGGAGGGAGGATGTATGCCAGTTGTTTGTGTGCTTATGCAAATTCTGTCAAACTGTAATGTGTTTTCCTTCTTTTATAGACCCTTGTACAAGAGGAAGACACACAGCCTCTCACAGGTGAGCTTTCTGTTACAGTGTTAGTTCTTCCATAAGGTCATAAGATTAAGACAATAGATGATTAGATCCTTGCTTATGGTCCAGTTACTCTGAAGCATCCTACATGACATTATTACTGTTAGTGGCTATCCAGAGTATTCCACATGTTGATGATGAATCTTGAAAGGTGGACGCTTTAACTTAGAGAATTAAACTTTTTGTGTCATTCAGTGATTCATACTCATAGTTAATATCTATACATATTACATGTGTGTTTATTTGCTTCTCTGTTCAGAACCCATCATTGCGCCGGTCAAGAAGAAAAAGTTCACCATGGCCGAGCAGGACTTGCCTGCTACCAGTTACGACATGGAGTAAGCTTTGCTTTGAAACTTCCTTAAGCCTGTGGGCACTTGACTCGAAATGCCGGTAGACATTTTAGAACATGCCATGAGACACAAATTATAGTTGGGGCAGATAGGTTGACTGACCGCAGGCATCTTTTATTTAGTGTGGTTTGTTAATTGTTATCAGTTGGATCGCACAACAAAATGACATCTTTAGTTATTACTACTTTTGTGTAGTGTTTGCAAATGTATGCTGTACAGTATTTGTGATACAGCCATTTGAAATAATACAGGAAATGAGTATCCTTCAACAAAATCAATGAAATGTTATCAGAATTCGTCAGAGGGTGTTTAAGATTTTTTGATTGCTGAAGGTTTTATTTCTCTTATTTTCCACAGTTGTAATTCGTATGTTAATAATTGCATGCTTTGTAATTTGTCCAGATATACAATTTCATTTTTAATGTGTTCATATTTATGGTCATTCCTACCTGTAAAAGGCAAACAACTGTTTTATAGTGAATGATTTACATGTGCATGGTATATCTGTACTTTTATCTGAATGTTTTCTGAGCACTGTGATGTCTGGTCCAGGTTTCTGGCTGATTTGATGGACAACCCTGGGCTGATTCGCAACGTTGCTCTCTGTGGACACCTGCACCATGGCAAGGTCAGTTTGTGTGGAGCTGCATGCAGTACATTTACACAGGTATTTTGTGAACACTGCTCACTGCAGACACCTGTAGTAACACATTCATGCAGGTCATTCGTGGGATGCTGACAGAAAACTTTCGCCAGCTATGCAGGGACAGAAATAGCCTCTGCAAGTTGAAATTGTTTTGCTTTCTCTAGTTTTTTTCTAGAGGTTTCTTTTCCTTTGTTTGTAAGGTGTAATAAAGGGGATTAATGAAAAGTTTGTCATTATGTCAGTGTCTTCTTTTTTTTTTGTCTGTTGACTTTTTCTTTCTTTGGTTCCTTTCTTTGCTCATCATTTTAATAATAAAACTAGTGGTCATTGCTGTAGTGCAGAATCTCATCAACGAGGGTGAGCATACTGCACTTTACATGATCAGCAAACTGTATACATAAATTATAAAACTTGGGGGTGGGTAAAACTATGGTTATTCATCTTTTGACTAAATACCCAACCTTACTTTAAATTAAATGTTTGCAAATTACATAGATTGTTTTTTTGTTTGTTTTTCCAGACATCCTTTGTGGACTGTCTCATGGAACAGACCCACCCTGAAATTGAAGGCGGTTACGATGTTGATGTGAGTGCTTCAGTAACTTGTATCAGCAAAGCTAAACATAACACTGTTGGATGCCACTCTCTTTCCGTTGAAACTTGATTGACAGTACTCCCACCCAAAAACACTGTTCTTGAAGATACCTCCAGATTTGGCTCTTTCTGCTCATGTTGTCAACACGGAGTCACATCTGTGATACATCATTGTGGTTTGCTTTGTTTTGGGATTGCTTTTTTAAGAGTGGGGTGAGGTGGGGGGTTTATCAACTTAGATTGTATATATTAAATGTAAGAACTGGTAATATATTAAATGTAAGAACTGGTAAACTTCAGCAGAGCACAATACAGATTTATTTATAAAATGTGTGGTCAAAACTACATCTTGTCCATTTTTTACGCCCTTGCACAACCCTGTCTCTGGTGCAAGTGGGCGAGAGCTGCGCTTCACCTACTTTTGGCGCCAGTGTGTTTGGTTCACTGCTTCCATCACATTGCATACAGGTACCCTTCATATAAAATGTATGATCATGTTTTGTTTTTCATGTGTTGCAGATGCGCTACACAGACATCCTGTTTACGGAGCAGGAGGTGGGTACAGCTTTATTTAGTCCTTAATAGTGACAGTCAGCTGATTTAAACATTTGTTAAAATTGTATGTTGTCTCATGGGATTTTAAATTATTTGTAACACTGTACCAGCACATGTTTGGACGAGGCTTGACCATATCCCGAGTTATGCACATTATTGACAGTAATAGCTGACTTTGTTTGCTTGCAGAGAGGAGTGAGCACAAAGTCCACACCAGTGACCCTGGTTTTGCCAGACACTCGCAACAAGTCCTTTCTCATGAACATCTTTGACACACCAGGTTAGAGGGGTTTGTATGGGCATGCATAACTGTATACTGTGCTGTTGTTTTGATGGTGGAAGAGTTGGGGGGGGGGGGGGATATATATTTTGAGAGAGAGAGAGAGAAAATAACTCATTTTGTTGGTTTTGTTTCTGTACTATTTTAGTTTGGTGTCGTGGGAAGTGGAGGGGGAGGGGGGGGGTTGTCAGTCTAGGATTTTTTATTGTTATAGTTCAGTTGGTTGTGTGGTGTGCCAGCTAAAAGTAAGATTATTTTGTTTATGTCAAGGGGTTGAGAACTACAGTTCATGTTCTCTTCATTTGCCATTAACTGCTGTTTGTTCTTTTCATTATTCATAAACCACTCTTCATTTTCCATCAACTGCAGTGCATGCTCTCTTCATTTTCCATCAACTGCAGTGCATGTTCTCTTCATTTTCCATCCACCGCAGTTCATGCTCTCTTCATTTTCCATCCACCGCAGTTCATGTTCTCTTCATTTTCCACCAACCGCAGTTCATGTTCTCTTCATTTTCCATCAACTGCAGTTCATGTCCTCTTCATTTCCCATCATTCACAGTTCATGTTCTCTTCATTTTCCATCATCCACAGTTCATGTTCTCTTCATTTTCCATCAACTGCAGTTCATGTTCTCTTCGTTTTCCATCATCCACAATTCATGTTCTCTTCATTTTCCATCATCAGTGTTGGGGAGCTTAGTTTCTTTCCTGGGGCTGGCCGCTAAATACTGCTGCTCAGTTTTGGTTCGTTTAGATCCACCTATGTTTGCTTGCTTGCAGGTCATGTGAATTTTTCTGATGAGGTCACTGCTGCTTTCCGCCTCTGTGATGGTGCTGTCATATTTGTTGATGCCGCTGAAGGGGTAAATCTTAACTTGCTTCATCTCAGTGTGTCTGTCTGTCCCTCTCTGTCACTGTCTTCTTCCCCACCCCACCTCCTTCCCCTTCCCCCTTTCTGTTGATCCTTGACTCAGAGTCTGATTAGTGTTGGCAAGAGTTTCCATCCTACTCTAAACTTGCAATAATGCTGTTGAATTTTTTTTAATCTGAAACAAGAATGACTGCTAGCTTTCTAAAATAAGATCCAAACACATAAAAGATTCAGAAGAACGCTTATTTATTATGACACAGACAACATGATGGTATCGTGTTAAAGTACACAGGCTGGTCTGTCTCAAACTGGAACCTTTTTCCTACTGTCTGGAGATAATGTTAAACACAGACTGATCAAAAATGCCTGTAAGAATGGCTTGCAGTAACACTGTCATGGAGGTGGGGGGGCCACCATCTAACGGTAGACCAGTGTGTTTACTGTGTGTAGTGATGCTCAACACAGGCAGATTAAACACACCTTAACACGTTTTGCCATAATACTATTATTTGGCAGGGTGGTCTGTGTAACAATGAACCATTTTGTTTACTGTGTGTTGGTGATGCTGAACACAGAGATCAAACATGCCTAACATGAGGAGATTGCACTTTTTGCAGTAATAGTGTTACCTGACTGTGCGTAGGTGATGCTGAACACAGAGACTTGTTACACATGACTAACACGAAGAGATTGCACTTTTTGCAGTAATCGTGTTACTTGACTGTGCGTAGGTGATGCTGAACACCGAGACTTATTACACATGACTAACACGAAGAGATTGCACATTTTGCAGTAATAGTGTTACTGGACTGTGTAGGTGATGCTGAACGCAGAGAGACTGATCAAACATGCCTGACACAAGATAGCACTTTTTGCAGTAATGCTGTGACTGGACCATATGTAGGTGATGCTGAAAGCAGAGAGACTGATCAAACATGCTGGACACAAAATGATTGCACTTTCTGAAGTAATACTGTTACTTGACAATGTGTAAGTGATGCTGAACATGGAGAGACTGATCAAACATGCCTGACACAAGGAGATTGCAGTAATCCTGTTACTGGACTGTGGGTCATGATGCTGAACACCGGGAGACTGATCAAACATGCCTGACACAAGGGGATTGCAGTAATGCTGTTCTGTGCGTAGGTCATGCTGAACACAGAGAGACTGATCAAACATGCCTGACACAAGGAGATTGCAGTAATGCTGTTCTTTTTGTAGGTGATGCTGAACACGGAGAGACGAATCAAACATGCCTGACACAAGGAGATTGCAGTAATGCTGTTCTTTTTGTAGGTGATGCTGAACACGGAGAGACGAATCAAACATGCCTGACACAAGGAGATTGCAGTAATGCTGTTCTTTGTGTAGGTGATGCTGAACACAGAGAGACTGATCAAACATGCCTGACACAAGGAGATTGCAGTAATGCTGTTCTTTGTGTAGGTGATGCTGAACACAGAGAGACTGATCAAACATGCCTGACACAAGGAGATTGCAGTAATGCTGTTCTTTGTGTAGGTGATGCTGAACACAGAGAGACTAATCAAACATGCCTTACAAGAGGGGCTGGCAGTAACTCTGTGTATCAACAAAGTAGACCGTCTCATGCTGGAACTGAAGCTGCCGCCCACTGACGCTTACTTCAAGCTGCGACACATCGTGGATGAGATCAATGCTATCATCAGGTTTGCATTTTGTATGCTTGGGCAACAGACTTGTCTGCACTTGGACCCAAAAGTAAAATTGGAACAAACATTTGTCAGTTACAAAGCAGAGTATTTTCTGTTTCATGCCACTGTTTTCCATTACTATATTGTGATTTTTAACTAGCGCAAATTTGCAGATGGAACACAGTAGTTAGCTTTGGTGATAAATGCGCAATGCTGTAAAGGAGAGGTGAGAGATAATGCCATTAATGCTTTCCTGTTCTGTGTCCATGTACATTATACACATAGTAAACTAGAATTTTCCTGATGCAAATATCCTAGGTTCTAAACAGAAAGGAAGAGGGGTGGGGCAAAAACAATGACAGGAGGAGGGAAAAGTGCGAGTCTTGTCTAAAGTCTGCCCTAAAACTGTGTTGCAGCATGTACGCAGAGGATGAGACGTCCTCCGTAGTTTCGCCCATCCTTGGCAATGTGTGTTTCGCCAGTTCTTACTACCGCTTCTGTTTCACCCTGCGCTCCTTTGCGCACATCTATGCTGAGACGTTTGGTGAGTTGCAGTTCACCCATTGTTGTTTTTCTCCTTTTTTTTATTGTTTTCTGTATTGTCTTGTGCTGTTTATTGTCCAGATAAAACTTGGAGGTTCACCCGGATTCAGGGGATACTTTAATAATAATAATAACTCTTATATAGCGCTATACCCCGTAAAAATTTACAAGCTCGCGGCGCTGTACATCAAAATCCGCTAGACAATCAAAAAGGTACAAGTACTATAAATGCATACATCAATATCAAAATGACAAAAAAGCCAGGATGAGCAAAGTACCGTAAATGCGTACATCGATATTAAAGCATTTCACATACACTGAAATAATCACAAGTCCTATAAAATATATTACTATCAACATGACAATCAGAAAGCACAAGTACTTTCATGACAATCAGAAAAGCACAAAAGTAATACTGTAAATACATACATCAACACTAAAAACAATTTCACACACATCCACCTACTATATAAATGCACACAGACACCTGAACACTCAGTCACCCCCTCACAAGCACTCGAGCGCGCGCGCACACACTCACCCATGCACACACACACACACACGCACGCACGCACGCACACGCACACACACACACACACACACACACACATAGTAAGACACACCACACACGTACACACAAACACACACGCCCAGCAGATGAAAGAGTGGCGGCAACAGCAGGCTCTCCTGTTAGTCCCATGCTTTGCAGCGCCCCCCCCCCCCCCCCCACTTTATGCATGCAGCTGCTTTCCTGCGTGGATATGAAAACATGCGAAAAAGTGGTGCCCCCCTTTTGTTCAGACAGCTGCATTCTGCTTCAGCTGTGGCCTTGTTTATCTGCCCCACAGTTGTTTCTGAGCTGTTTCTCAGTGAGCAAGTTGTCAGCTTTGTTGTTGGCTCGTTTCTCGATGAGCGAGTTGGCTTCTTGCGTCTGATTCCGCATTCTTTCCTTTCATATGATGGGCTGGGTGTTCCTGTCAGAAAAATAGGGCACAAATGAGTGTTGTTGTGATCGTTATTAATTGCCACTCTTTGGGTCAAGATTTTATAAGCCTGCTTTGGTGATGATTTCAGGTGATCTTGACGAGAAGAAGTTCGCACAGAGATTGTGGGGAGATGTGTACTTCAACAACAAAACGTGAGTAACCATCAGTGTGTATTTTTCATGTAAGGGTAAAGTAATTTGTTTTTGACACCTGTTTTTGACATCTTATTGATAGCTGTCATTGGTGTTAAGAGTGTGCCATTGTTAAGGTAACATTCTCTTAACAATGTGAAGGTGAAACACATCTGTCAGATAGATAGATAAATAATTGATTTTGAAAGTCCAGTCAGCCATGATGACTATATCAGGGTGAATATGTGACACAAAAGTGAGAAAATTTGTCGAACAAGAGTACTGGAGAGTGTGTCCATTTTTGTTTCTCTTCTCCAGTCGCAAGTTCAGCAAGAAACCATCTCCCAGTTCCTCACAGCGATCTTTTGTGGAGTTCATTCTGGAGCCCCTGTATAAGATTTTTGCACAGGTAGGTGGCATCGTGTGTTTATAAAAAGAAGTATGCATATTCCTTTGTGTGCGTTTGCTGCACCTATGCGTGCAGGTAGAAGCAGGGACGTGGCCCATTAGAGACGTTATGATTTCAGTCATCGTTTTGTTTTTCTGTATATGACGGTGTTTGTAATACTCCATGCTTTCTTTGAACTGAACACTTTCATTGCTTACATAGTCACAGTGCTGACTATGTAAGTCAGATAATGAAAATGATATTTGTATGCAGTTTTAATCGGTAATCACAAGTGCACGTACACAGCGCTTTACAAGCCTGATGTGCTTTATTTCAAGTTAGTTCAGGTGATAAACTTTCATTCATGTGATTTTCTCAGCAGACGACAGATTGACATTTGTAGCTATGCTGCTGCGCGTGATACAAATGTGTGCACTGATCTCGCAATGAGACCTGAGAATGAGAACCACCGCATGATCTGACAGGAGAACCAGAAAGCTCTGAACTCAGTGATTCCTCCACTGATGTTGCGTGCAGGTGGTGGGAGATGTGGACGAGTGTCTACCCAGGGTATGTGACGAGCTTGGGGTACACCTGACGAAGGAAGAACAGAAACTGAACATCCGGCCGCTCATGAGGCTGATGTGTCGGCGCTTCTTCGGGGACTTCACAGGTAACGCTGGGGGGGGGGGGTCTGCAGCACGTTTTCTCATCATCCAAACACCCAAAACGTTCAAAAGAACACTGTTTGTTAGGACAAAAACACCACTGTTTGTTAGGACAAAAACACTACTATTTGTTAGGACAAAATCACCACTGTTTGTTAGGACAAAAACACCACTGTTTGTTAGGACAAAAACACCACTGTTAGGACAAAAACACCACTATTTGTTAGGACAAAAACACCACTGTTTGTTAGGACAAAAACACCACTGTTTGTTAGGACAAAAACACCACTATTTGTTCGGACAAAAACACCACTATTTGTTAGGACAAAAACACCACTGTTTGTTAGGACAAAAACACCACTGTTAGTGTTAGGACAAAAACACCACTGTTAGGACAAACACCACTATTAGGACAAAAACACCACTATTTGTTAGGACAAAAACACCATCTGCTAAATCTGATCATAATAGCATTCTTTTGAACCCTATGTGTTTGGCGGATTATTTTTTTGTGTTTGGATCTTTTTCTGGAATGCTACACCAAAACAAGATCTGAACACAGAAAAGATGAAAAGGAACGCTAAACTTAATGTGACAATATGAAACCTTTTATATGCCTGGTTTGGTTTTGTGGTGAGTACATTTTGTTGAAATTACAGTTTAATATATGAAGCATTGAAGGTCTTGTTTCCTCCAAGTCCTCCTCCTCCTCCTCCCTCTTCCTGTCTTTTCCCTGCCTCCCATTCTCTGCAGACACTCCCATTTCACACAAGTTTTTCCCCCTCCAGTTTTTTGGCTGTGATTTATTTCATTGAGGTTTCTTCTTGTAGTGCTATGGTAGCATGCACCTGCGCACTTAGCAACATTATGCTCTTTTCTTTTCTCACCATTTGCCTGTCAAAAATGTGTAGTATTGGTGCAGTTTCTTTCCAAGAAAGTATCTGGAAGACGGGTTAAGCTAACAGAAACGTTTGTCATGAGACTGCATGAGGAGTCCAAGTTCAAGCATCTCCAGGCAAGCATTCTCCAGGCAAGCAATCTCCAGGCAAGATGAAATCACTGTGCCAGAAGCATCGTAATTATAGAGTTGCTCATATGCAGAGTGTTCAGCTGGGGAATACTACAACAACAGTCCATGATATCTGCAAGGCAGGGAGTGGATCTTGTCAATGCATTTACTGAAGGTCTATTGAACTGTTTGAAGAACTTGTACCATAAATGAGCCTCTGTGTGTGTGTGTGAACTTGGATGTTACATGAGCCTATGTATGTGTGTGTGTGTTGTGAAGAACTCGTACGTTACATGAGCCTGCGCGTATGTGTGTGTGTGAGAGAGAGAGTGTGTAGGTGTATTATTGACCTTTGTGAAGAACTCTTACATCAGCTGAGCTCTGTTTGTGTGTGTGTGTGTGTAGGTTTTGTGGACATGTGCGAGGAGTACATACCATCACCAGTGCAAAGCGCACGCAAGAAGGTGGAGCACACCTACACAGGACCAGCTGATTCGGACCTGGCCGAGGAACTTTTCCGCTGCCAGCCAGATGTGAGTTTCCTGTTGGTTTGAGCTGGGTGTCAGTTTCATAGTGTGATTTGTTTGTTTGACTGTCTGACATAGAATGGTCTTCACCAGGATCAGGTTTCTCACAGCCTTCTGCTCTGTCTTCGGCTTTGGGGGATTCAAAACTGGATTCAGGCCTGGGAGGAACAGTAGGCTATGTGTGAAGGAAGCAGGCCTTTCCTGTCTTTAGTTGTCGTTGTCTCCAGTCTTAAGGTGTGTTATGGTCTTCCAGACCCAAAGGTAATGCCTCAGTCATCAGTTACTTCCTTTGTGTGCCCCTCCCCCCCCCCCCCCCCCACACACACACTTTCCTTTTCCAGTTTGGGTATATATAAAAAAACAAGTTTAGTTACTTATTTGACCACACACACACACACACAAAAGGATAATTTTGACAGTGATAACGTTGATCCCACCAATCAGGGCCCGCTGGTGATCCACACCACCAAGCTGTTCCCCACAGAGGATGGCACCAGTTTCCACGTCTTTGGCCGCGTCATGAACGGAACTCTGCACGCCAACCAGGAGGTTCGAATCCTGGGCGAGAACTACACACTGCAGGATGAGGAGGACTCACGCTTCGGCCAGGTCGGCCGGCTTTGGATCTCTGAAGCTAGGTGAGTGTGGTGGAAGAAATTGATGATAACTGATCGAGTGTATTTTGAGCACAGGCTGTCGGTGTGGAATTGAAGATGGTTATTTTGAGCCTGGGGATTGGCTGGTGGTCTGTAAATCCATCTCCAGCCTAAAAACAAACAAAAAGGACTTGCACTGAGCAAGACCAGTACATACATATCTGTAATAACAACACTTACACACATGCACACACACATGCACGCACACACAAGTACAGGCACTCACAGACATACAGGTACATGCACTCACATACACCGCATACAGGTACATGCACTCGTACACTCCCCTCCCCCCACCCCACTCACACACATACAGGCAGATGCGCTCCCCCATACATACAGGCATGCACAAGCACACCCACATTGTGAAGTACTAATTCTTTTCATGTAGCAGTGTGTCAGTCAGTCAGTGGGTCTGCAATCTTTGCTGTGGACAGGTACAAAGTGGAGGTGAACAGGGTGTCAGCAGGTAACTGGATCCTGATGGAAGGCATCGACCAGCCCATTGTCAAGACCTCCACCATCACCGACATGACCCCTCATGAAGAAGTAGGATTGTCTTTGATTACTAATTATTACAACCCCCATCCCCCACCGTTTGGTTGCATCATGAATGGAATGCCAATTTTTTAATCCTGTTTAGATTATGTAAATGATGATTACAAATCTGGAGGTTTCCATCAGTTTTTCTTAGATCAGCATAAATGGCATGATAATCAGTGTTATTTTGAATCATCATCAATGGAATATATGTAATCTGTCATTTTTAGTCATCGTCACCATCATAATTTATGTCATTTTCAGTCATCATCAATAGCACGTATGTAATGTGTCATTTTCAGTCACTGTCAGCAGTGTATGCATTTTCTCAGAGAACCCTGATCTTCAAGAACTTGCAGCAGTAGAATATTTTACCAGTATTTTAATTGTGCCTGGTTTGTGGTGCATGTTGTCATGCTTTCCAAATCTTTTTTTAAGGAGGCCAGTTTCCTGTGTGCCTTTTTAGGTGTACATTTTCTGCCCCCTGAAGTTCAAGCCTCCTTTTTTCCTGTGCGCCTTTTTAGGTGTACAGTTTCCACCCCCTGAAGTTCAAGCCTCCTTTTTCCTGTGTGCCTTTTTAGGTGTACATTTTCCGCCCCCTGAAGTTTAAGCCTCCTTTTTCCTGTGTGCCTTTTTTAGGTGTACATTTTCCGCCCCCTGAAGTTCAACACGGGGTCGGTGATGAAGATCGCAGTGGAGCCAGTGAACCCCTCTGAGCTCCCCAAGATGTTGGATGGTCTGCGCAAGGTCAACAAGAGTTACCCTCTCCTGACCACCAAGGTCAGTAGTGTTTTCTGTTGTGTTTTTTAGTGGATAAACAGCTCAAAGTTGCCCAAAAGGAGAATCAGGCAAATGAAAGACCAGCTTGCAGTTTTCTGCCAGGTGTTTTGTTGCTGAACAACATTAAAATATGTAGGTCGTGATCCAAATTCTGAGGCCTACTGAAAAAAGCAGGTAAGTAATAACATCAGTAACACTAACAGTACCTTTTACTCAGACAGAAATGGAGCCTTGAGGTAATTGGTTTGGCTGAACTCATTTAACGCTGAATTTTCTCCAGAGAGATGCTGATGGGGACTGAGATCCCAAGAGGTGGGGGAAGAGGGAGACTAAGTTTTAATATAATTTATGCCTTTTGACATTTCCCAATGAAAAGAAGCCCAGTACCTTTTACTCAGACAGAAATGGAGCCTTGAGGTAATTGGTTTGGCTGAACTCATTTAACGCTGAATTTTCTCCAGAGAGATGCTGATGGGGACTGAGATCCCAGGAGGTGGGGGAAGAGGGAGACTATACCCAATACTGTAACAGTGTCACCACCACAATGACTCCTGCATTGAGATGAAGCTGGTTGACCTGCTCTGTATCCTGTGTCAGATGGAAGTCGGGAGAGCACGTCACGCTGGGCACAGGGAGAGCTGTACCTGGACTGTGTTGTCATGCATGACCCGCTTTTTGTCCTGTGTCAGATGGAGGTGCTGGGCACGGGGGAGATGTACCTGGACTGTGTCGTGCATGACCTGCTTTTTGTCCTGTGTCAGGTGGAAGAGTTGGGAGAGCATGTCACGCTGGGCACCAGGAGAGCTGTACCTGGACTGTGTTGTCATGCATGGCCTGCTTTTTATCCTGTGTCAGGTGGAAGAGTCAGGAGAGCATGTCACGCTGGGCACCAGGAGAGCTGTACCTGGACTGTGTTGTCATGCATGGCCTGCTTTTTCTCCAGTGTCTGGTGGAGGAGTAAGGAGAGCACAGGGGAGTTGTACCTGGGCTGTGTCATGCATGACCTGTTTTTTGTCCTGTGTCAAGTGGAGGTGCTGGGCACAGACAGATGTGTACCTGGACTGTGTCATGCATGACCTGTTTTTTGTCCTGTGTCAGGTGGAGGTGCTGGGCACAGACAGATGTGTACCTGGACTGTGTCATGCATGACCTGCTTTTTGTCCTGTCAGGTGGAGGAGCTGGGAGAGCACATTGTGCTGGGCATGGGGAGCTGTACCTGGACTGTGTCATGCATGACCTGCATTCTGTCCTGTGTCAGGTGGGGGAGTCGGGAGAGCACATCGCGCTGAGCACAGGGGGGATGTACCTGGATTGTGTCATGCATGACCTGCTTTTTGTCTTGTGTCAGGTGGAGTCAGTAGAGCACATTGTACTGGGCACAGGGGAGATGTACATGTACTGTGTTGTCATGCATGACCTACTTTGTGTCAGGTGGAAGAGTCGGGAGAGCACATCGTGCTGGGCACGGGGGAGCTGTACCTGGACTGTGTCATGCATGACCTGCGCAAAATGTACTCGGAAATTGGTGAGTGGCCACCTTCCCATCAACACTAGACCAACAACTGCTGTCCATTTGTGACGGTAGTCAGTCGTGATGCTTTAGAAGGATATTGCCCCCAGTTTTGTTGCCTTTTTGTTGTTGTTTGTTTTGCTTTTGCCTAAGTCAGAGGATTCAAAAGTTCAACAAACCTTGTAAAATTGAAGTAAGGGTTAATATTTTGACTTTTAGTTTTTTCTTCGACCATCCACCGTTCTTTTCCATCAAGTTTACTGTGATATCAGGGATACTTTGGTGAGTCAGAGAGTAACACCTCTTTTTTTTCTTCTCTTTTTCTAAACTGATAAATGCTTGTGAATCACAGCTGAATGGACTTCTATACATTCTAGGCTTCAGAGTCCAGCCATCTGTACTTCTCAGTCATAAACCTAGGGAGGAAGAAAAAGGAGTTTAAGTTCTGTGAGTTTTGAGGCTATGGTTTGGTGGTGTTTGAATGCAGCTTGCATGTGTGTTCAGACATCAAGGTGGCAGACCCTGTGGTCAGTTTCTGTGAGACGGTGGTGGAGACTTCATCCCTCAAATGCTTTGCCGAAACACCCAACAAAAAGTGAGTGCATTTCTGTCAAGGACTTGAGCTAAATAATAATAATAATAAATTTTATTTATAATGCGCCTGTCCCAGTTCTGCAAAAACGAGCTCCAAGCACAGTACAGCTTCACATATCAGGCTCAATAACTGAAAGGCAATTTTCAGTTATAAAAAAGGCTATGTTTGTCACTGAAATTTACCATTTAAGAAAAACAACTATGGTCGTTTTCAACTTTTTGTGGGCAACCTTTGTAGTTTCACAGCCAAAAAGCATTAATAAACTAGCTTTTTTTGTGGGAATTTATCCTAAATTTGTAGGTTTTATACTCTCAGCCAGACAGTTCACATGCTGTGTTTCCACCCAACTCAGTTGATTAGATGTTAGATGTTAGATGTGAGGTAACGAACATAATAACCAGATGATCTTCAAAGGCATTTGCCTTTCAAGTTTCATGGCCGTTTGCACAGGAACAAGCTGACAATGATTGCGGAGCCATTGGAGAAGGGCCTGGCAGAAGACATTGAGAATGAAGCTGTGCAGATCTCCTGGCCCCGCAAAAAGCTGGGAGAGTTCTTCCAGACCAAGTACGAGTGGGATATTCTGGCTGCTCGGTCCATCTGGGCCTTTGGGCCCGACGCCACCGGCCCCAACATCCTGGTGGATGACACGCTTCCCTCTGAGGTAAGCAGGGACTCAACAGTGACATTCCTCCGACTGTGGTAATCAGGGCTTTCTTTCTCCCTTCCACCGGAGCTAAGCTGGTCTGTCGTAGTGGCAGCCTTCCATCAGAAGGTAGCTGTGGCTTTCTTAATGCACCCTCCAACTGAGGTAAGCGGAGACTTTGTGATGACAGGTCCCAGTAAGCAGGGCCTTATTAATTGAATGACTCACTTGAGTTGGAGGTAAGCAACCCTTGGTAATGACAGCTCCATCCTAAGCAGAAATTGGGTAACAATGCATTTCCATGTGAAGTAAAGGGAGGCTGGGGGAGAGGGGGGGGGTGTTGTGTGGCTAGTTTTTCTGCTACTGCTTCCAGTTGTGTTTTCAGTGTTTTAGGGCCTTTTAGTACCTCAGACAATGCAAACAGGTGAGGAAGCTGAAGATGGTGATGGTGTGTGTGTGACAGGTGGACAAGAACCTTCTGAGTGGCGTCAAGGACAGCATCGTGCAGGGCTTCCAGTGGGCCACGAGGGAGGGGCCTCTCTGTGATGAGCGTGAGAACTTGCTTGCATTTTGCGTGGTGTGCCTGGTGATCAGCATGTAGATTGTTACTGGAACCAAACTGCAGTGGGGTACTGCGGACGCAGAAGTTGAGGTCTCCTCTGTTGAGAACCCGCAGCTGACAAATTTTCTCTTTTGTAAAGCCTGAAGCTGGTCAGAATATAGCCGTACATGCTTCACCCACTGCCGGGAGTTTCTTCCTTGTTCTAATTTCTACCTTCCCGGTCTGTTCATCTTCATTTTTTTTCAAACCCTGCCCCTACTTTTTGACTGTGTTTTTGTGGCTAATGCAGTGAACTGGTGTAGAAGAAATTTTGAAAGTGTTATTCATGCTGAGGTGACCCTGTGTGATTTACAGGACATTAGAATCCAAGACTGAACACACTAACTGTTGGAACCAGTGTAGCAAGGACAACATTAGAAAGACTTCTTTGTGTGAGGACTTGCTCTCTGATCAATGTGTATGTAGGCTGTTCTTTCAACCAGAATTGTAAAGACAGCACTAGAGAGACCGCTTTGTGTGAAGACTTGCTCTGTGATCAGCATGTATGTACTGTTCTTGGAACCAGAGTTGTAAGGACAGCACTAGAGACCGCTTTGTGTGAGGACTTGCTCTGTGATCAGTGTGTATGTAGACTATTGTTAAAACCAGAGTTGCAAGGACAGTTCTAGAGAGACCACTTTGTGTGAGGACTTGTTCTTTGGTCAGTGTGTAGACTGTTCTTAGAACCAGAGTGCTCTGTGGTCAGTGTGTGTATTGTTCTTAGAACCAGAGTGCTCTGGGGTCAATGTGTAGACTGTTCTTAGAACCAGAGTGCTCTGTGGTCAGTGTGTAGACTGTTCTTAGAACCAGAGTACTCTGTGGTCAGGGTGTAGACTGTTCTTAGAACCAGAGTGCTCTGGGGTCAGTGTGTAGACTGTTCTTAGAACCAGAGTGCTCTGGGGTCAGTGTGTAGACTGTTCTTAGAACCAGAGTGCTCTGGGGTCAGTGTGTGTATTGTTCTTAGAACCAGAGTGTTCTGTGGTCAATGTGCAGACAGTTCTTAGAACCAGAGTCTGCGGTGACAACCTTAGAGGGATCTGTCTGTGAGGACTTGCTGTGTAAACAGCATCAGAGAAGATCCTCTGTGTTTGACATATTTGACACAGTCTTTGAGTGTGGACTTGGGTTACATTTATTTCTACAGGGCATTACTAGTGTGACCCATTTGTGGAGAATGTGGGGACTGTTGCTGTATGAGCAGCATGTAGCCTGTACTCAGAATCAGTCCTGTAAGATGAACACAAGAGGGACCTCTGACATGAATGTGAGAGAGTGTAGATGTATGGAAATTATTACCAGTGCATTGCAACGTTTTGGGTCAGTGCTTGTAAATTGTCAGGTGTTTGAATTCTTTCGTTGCAACTTTAGATGAAAAAGAAGAAGAGGTTATGCATTTTCTTGTCCATGGTCATTTACTGTTGTTGTTTTTTAATTATAGCATAGGCAGCACAGGATGTTGCAAGCATTCATGATGATGGTGTTACTTTGACAGCAATCCGCAATGTGAAGTTCAAGCTTCTGGATGCCACCATTGCTGGAGAGCCCATCCATCGCGGCGGCGGTCAGATCATTCCAACAGCCCGCCGCGTTGCCTACTCTGCCTTTCTCATGGTGAGACGATGCTTGAGTTCATCTTGTTGATGGAAATGTGTGTCTGTGTAATGAATGTTTACGTAACCATGGAGCTGTCCATGACAAAAAAATGCAATGTTGCCTTTTTTTGGACAGAGTGCATAACTTAATGGGATTTTTTAGCCTCTGCATGACGATGACCTCTGCTGAGCTTTATGCATCCTTACTGGTTTTAGTGACCGTGACCCATTTTCAGGGTCACAGGAGAGTTTGAAAAAATGAGTTATCACTGTTTCTTAAGTGAGTCCGCTGAGCTTTCATTTTTATCGTTGTTGTTTCGGGGAAGCTTAATAATCATCAGTGTTATTTTACACATCAGTAATATTCTTTGTATCTCCTGAAGGGCAGTTTCACATTTGCCGGACAAAAACACCTGCGTATTTTGCAGGCAACACCCCGAATGATGGAGCCATACTGCTTTGTGGAAGTTGTAGCGCCAGCTGATTGTGTGTCTGCTGTCTACACTGTGTTGGCCAAGAGAAGGTAAGGTGGTTTGCTTTTTTGTGTGCGAGTTTGTGAGACTTCTAGGGTGTACATTGTCAGGGTTGTTATGATTAAAACAGACTGCAAATTTCAGAAGAAAATGTGTGTGTGTGTGTGTGTGTGATACACATTTGTGTGTATTTGTATATTTGTGTGTGTGTGTATGTGTGGCATAGCATAGCTGGAGGAATTATAAATTAACTTGTAGTTTCAGATTTTTGTGCTGGTCATTGTTAGACATGACACTGGGCATGGGTTTGATTTTAACCGCTTGCGCGCAAACCTTGATCAGTGCATGGGGTCGGGTCTTTTTCCAGCTGTTTTGTTTGACTAGATGGTGGGTTGTCAGTGCTAAAAGTAACATTTAAAGCTTTGTGTTGTTGCCTTGGAGGGGAGGGAGTGAAGATCCCCACCACCACCACCATACTTCCTACTTACTGGCTCTTACATAACAATTCTGCTTGCTGTTTGTAGAGGTCACGTGACGCAGGATGCGCCTGTGCCCGGGTCCCCCCTGTACACCATCAAGGCTTTCCTCCCTGCCATCGACTCCTTTGGCTTTGAGACAGACCTGCGCACGCACACACAGGGACAGGCCTTCTGCCTCTCTGTCTTCCACCACTGGCAGGTGAGTCACCTCTCCTTCCTGCAGACAACGAGCGGAGTAAAACACAGTCACGTCACAAGAGGACTGCTGACACTTGTCTAGCTGCTGCCCATATTTTGTCTGTAACGTTGGTATTGTAACCAGGCAGAGTGAAACATAGTCATCGCGTCACAAGAGGACCCCCCATTCCCCACCTCACCTCCACACACACATGGTTAAACTTAAAGGGAGAGTATATTACTGGCATCACCTTGGCCATCCATGCTTCGTCCCAAACAGTATTTTGTGAACTACTGAAGTTTTTTGCAACCAAATTTGTCGGAGTGTGTGTTCACTGTTTTCTGTATCAGTGAATGTGTGCAGTTTTCTTTCAAGGAGGGTGTTGAGCTAGTAGGACTGTTACTTGGAAAGGAGGAAAAGGATTATGTATTTTTAAAATATTTTTTTAAAGAATAAAAGCTGTCTATTTGATAGATTGATTCTCATGAAGCTGGTGTTTGACAGGGCTTTTCTCAGGCAGTCAAGTACTGGGTGATAAGCAAAAAGCACGGAGGTGCAGGGTATAGAACAGGCTGCTAGATCCTCATAAATTTCAGAAAACTTTGCATCTTTTCAGCAGCAGCAGAAACCTCTTTTGTTTTCAACTCAATCATCACCCCTTCCAGCACCATCATCTGCCTCACTGCATCTCCTCCCACTGTCTGCTCTCCGCGTCCCATTCCCCACAGCCCCCTCCCCATCGCCACCCCCTCCCCCCCCCCACCGCCAGCCTCCGCCCCCCCCCCCCCCCCACACATCATTTTTGCCAGATGCATCATGCATGTGGCTGTCTACATGGAGGTTGTCTACATGGAGGTAAACTGTACTAGGCAGGTCAGCACTGACACTGACATGAGCTCATTCCATTGGCTGCAGATCGTGCCCGGTGACCCGCTGGACAAGAGCATCATCATCCGCCCTCTGGAGCCCCAGCCAGCCACCCACCTTGCCCGAGAGTTCATGATCAAGACGCGGCGTCGCAAGGTCAGTGTGCCATGCCACGCAGCTTCCCCATGAGTTCTGCATGGCTAAAAGTGGCGCAGTTTTTACATTCTCGAAAACGTATTGGGAATTCTGCTAGCAGTGGAGTGTTTAGTGGGATTTATGGTCCCCGCTTCAAGGGAAAAGATTGCAGCGTGCATCACATCAAAACAGTCTCATTTCAGTGGGATTTATTGTCCCAGTTTCAAGGAAAAAGATTGCAGTGTGCTTCACATCAGATCAGTCTCATTTTCTTTGTTGACTCCCTCCTGTTAACAAGGAAAAACCAGATCATTGATAATAATGTAGAGGTTTTCTTTGTCCATTTCAACAATGACAAAACTCTGAACACGGACATTTTGTATTCAAAAAGACAGATTTTAGCATACGATGGCTGAGGTATTTACACTGTGCTCTTCTTTCAATAGGGCCTGAGCGAGGACGTGAGCATCAACAAGTTCTTTGACGACCCTATGTTGTTGGAGTTGGCCAAACAAGACGTCATGCTCAACTACCCAATGTAGAAACGTGCGGTTGCCCCCTCGTGCCCTAAGACTGAATGTGAAGTGCAGGCAACAACGACGCTGCTCAGCGATCCCTGTTATTGGGATGTGTGCCATGCAGGATGTTCTGCTTGTTGTTTGGCTGTCTGCCACAGAAAGATGAAACACAGGTGTTTTCATTCACTACGCCTTAAAGGACTGCTCTGCGTTGAATGGCATGGAAACGACATAGTTTGTAGTTGCGGGATCTTTCAGCATATCTTGGTATCAAAACTGAACCAAATGAAATACTTGTTATGATGTATGATGTATCATGTTTTGCTAACATAGGCCCAGAAACTGATACAAACACAGAATGAAATGTTAAGAATTATGTGGGCTGCATGCTCATTTTCAAGAGAATTGCCTTTTTCAGGTATAGAAGACAAAATGTAGGCACTAAAATATTAAGCCACAGCTCACAGAGAACACCAACCTAGCCACTGCTCACAGAGAACACTGACCTAACCACAACTGACAGAGAACACATCTAGCCACAGCTCACAGAGAACACCAACCTAGCCACTGCTCACAGAGAACACTGACCTAACCACAACTGACAGAGAACACATCTAGCCACAGCTCACAGAGAACACCACCCTTGCCCTAACTGAACACTGACCGGGATAGCTGTTCCTTTGGCCCACTTTGTACAAGTTGTCTTTGACAAGTCTCAGACTGCCCTAGCCACACCCAACACGGCCTTTAGCTCGTGTCTCTGGCACCCGGCAGTTGAGTTGTTACTTTGGGTGTTGGTGGATAGATACTGCCTTTCCCTGCAGCTTCAACAACAGCTGCACGATGTATTTTGTGTGCTGTACACATCATGTACTTTGTGCGACGTGTGGAGATGCACATGGACCAAAATGGCTGCTAAGTTCTGTGACATTCAGTCCTGACATTGGTTTTTGTGTGTGTGTATGCGTGTGTGTGCGTACGTGTGTGTGTGCGTGCATGCGTGTGTGTGTGTACACCATTGGTCATGATGTTGACATTCATTTTAAGCGAGTTTTGGCAGCCATTTTTGTTGTTCTTTGATGATGTGATCATTGTCTTTGTGAGATGTATCCATCACATTTACATGTTCAAACTTCAGTTGAGTCAGCTGATTTTTTTTCAAGTCCATTGTTATATGTGAAGCTCGTATGGATTTTTTCTTATCAATTCTGTTTGTTTTTAACTGAAAATAAATATTTAGATTTTGTCAGTTGCTGCGTTGAAGCGTGTGTTCCGTGTATGCTTTATTTATCGCCATGCAGTGTGTGAAATGTTACTGTCGTTTTGACAAAGAGGCACTGAGCCATGTATGCTTGCAGGTTGATTAGCTGATAGGAAATTGTACTGATTCAAAGATACAAAACGGAGCAATTTAAAACCATCAATAACGACCCTGTGAAATGGGACTGAAAACACTGTGCATCATGGAGTAAACAAGACTGGCCAGGCGTTTTGTAATTTGTAGTGTTTCTTTCACTGGCGAGATGTTATCTTTTATTGGTACTTGACTGCAGTCAAACCACGCGTGACGACTGGGGGCTAGAAACCTGCCCGAGGAAGGAACGGACAGCTCTATCGTGTTCCCGACCAACCCCTTAGTCGCCACCACTAGAGGAAATTTGACCTACACAAGTCACACAAACACGCACACATACCAACAATCCCACTTCTTCAACCCACCCCCACCCCACCCACCCCAAACCCCCACCCCAACCTGCAACATACATATCTACCCCAGAGGGGTACACGGACTGAGCGGGAAAAACGAATACCTGTATTCACTGGCGAGCAACATGTATACAAACAACCCTTCTTCTACCCCAAACTCCAACATACATATCTACACCAGAGGGGTACATAGACTGAACAGGAAAAACTTGTATACCTGTATTCGCTGGCGAGATGTTATCTTCAGTGCATGCCTAATTAGGGAGGGGGGGGATGGGGTGCTTTAGGGTTAAAAACAACTCGGTGCTTAGCAAACAGCAAGCAACGAACTACATGCTGCTGCGATTGCACCCGATTCAGCACCTTCCCAGACAAAATGCAGGTAAAGAGGATTATGAGACAGCACAGGCACTGGAATGCTTTGCCGGAGACTCCATTCTGCCTCCGGCCGAGTACTAGGCTCTGCCGAATAACCTACTCGATTCTCTGTCCGGCCGAACACTAGGCTTTGCCAAATACTCCATTCTGCCTCCGGCCGAGTACTAGGCTCTGCCGAATAACCTACTCGATTCTCTGTCCGGCCGAACACTAGGCTTTGCCAAATACTCCATTCTGCCTCCGGCCGAGTACTAGGCTTTGCCAAATACTCCATTCTGTGTCCGGCCGAGTACGAGGCTTTGCCAAATACGCACTCCATTCTGCCTCCGGCCGAGTACTAGGCTTTGCCAAATACTCCATTCTGCCTCCGGCCGAGTACTAGGCTGCCAGATATTCCACTCTGTGTCCGGCCGAGTACGAGGCTTTGCCAGATACTCCATTCTGCCTCCGGCCGAGTACTAGGCTTTACCAAATACTCCATTCTGCCTCCGGCCGAGTACTAGGTTTTGCCAAATACTTTATCCTGTGTCCGGCCGAGTACGAGGCTTTGCCAGATACTCCATTCTGCCTCCGGCCGAGTACTAGGCTTTGTCAAATACTCCATTCTGCTTCCGGCCGAGTATACTAGCCAGACCACGAGTCCATGTTGCAACAGTGACGGCTAAAGTGAACAGAGAAAACCCGAATGCCGGACCCCTCTTGCCCGATACGGCGACAGGGTTTAACTTTGTTTCCGCTCCATGGTTGCTTCCTAGCTGTGTTGGTTAGTAGGTGGATTTCAGTTCAGTTCAGGGTGGTTTTTGTGCGCTCGGAAAAGCCCACATGCCTTCCACCCCGTCTCTCAGAAGCTTCCCCAACGTTGCCTTTAAAACAGTTCCAATGTTCGTCTGACTGTCGATGGCCCTCTCTCGTCCTTTCAAGGAAGATCGACTAGAGCTTCCTCTTTCTACGCCTCTGTCCTCCAGGCGATCAGTGGTGTGATGTCCTTGGCTTTGTGCCCGCAGGTAGTGTCTCAAGCTTCTCAACACTTTAGATCTTCCGAAAAGCAAGCCACTTGTGAGGGTTGCTTTGACCGCCATGCAGTCTATCTGCTCATTCATTTACCTTCACTCCGGCATGTTCAGGCAGTACACCCACAGGAGTTTTCGAAGGTGGATGTCGACCATCGACGCATTTCAGTCCAGGCTTCCCATTCCATTTTTCACTTTCTGTAGCTAGCTCATTGAATCTGTGAGGATGGTGGCAGGTGGATTTCAACGTGCTGTCAGCTGCACACTCAATTCACACTGCGAGCATCGCTTTCCGGCACCTTCCTCTAAACTCTGCCAGATTTGGTTACGCCACTGAAGGGGCACTCTTTATTTTCGCGCAGCTGTCCACCGACGCCGTCAGCGCCCTTCGAAAGGTTCGGGTACTAAGCACGCACGTAAACAAGAGACGCATCCACCCCGGGTGAAAAATGTAAAAAAAAGAGTTCCGTCTCGATTCAAACGACTGTGGTTTTATTGTGCTGGTGTAAACTTTGTTGGCGGCTATAAATGACACGCCTTGTTTTATTTGAGTTGTTTGTAACAAACTTACTACTGTTTGAACACCAACGAAAAACTGCTCGTTAGCTGACAGTTTTCTGGAACCTATGGCGTAACTAAATACGGCAGTGGTTGAAGGAAGGATGTCGTAGACCAGTGCTTGGAGTTTGCTGCTCACTGTCACGCCAGGCGATGTTCACGCCGCTGTCTCGCGGAGCATTGGTACTATCTATGTTCCCAGTTGTTTGCCACACCTCTAGTACTGCGTGAATACAAACAACAACAAAACCAGTTTAGCGATTATCGGTGTTGTGCTCACATTCAGCACACGTACACGTATGAATTTGTACAATGCTGAAAAAGCCGATTATATGATATTGATAACAATTAATGGTCATTTCCTTGGCGCCGTATCTCAGTGACAAGAGTGAGCACACCGCACTTTACAAGCTCAACAAAAATATACATGTAAAACCTCAAAAATAATTATTACACAGCATTCTTCGTACACCACACATACATACACACACACACGCACGCGCGCATGCACACTCACGCACGGACGCACGCACACCCACGCACGCGTGCGTGCGCACACACACACATACACGGGCGCATAGGACTGTAACGGGAAGGGGGAGAGACAAAAGGAGGTGTGTGTGTGTGTGGGGGGGGGGGGGGGGTCTTTGTTGGCACTGTGTGTGAGTATGCGCGCGTTGTTATGTGGGTGTGCGCGCGGGATCATGTGCGTGTGTTTCATTATGTTTGTTTTGTTTATGTATGTATGTGGGTGTGCGCGAGCGATCATGGTTTTATTATGCTTTGTTTGTTTATTAAATTTTATGTTTTTTTGTTTATATAATATTGATTTGTATGTGGGTATTTGAGCGTAGCATGCCTTTCTTTAATCTGAGACTCTGAAATCGACCTATGAATTCCCTATTTTGTTACAAAAGATCAGATCGTAAAAGATTATGCTTTTGATAATGTCGGTATCCTGTGAGTATGAGATATCGAGCAAGTGAAACTAATTTTCAGTATGGATACAGACGAAAATGTATGTATGCTTTTTTGTTAACTGCAAATCAGTTTTTTGTTTTTTACATAAATTTCTGTTGGTGCAACTTGCTGATACATGTTGTTAGCATGATAATTGTAAGGTCAGTCTAATATCACTTATGTGAAAAGACTTTAAATATATATTATTTTATTTTTTAAGGGTGGGGGGGGGGGGGGGGGGGAGAAGAAAAAGGAAGGTATCCGACCCCTACAGACAAGCTGGCTGTTTTCTACTGGTCCCCGAACCAATCGCCAGTTATGACGACTACACCCAGATGTTTTCAGTTCTGATAGACACGCATTCGCACTTACTAATATCCAGTGCTAGGCCCCCCCACCCCCCGTCCCCACCACCACAAGACCCCCCCCACCCCCACCCCCACCCCCGCCCATTCGCCCTAGCCCCCCCCCCCACACTTCCCCCCACTACGGCTACTTAAGTTTCCGTGTTCACTGCCCCAGGCTCTTGTCCCTGCAAGTAGGTCTATATAAATCCCCGAGAAGATGCTGAGGTATTCAGTGGAACAGACGGTCTTTGTCCGTTGTCCGTGCTCTGTCTACTCGTGTCAGGTGTTTGCTGCAGCCGCCGAAGAGCGAGTGTCACACTGGTATGTTGCATTCCCGTTGTTCTAAAGCGGGGTGCGTTGTATCGTAATTAGACCGGTAGGCTTAAAGCTTTTTTGTTGTTGTTTTTTGTGGGTCTGTTGTTGTAGCTTTTTTTCTTCTTCTTTTTTGTGCTTTTTTCTTTTCGGTTGTTCTGGGTCCGACTTTACGACGAAGCAAGGTCTTCTGGAATGACTTAACTACCCACCCACAATAGGTGTGTGTGTGTGTGTGTGTGTGTGTGTGTGTGTGTGTGTGTGTGTGTGTGTGCGTGCGTGCGTGCGTGCGTGCGTGCGTGCGTGCGTGCGTGCGTGCGCGCGCGCGCGTGCGTGCGTGCGTGTGTGTGTGTGTGTGTGTGTGTGTGTGCGTGTGTTCGTTTTTGTTGTTGTGTTTCTTTGTTCGTTTTTTGCTTGTGTGTGTGTGTGTGTGTGTGTGTGTGTGTGTGTGTGTGTGTGTGTGTGTGTGTGTGTGTGTGTGTGTGTGTTGTATTTTGTTTGCTTGTTTTCTTCCGTGGAAAGGAAAAAAACAGAAATACTATTACCCTACCACATGGGCAGCCACATGCCGTCTTCCGAAAGATCTATTTCTGTTATTGGCGGGTCGATACTGTTATGCAAGGAGGTAAATCATATATGCAGCGGATAACAATATCTGAATGTTAGCCCTGGTGTTCTTGCCGTGGTCTCATTTCAATGTCGCCCCTTTGGAAAATCCTGAGAATCACGCCTTGGGAGCATGGGGTGCATAGACAACCAAGCACCAGCGCTCCCGGGAGTCCTGGGAACGAAACGTCGAGGAGTGTAACCGGTTTTGACTTTCTATGGTTAGTTTAGACCCCAGAGTTCCAGCCTTTTTCATGCAAGTATAAAGTCGTGACAACAAACACGATGACATACTGAGCTCAGGAGCTGTGTGAAAGCCGAGGTGGACGTCCTGGGCTCCCGTCCCTAATAAGCCTACAGTTTCTGTGAACGTAAAGCAACACTCAACCAACGATGACATACAGAGCTCAGGAGCTGTGTGAAAGTCGAGGTGGACGTCCTGGGCTCCGCGTCTCTAACAGTCCGTACAGACTCTGGGGACGTAAAGCAGCATTTGAAAAATCAATGACATGAAAACAAATTAAAGCCAGAAAGAGCTGATGTTCTGGAAAAGTGATACTATCGTGAGAAAAACGTGAGCACCTGTTAAAGTCAGGAATTTCCTGTTTGGAAAGCTTTTAAATTCAGGGGAACTTCCGCTTTTGCTACTTCGGAGGAGGAGGGGGGAAGGGCGTATTTTAATTTAGTACATAATACAAAGTTAGCAAAACTACAATTGCGGAAGCCTACAGAATGTTTTTATAATTGTAGGCATAGTTCGGCAGGTCAGTCGTTTTGAATGACTAAAACTCTCTCCTTTAATTTTTATAATTTTTATTGTTTATTCATTTTGAAAGAAAAAGGTCAAGTAATGATAAACAACAGGTGTGTTTTCAGGTAAGTTTTGCACTCAATTTTGCAGACAGGAGACAATGCAGCGACTTCTGTTAATCTTCCTATCCTGCTGTGTCTCTGCGCGGGCAGGTAAGAATTATTTCATTCACCTCAGTAATCAGATCTATTCTTTTGTTGTTGGTGTTGCCAAATCTGTCAAAATTAATAGAACATTAACGTAAAGTGAAATTCTTTGATGGCTTCACCCCCACCCACCCCTCCTCATCT
>OY757542.1:2729914-2744914 GCA_963584105.1 Alviniconcha strummeri
AAAACACACACACACACACACACACACACACACACACACACACACACACACACACGCACACGCACGCACGCACGCACGCACGCACACGCACGCACGCACGCACGCACGCACACACACATACACACACAAACGCGCGCGCGCAGACACACAACTCAAACTCACCCGCTCACCACTACACGCACAAACTCACTCTCTCTCTCTCTCCCCCCCCCCCCCCCCCCCCTCTCTCTCTCTCATAATGTCTGCTTATGAACACGTGTGACATTTTGTGCAGGAAAACTGCGAGTGAAGAACACCAACAACCTGCCGGAGTCCAGTGAAAACTACTGCATCAAAGAGTCCGCTAAGGACTACTGTCTCAAAGCCGGTAATGTCCCCACTCTTCATCGTAACAATCATCAAGAAAACGTACTTTATTTAACTTCGTAACAATAATCAAGAAAACGTACTTTTATTTAACTTCGTAACAATAATCAAGAAAATGTACATTTACTTTCCTTCGTAATAATAATCAAGAAAACGTACTTTTATTTAACTTCGTAACAATAATCAAGAAAACGTACATTTACTTACCTTCGTAATAATAATCAAGAAAACGTACACTTACTTTCCTTCGTAACAGTAATCAAGAAAACGTACTTTTATTTAACTTCGTAACAATAATCAAGAAAACGTACTTTTATTTAACTTCGTAACAGTAATCAAGAAAACGTACTTTTATTTAACTTGGTAACAATAATCAAGAAAACGTACTTTTATTTACCTTCGTAACAGTAATCAAGAAAACGTACATTTACTTACCTTCGCTTCTTTTGTTCTTTTAGCTTCAGTTTCGGAGGCTCACCCAGAGCCGACGAGATTTTGCGTGTGCGTCCATTTTTCTGCGAAAACGTCAATGAGTATATGCTAGGTGACTGCCTTGTGTTCGTTCGTTACCACAGCTTCGTCATTTTGTAGATGACTCTTTAGTCCACATGTACTCTGGTCTAGATCCTCTACATACCTTGTTTGTTCGTTACCACCACCTCCTCATTTTGTAGGTGACCCTCACGTCCAGATGTACCCGGGCCTAGATACCCTACATACCTTGTTTGTTACCACCACCTCGTCATTGTGTAGGTGACTCTCAAGTCCACATGTATCCGGGCCTAGATCTCTTACATATCTTGTTTGTTCTTTACCACCATCTCGTCATTTTTAGGTGACTCTCAAGTTCACATGTACCCGGGCCTAGATCCCATACATACCTTGTTTGTTCGTTACCACCGTCTCGTCATTTTTAGGTGACTCTCAACTCAACATGTACCCGAATCTAGATCTCCTGCATACCTTGTTTGTTCTTTACCACCATCTCGTCATTTTCAGGTGACTCTCAAGTTCACATGTACCCGGGCCTAGATCCCCTACATATTTTGTTTGTTCGTTACCACGACTACATTTTATGACTCCCCCACCCCGATATCTCTGCTTGACTCCTGCGTCAACGTGTACAAAGATCTAAGTGCCCTTCACACCATCTTCCTTCGTTACCATAGCTACGTCATTTTCTATGTGACTCCCGTGTCAACGTGTACTCTGCGTCTGGGTGCCCTATATATATTATTCATTCGTTACCATAACTACGTCGTTTTCTAGGTGACTGCCGTGTCAACGTGTGCTCGGGCACCCGGGTCTGGGTGCCCTACACATCTTGTTTGTAGGTACAATGACGTCATTCTCTATGTGACTCCCGTGTCAGCGTGTACCCGGGTTTGAGTGCCCTACACATCTTATTCGTTCGTTACCATAATAAGTAATTTTCTCGGTGACTTCCGTGTCAACGTGTACCCGAGTTTGGGTGCCCTACACATCTTATTCATAACCACAAGTACGTCATTTTCCAGGCGACTCCTGTGTCAACGTGTACCCGGGTTTGAGTGCCCTGCACGTCTAGTTCGTAAAGTTCTACGAGTACGTCATTTTCCAGGTGACACCCGTGTCAATGTGTACCCGAGTTTGGGTGCCCTACAGACCTAGTTCGTAAAGTTCTACGAGTACGTCATTTTCAGGTGACTCCCGTGTCAACGTGTACCCGGGTTTGGGTGCCCTGCACGTCTAGTTCGTAAAGTTCTACGAGTACGTCATTTTCCAGGTGACTCCCGTGTCAACGTGTACCCGAGTTTGGGTGCTCTGCACACCATCTTCCTTCGCTACCACAACTACGTTGCTGGGGAGCTGGCTGACAGACACAAGTCATGGGACAACGACCAGTTGTTCTACACCGCCAGGAAGATTGTCATCGCCGTCCTGCAGCAGATCACTTACAACGGTATTGTGGGAACATACTTTATAGTGAGCCGGTTTGGCCTAGCGGTAAGGCGTTAGGCTGGTAAGCGGAAGGACCTCGGTTCGATACCGCTTCGGCTCTCCTTTCTCTTCAAAAAGGTTGTGGTTTGTGGACACTGTCTTGTGACTTTGTCCATCACTTCCTACCGAAACATTAAAATGGCTCTCATCGCTGCCCATCTTAATGCAGAAGTCATTCTGGTGGTGACAGTGTAGCGATAGGTATATAATCTCCCTCTCCCCCCCCCCCCACCTCCATACTCCCTTTCCCCCCTTGTCCCCGTCCCTAATAAGCCGTACGGTTTCTGTGGACGTTAAGCACCATGTTTACTTACTTACTTACATACTTTCTGTTGTATTTGGGTGTTTGGGTTGTGTTCAGTCAAAATCAAACGCTTCAACCGCAAAACCCATGGCTTTCGCACCTTCTCGGATATTTCACCTGAAAAGATTTTTTACTTTTTGAAAGAAATTAATATTTTTGGAAAAAAATAAATTTGAGATCGTTTTTAGTTACGTCTGTGTTTTCACCTTTTAAGCATGGTTTTAAAACTGTGTATAGACCCATGTTAAGACATACATATTATAAAAAAAAAAATATACAATATGAGATGTGTATCGTCCTGATATAACTGCACCGGTTGACTGGGCGTAAAACACCAACTTACCTACTTACTTACCCAAGACATCAGGCACTCTGCTACTCTCTCTTCCTTCAAAAGCCAACGCAAGACATTTCTCTTCTCAGAATATTTCAGTTAAGCCACACTGTCCTTCATTCCTATCAGTGTGTGTGTGTGTGTGTGTGTGTGTGTGTGTGTGTGTGTGTGTGTGTGTGTGTGTGTGTGTGTGTGTGTGTGTGTGTGTGTGTGTGTGTGTGTGTGTGTGTGTGTGCATCTCTAGCATAGTGTTTAAAAACTTTTGTTTACGTCTTCTTCTTTTTTTCTTTTTTATAACATATTCCATCTCGATGCAGATTATGTGTGTATGCTTGTTCAGCGCTTTGAGCCGCAGGATAGGCGCTTTACAAATTTCCATTATTATTATTCAGTGCAACACAGATACTTTTGTAAGTGTATATAATCATACTTACAATGGTATTATCGGAACAGCTCTCTGTGATTACGGCAAAACCAGGTATCACCATTAACCTCTCGATGATTACGGCAAAACCATGTATCATCACCATTAAACTCACTATGATTACGGCAAAACTAGGTATCACCATTAACCTCTCGATGATTACGGCAAAACCAGGTATCATCACCATTAACCTCTCTATGATTACGGCAAAACCAGGTATCATAACCATTAAAGTCTCTATGATTACGGAAAAACCGGGTATCATCACCATTAACCTCTCTATGATTACGGCAACACCAGGTATCATCACCATTAAATTCTCTATGATTACGGCAAAATCATCACCATTAAACTCTGCGATTACGACAAAACCAGGTATCATCATCACGCTCCGCTTCCAACCACGATAAACACTCTACTGTAAATGTATCACGCGCACTATTCCGTCTTATCTCGGTGACTGTCTTGAACTTTACACACCCTGCCGTGCTCTTCCGCTCGGTTTCTGGTACTCTCAGCCTCCACATTCCTCTCACACCAGACTCTCCACTGTTGGTTCCAGCGCCTTTTCTGTCTTCGGTCCATCTACATGGAATGACCTTTCCCCCTTCTCTCCGACAGAAACCCTCTCTGGACTCATTCAGGTGTCACCTCAAAAGGTTTGTTGTTGTTTTTTCTGTTTGTTTTTTCACATTCCAAGAGTACCTCCCTGCCATTATCGGCCCAGACGCAATGAGCAAACACGGCCTGAGCTCCGCCTTCGCCTACGACGACAGCTGCGACGCCAGCCTCTACAACGTCTTCGCCACGGCCGCCTTCCGCTTTGGCCACTCCATGGTCCCGGACGGGCTGGTGATCGACGGGAAATACGTGACAGCCTCCCAGCTGTTCAAGCGGCCCTTCTACGTGCTGCAGCACCTCGACAGCCTCGTGGAGGGGCTCGTGGGCAACAGGTCGGAGAACGTGGACCGCTGGTACTCTACAGGTGGGTGGGTGTGAGCAACAGGTCGGAGAACGTAGACCGCTGGTACTCTACGGGTTGGTGTATGTGAGCAACAGATCGGAGAAAGTGGACCGCTGGTACTCTACAGGTGGGTGTATGTGAGCAACAGGTCGGAGAACTCGGACCGCTGGTACTCTACAGGTGGGCAACAGGTCGGAGAACGTGGACTGTTGATACTCTACAGTAGATGTAGGTGGGTTCTATGAGACACGCAGCTATTTTGGCGAATCGTGTGTGTGTGTGTGTGTGTGTGTGTGTGTGTGTGTGTGTGTGTGCGCGCGCGCGCGCGCGCGTGCGTGCGTGCGTGCGTGTGTGTGTGTGTGTGTGGTTGTTGTTGGTGGTGGTGGGGGGGGGGGGGAGAGGTGTATGACGGTGTCAGAATAAAAGCATTCAGTTTACAGCTTCGTGCCTCCCCCCAAAAAAAGTTCAACATCACAAGACAACTAAGCCAGCCGAGCAAAAATGATGGTAAACATGCCAGTGGTTCTAAAGTAATAATTTGTACAGCGCTAAGGAACAGACAGGCAGACAGACAGAAAGACAGGCAGGCAGGCAGGCAGGCGAGCAGGCAGAGACAGAGTACATGCACCCAGACAGTAAAATCGAACTGACTGCTCTGGGCAGAACAAACACGTTTCACGTTTGCGGTTTTCTCACATTACACTTTCGAGAAATCCCCGTTAAAAGGTTACGGCCGCTTACGAACGTACGCAGTTAGTTCAGTAGTTATTTTGCATAAATGACTGATCACCACCTTGAAGAAGTCCCCTTTGATTGCTTCCTGAACTGAGTGACACATTAGTCAGCCAATGTTTTACAGAAATGACTGACCGAATGTATGAAGGTTACGAAAACCAGCACACAGTCCATCAGCCGTTGTTTGACAAAAATGACTTGCCGCCTGATTAAGGCCACGGCAGCTACAGTTCATACGTCAGCTGTTGTTCTGCAGAAATGACTGGCCACCTGTTTGAAGAGTCCCTCTTTAATGGCTACGACATCTACCTTATACATGTCAGCCGTTGTTTTACAGAGATGACTGACCACCTGTTTGAAGAGTCCCTCTTTAAAGGCTACACTATCTACCTTACATACGTCAGCCGTTGTTTTACAGAGATGACTGACCACCTGTTTGAAGAGTCCCTCTTTAAAGGCTACACTATCTACCTTACATGCGTCAGCCGTTGTTTTACAGAGATGACTGACCACCTGTTTGAAGAGTCCCTCTTTAAATACTACAACATCTAGCTTACACATATCAGCCGTTGTTTTACAGAGATGACTGACCACCTGTTTGAAGAGTCCCTCTTTAAAGGCTACACTATCTACCTTACATACGTCAGCCGTTGTTTTACAGAGATGACTGACCACCTGTTTGAAGAGTCCCTCTTTAAATACTACAACATCTAGCTTACACATATCAGCCGTTGTTTTACAGAGATGACTGACCATCTGTTCGAAGAGTCCCTCTTTAAATACTACAACATCTAGCTTACACATATCAGCCGTTGTTTTACAGAGATGACTGACCATCTGTTTGAAGAGTACCCCCCTAAGACATCTACCTTACATACATCAGCCGTTGTTTTACAGAGATGACTGACCACCTGTTTGAAGAGTCCCCCTTTCAAGGCTACGACATCGCCGCCCTGAACATCCAGCGGGGAAGGGACCACGGGCTGTGCCCATACAACGACTGGAGGGAGGAGTGTGCACTGAACAGAATCACCTTCGCCGACCTCCCCAGGCACGCTCGGCGAAGATTCCAGAATGTGTACAGGTGAGTGTTGTAGTTGCTGGAATGACTGTCGGAAGTAGTGATCTGCGTTGGTGAGTGTTGTCGTTGTTGTTAATGGCGTTCATTGTCTCATTCTTTCTTGCTTACTTCTTCTTCTTCTTGATCAGTTGACGTCCTGCACGTGCAGCGTTGTGCTTGAGTCAGAAAAAATCAATAACAATATCAATAACACTATACTTTATTCATCCCTGCGGGAAATTAAAGCTGTCGTTCGATCGCACAACGAAGAACGTATGTCAATAATTCTAAGTCATGAAACACACGCACATACACACTCTTAGACATACGCCCCCTTTCTCTCAAACTGCGTACACTAATAGCAAACCGAAATTTTTCTGGAATAATGCTTTCTCTGTCAAACCAAAACGTTAAATAAAAAATCATTAGCTTCACACATCCACAACCCTCCCTTAGAAAGCTATCATCCTCAACAGACGTCTTGACGCATGCGCACACTCAGTTAATGACTGGTATAATTTTCATTAAAAACTGACAGAACCGAGGGTAAAAATGAGGATTTATAACGGTTTGTATTTGTTCTCGAAAGTAAAAATCTTCCACTCCTGTTGCTACGTCTGCTGTCAAAATAGTGTCTCATCAGTTGCTGTCCTGCAGGTGCAGCGTTGTGCGTGAATCTGAAGAAAACCCAGATCAGTTGATGTCCTGCATTTGCCCAGTCGTCCGTGCCAGTTGTATTTGCCCCTTCTTCCACTAACAAGATCCTGATGTTAAAGGGCCTAGAAAGGCAGTTTTGGGGTAGAAAATCACTCCAGATCGTTTGAAAACAACATACAGGTCCGGAGCAACGTTCGAAGAGAAATAAAACAGTCTGTTAGTATTACTCACTTGTTTAATACTTTTTCAGGGCTTCGATTAGGTTGTAATGCGTTTATTTTGGCAAAAAGATCGGAAAAGACTGTCAAATGTACGTTTCAAAACAGCGCCATTTTGAATGCGAGATTCCCAGAGAGCTATTTAACGCTAAAGGTCAAAGGTCGGGTAGTGACATCAGACACAGGACAGGAATCAAACGCGGAAGTCGTCCCTCTGCATTTGATTTCGCTCGATTGTATTTGAAGTCTGTCGAGGTGTCCACAGGGTAACCGACTTGGAAAAAATTCCAGTTGTGGTCTGTGGACACTGTCTCGTGACTTTGTCCCTCACAATCAATGAAACATTAAAATGGCTCTCATCGCTGCCCACCTTAATGCAGGCGTCATTCTGGTGGTGACAATGTAGCGAATGGCATATAATCTCCCCATTCCCCCTTCTCCCCGTCCCTAATAAGCCTTATGGTTTCTGTGGACGTTAAGCATCATGTTTACTGTCTTTTACTGGTTGTTTTATTTTTTCGCCATTTTCTTTTTCTTGCTTGTTTCATCATATATAAAGATGAATAAGTTTTGTTCGTTCTAGTTCAATAGACAGCGATTTCGTGGCCTCCCTGGATTTGGGGTTGGGCTAATGACAGATTCTTGCCATTCACTGTTTTTTCCTTTTTGCTTGCCCTTTTGTTTCTCGAGTGATATCGTTCTTTTACGATGTACTAGTGATGAGGGTAGTCTCGAGGTTTAACGAGACCGCTCAGTCTTTCTTTGTGTGGGGTAGTTCGTGAGCGTCGCCTGCCCCGCAGTGTTGTCACTGCTAAGTGAGTTGTATCGTGTACATGGATTACGTATATTCAGCCTTTGTCACTTAGCTCACTGCCATTTCCTGCCTCCTCTTTCTTTTTAGAAAGTTTGTTTGTTTCTTCTCTTCCATCATATCTTCTTTCTTTTTTTATCTGTGGCTGGTTGGCCATTTTGTACCCGCTATTAGCTAGCTTGCCTGAGTAGGGCAGCCATTTTGCATTTCTCTTTTCGTCTCTTTTTGTTTACATCCCGATGCTTTGTCATCGGTAGTCCTGATTAGCGATTTGCTTTTTCAGTCTGCAGCCTTTGTTTTTCTAGGTGATAGCCGGGTTAGCGAGGGGCTAGTTAGAGTTAGAGTTAAGGTTAATTATAGTTAGTTTGGCTTTCCATCAGTTTTTCGTTGGCACTGTTATTTTTGCTTCTGTGCTGTTATGGCTTTGACTGTATTCGTCCACTCATTTGGTGCAGACAGTAGTCTATTAGACTTTTGTGATTTGGTGGTGTGTTTTTTTTCACCTTATGCTTGCAGGTAGGCCACCGTTTGGGGTTTTGAGGTGGTTTCAGCTGTTTTGTTTCTTTCATTTGGTGTCAGCTGTTTGCTTGCCTGGCTAAGGCAGCCATTTTTCGTTTGCCACCAGCATTTGTGGTCTGTTCTTTCTTTCTTTGTCACAGGCATTTGTGTACAGTTTCTATCTTTTACGGCCGCCTTTTACTGCCGTAGGTATTCGTACTAGACTCTGTCTTTGCCTTGTTAGCGCACATTGGCCATTCGCCTCAGCTCCTGGGAGTGACGTCAGAGACCTACGTCACGGATCTCGCGCGAAATTCGAGATTAAAACAAGCAGACGAAATTCAACCTGATAGGCATGCATTTCTTCCTTCGTGAACATACTTACTTTCATGGCAATGACATTTGATGATACTTAAAGGTCATGTTATGCACAAGACTTTCATAACTGGGTCAATTTTCAACGTTCCTTTGCACCCCAAAACTGTCTTTCTGGGCCCTTTAACTAACGTCACAACACGCAAATTTCAGTGTCCACGATGTTTTTGTTTGTTGTTTGTTTGCTTGTTGTTGTTGTTAATAATTCATTTGAACATACCGGCATGCGCAGCCTCTCCATCAGACTTTTGTGTACAACATGTTCACCGATTGTTCCTCTGCGTTGGCGGCAGGGACGCGAATGACATTGACCTGTACAGCGGAGCGCTGACAGAAACCCCTGTGGCAGGTGGCATAGTGGGTAAGACCTACGCCTGTCTGCTGGCCAAGCAGTTCGTCAAACTCAGGAACTGTGACCGCTTCTGGTTTGAGACCAAAGACCCCGTCGCTGGCTTCGACTCAGGTAATAAGTAACTTCATGCTTTACGCCCAGTCACAACGGTTATTGTAATAAATTAGTTTGAATTTAGAAACCGAATTTCGCGAGGACAGTTGGCGTGATTTTATGTACAAAAGAAATCCAGTGTCACAGACACTTTGTCTTGCGGCATCTTTGATCTTTTGCCGGACGTCGTGAGCACAATTCTGCAGCCGGAATTCCAAGAGGCCGCGGCCTCCAACACGCGAGCCACGCCAGAAGACTGGTTTCTCCCTTGTACATACAGTCCCACTAATCGCCAGTAACAAAAATGAACGGGAAAAAAAAATTCAGTCCAAGACCAAGAGGACATTTTACAACACTGAAATCCTTGATGATGATGATGATGATGATGATGATGATGATGATGATGATTGCTGTTTTGCTATTTTAATTTAGTTTCGTCTCTTCTACCTCTTAAACAAAACAGGTATAGAGACGGCTAGTTCCTTTAATGATTGACATTATAATTATTGTTTAATCAGAAGCTCAGAGAGACCAGATTCACAGGACATTGCTGTCGCATGTGATCTTACTCACCACGAACATCGACACCATACAGGAACGAGTCTTCAGCGTACCGGGTTCCAGACGAAGGTAAGTCCTTCTTCTACCGGGTCCCCTTCTTTAAGCCCCTTTTCTCTTTTTACCCCGTCCGTCCCCCACGAGCTCTCTCTTTCTCTCTCTCTCTCTCCCCCTCCGTCTGTCTGTCTATCTCTCTCTCTGTCCCCCCCCCCCCCCCCCTCTTATCAGAGAGGACGTTTTCACCGTGTGGTTGACAGGCTGTTTAAAGTATGAATTTGTCTGTCTGTCTCTATCTGTCTGTCTGTCTGTCTGTCTGTCTGTCTGTCTGTCTGTCTGTCTGTCTGTCTGTCTCCCTCTCTGTCTGTCTGTCTGTCTGTCTGTCTGTCTGTCTGTCTGTCTGTCTGTCTCTCTCTCTCTCTCTCTCTCTCTCTCTCTCTCTCTCTCTCTCTCTCTCTCTCTCTCTCTCTCTCTCTCTCTCTCTCTCTCTCTCTCTCTCTAATATCAGACGGGACCTTTTCACCGTGTGGTTGACAAGCTGTATAAAGTTATGAATCTGTCTGTCTATCTGTCTGTCTGTCTGTCTGTCTGTCTGTCTGTCTGTCTGTCTGTCTGTCTGTCTCTCTCTCTCTGTCTCTCTGTCTCTGTCTCTGTCTCTGTCTCTCTCTCTGTCTCTCTCTCTCTCTCTCTCTCTCTCTCTCTCTCTCTCTCTCTCTCTCTCTCTCTCTCTCTCTCTCTCTCTCTCTCTCTCTCTCTCTCTCTCTATCTGCCTGTCTGTCTGTCTGTCTGCCTGCCTGTCTCTGTCTCTGTCTGTCTATCTGTCTGTCTCTGTCTCTGTCTCTCTGTCTCTGTCTCTGTCTCTCTCTGTCTCTCTCTGTCTCTCTGTCTCTCTGTCTCTCTGTCTCTGTCTCTCTCTCTCTCTCTCTCTCTCTCTCTCTCTCTCTCTCTCTCTCTCTCTCTCTCTCTCTCTCTCTCTCTCTCTCTCTCTCTCTCTCTTCCCCCGAGGAATTTTTAATCTGACCTTTCTTCGAAGGCGTTTGATCTTGCCTCCCTCGAAATGAAGATGCCGAGAGTGGAGGGAGATTGTAATACTTCTGATAATTACACAGTTGTTAATCGTTGAGATAATCGATTCTGGCCAGTGTTCTACTGTTTCATGTGGGTTTTTTTTAGTTAGTAAGTGGATTTTAACGTCCATCATCCGCACAGGGTCACATCAGGACGAAATTCATGCGGTTAAATGGGTGCTGGTTTACTTGCCTGTGTGTAAGACTGTAACAGATGTCGAAATACGACACTCTCTATGAGAAAACAATAAAGCAATCCTCATCGTCTTTCTTCGGTGGGCTGTCAGTAAGAGGCCTTTTAGCCTGGTACGACAGAACAGGATTTAAAAACTAAGTGGTTTGCTCAAAGACTGCAGGAACTAACGCAGATTGGCATGATCGAACAGGATTTGATAACAAAGTGTCTGCACAAAGACCGCAACAGCAACAACAACAGTCTATGCCTTATTAATCACATATGCTAGGAATAACAAGCTATACTGTTAGGAACCGGGTCGACTAAAATACACAAGGCAGACATATATGCCACGAACCACTAGGACCCACAAACCAGACATGCCAGGAACCTCTAAGACCCACAAACCAGACATGCCAGGTACCACTAAGACCCACAAACCAGACATGCAAGGAACCACTAAGAACCACAAGCCAGACATACCATGCAGGAACCACTACGAACCATGAACCAGACATGCCAGGAACCATTAAGACCCACAAACCAGACATACCAGGAACCACTAAGAACCACCAGCCAGACATGCCAGGAACCACTAAGAACCACAAGCCAGATATGCCAGGAACCACTAAGAACCACCAGCCAGACATGCCAGGAACCACTAAGAACCACAAGCCAGATATGCCATGCAGGAACCACTGCGAACCACGAGCCAGACATACCCGGAACCACCATGAACCACAAGCCAGACATGCCAGGAACCACTAAGAACCACCAGCTAGACATGCCAGGAACCACGAAGAAACACCAGCTAGACATGTCAGGAACCACCATGAACCACAAGCCAGATATGTCAGGAACCACTAAGAACCACCAGTTAGACATATCAGGAACCACCATGAACCACAAGCCAGATATGCCAGGAACCACTAAGAACCACCAGCCAGACATGCCAGGGACCACTAAGAATCACAAGCCAGATATGCCATGCAGGAACCACTGCGAACCACGAGCCAGACATACCCGGAACCACCATGAACCATAAGCCAGACATGCCAGGAACCACTAAGAACCACCAGCTAGACATGTCAGGAACCACCGTGAACCACAAGCCAGATATGTCAGGAACCACTAAGAACCCAGAGTGCCAGGAACCACCGTGAACCACACGCCAGATACCAGGAACCGCTAAGAACCACAAGCCAGATATGCCAGGAACCGCTAAGAGCCACAAGCCAGATATGCCATGCACGAACCGCTGAGAACCACAAGCCAGAACATGCTAGGAACCTACTGGGAACTGCTAAGAACCGCCAGCTAGACATGCTGGGGCCGTGGTTGAATGAATGAATGAATAAAAATGTATAAATAGCACATAAATACTTCCGCACATAACCTTTGCTATCCTTTCTTTTGTTCTCAGAAACATTCAGCGATCGCGTGCAACTATCCTGGCGGATCAAATGGACTTTGATTTCTTCTAAAGAAATGTAAGTGCCGTACACCATACAGGCAGTTATTTGCGGGAGCAGATCCTTTCCATTAAATGCAATTGGTTTGTGTCTGTTACTTGTTTTGTTGTCCAGTTTTGGCGAGAGTGGTGCGGGGTGTGTTGGGGGGTGTATGTTGTGCGTATGTTTGATGCTGACTACTCACTCTGTCTATATAAACCATTAATTCACATCTTCGGTGTCAATTTTATTTTTATTTTTATTTTTTAAACGAGGATGACCGCTAGCATTCTAAATTAAGATCCAAACACATGATTAAAAAAAGAGAAAAAAGAAAAGAAAAAAAAGCTAATTTAATGTGGCAATATAAAACGTGCTTATTTTCGGCATATGCCCGTTTATGTGTTTGGATCACATCTACGGTTTGTTTAGAACCTTTCAACATTCTTCAGCAAACTCCAGCAACAGTTGTAACCAGACAAGTAGATCTAGAGAATTTTGAGTTATCATCACTTGTTAGTGTGTTAGACGTCTGTTGGTGCTTGAAATGGGCGTTGACTTTAACGTTTAGCGCACGTTTTGTGCACGTTTTGTGCTGTCTAAATCCAAACAGCGTTCTTTTCAACCCCACGTCTGATTTTGATCTGTAAACCTGCGTTGAAAAGTGCCGATGCAATCCAGCTTTAAGGACTCCTGTTAATAATCTATCAAAAATAACACAAACACACGCACGCACGCACGCACGCACGCACGCACGCACGCACGCACGCACGCACGCACGCACGCACACACACACACACACACACACACACACACACACACACACCACCTGTTATCCAGACTGTAGCTCATGTTTTGGGTCTGCTTTCCTCAACAACCCTTGTATCACTTTGTTCTGTTCCCAGGTAAACAAACCGGATATATTGGACGTCATAGATGTCAACCCGGGTAATTACATTGGACATCATGGATATTAACTCATGGATGTCAACCCGGATAATTAGATTGGACGTCATGGATGTCAACCCGGATAATTGTATTAGACGTCATGGATGTCAACCCGGATAATTATATTGGATGTCATGGACTGAGTGAGTCACCAGGTCGCTCTGTTCTTCCTCCACCTGAACAAGAAGAAACCATCGTCTTCACACAACACTTTATTTTGATTTCCGATGATAAATATATACGAAGCTGCTCTTTCAGGGCAGACTAAAAATCTGTCAAAGAAAGCAGACATCAAAAACCTGTATCGTCTTCTTGAATAGAAACCGTCTTTCAACCAACGACTTTTTTCAGTCGTCGTGCTCATTCAGTCCACTGCACTGGTTCACACGTTCAAAAGTTTAAGTCCGAGCTGACTGCCAGCGTTCTGAATAAAAGATCAAAACACACAGAATGTTAATGAAGAGTGTATTTTGATTTGGATGCTTTAGCAAAAGGACACTTTTTAAAATGGGACAGTAATAGGTTTCTTTGTTTTTTAAATTTAAATGTAAAAACAACAACAAATTGCACATTTTTACAGATTTTTTAAATTTATTTTTTCAGATCCTTTCGACTTTGCTTACGAGTAGACATTTACAGCACAGTGACAACAGCAGAAAAACAAATGTTGCCTGTATCGCGTGGAAGTTGTCGTAGGATATAACTGATCCTAGGCGGCGTGTTTTGTTTTCACCACTTTATTTTCTCCATTGTCATTGTACCTCAACAGTTTCATCGTTGCCTAGTCGAAGGGATCGGTTCCAAATAGTTGCTAGTTCTTTTTTACGGTCCCATTTAAAAGGTATGTACTGTGTGTGTGTGTGTGCGTGCGTGCGTGCGTGCGTGCGTGCGTGCGTGCGTGCGTGCGTGCGTGCGTGTGTGTGTGTGTGATCTAAAAAAGAAAGTATGTGTGCGTTTCGACTTAACTTGAAACCACAAACAATGCACAAATGCAAAATACTGGAAGTTTTAAATATCTGCGCATCGCCAATGACCATTACAGGTTGGTTAGGATTTAGACATTCTATCAGCTACACAGCTCTATCTCAGAATGAGACCACAACAACAAAAACACACAGACACACGACCAGTTACAGCTACAAAACACATGACCTAGCAAAGGAACACGTATTCAACTTTGAAGGCTTATTCGTGCTATTTCTGTTCTCCAAATATACCCCCAGAAAACTCGCAAGAGATCTCTGTGACAAGTAAATACTCATGCAAATTAGTGGGGTCACAAAGACAGAAAATGCAGCTGCATTTGCACGTGGCGAGTGAAGAGATCAAGTGGAAAAAATATAACTGCCGTGTGTATCGGTTCAGAGTCTGCATAGAGCTGCCATGCCCGCTCTGTGGAGTCTGTCAATACTACACGGTCCGGCGGGGCTGCTAATGGACCGGCGCTAGGGGACAGAATGCAGCTCTGAAAGTGGAGTTCTCCTCCTTGCTCAAAATGAGCTTATATCAAGACTCATCACTCTCGCCAGTCATTTACAAAGTACACACCCAGAACCGGGTATTTCTGAACAAAAATGGGCTCTGCCGCGTACTTACACTGGCTGAAGATGGATTCACAGACAAAAAACACAAC
>OY757542.1:2749552-2904678 GCA_963584105.1 Alviniconcha strummeri
ACCTGCAGTAAGAAGGAACTAAAGAGGGAGGGAGGGTGCAAAAACAGCGGGGGGAAAAAAGAAGAAAAAAAATGTGACTTACCGTGGGATCTTGATCAATATGTTTGGCATTTTAAACACACATACACACAGTTAACTGATTAAAAGTAATTAAAAAACAAAAACAAAACCAAAAAAACGCTTAGTCAACCACGTGTGTGTGTGTGTGTGTGTGTGTGTGAGAGAGAGAGAGAGAGAGAGAGAGAGAGAGAGAGAGAGAGAGAGAGAGAGAGAGAGAGAGAGAACGTGTATGGCATGTGTGCGTGCGCGTGTGTACTAGACACGGAAGGGAGCTGGGTCGGGTGTTTGCTAGTACAGCTCTAGCGGTAGTATGGATGGCCGTGTAACACGTCTGACCGGTTACAGTATCTACCGGTTTCCGAGAACCACTTTCGCCACCTTGTAGACGTTACAGCGGCTTGAAAAATGTCTGGCGCCATCACTGACCTACTTACCTCAGGCCATAGAGCCTTTTTAGTTTAAACAAAATGTATTTCTTATATAACAATACATTAACAACAGTCTTTTTCATGCTAACTCCACGCTAACAGGAAGGATGCCAGACGGCGTGTTTGGTTGAATGCATATTTAGTGAATTATGCTTGCGACCGTTTAATGCTCATGCAACAATTTGGATTTTCCAGATTTTCAAGAATGTAAATAAACTTTGCTTAACCACTTCACTGCCAAAGCCTGTACAATTTCCGGGCTGAAAGGTGCATGGACGTGCCTACAAACAGTATATAATCCAGTCCTATAACACATCTACTTTCAGTGCTAAGCGTTTTGATGAAAATCCATTCACGTGCCAGTGCGAAAAAGGAGACAAAAAGGATTAAGGGTTTCAGATTTCGCACTTTTATTGGTTGTATTCAAGCGACATCATGGCAGTGAAGGGGTTAAACCAACTGTGCACCGGTTGCTGATCAACTCAAGAGATTGTGGCACAAAAAGTGCAGTTGTCAGATGATTCATCCAGTTGATTCATCCAGATGATTCATCCAGTTGATTCATTCTCTGAAGCGCCAACATAGCTCACCCCTCTCCATCTCATCGTTTTTCACCGTCTTTTTGTTGTTTAAGTGTCGTTTTGTAGCTTGATAAAGGGGATTACCCAGAAAATTTGCATGTTGTGTTTTGTCCGAATAAATAGCGTCATTCTGAACCGTCTATATCTTTGGATCTTAATTCAACTGAAACAAAACACCGAGACTGTAGGTATTCACACTAACGAAGTAACAAAATTTCATGTGTTTATTTTCTCTTCTTCTCGTAAGCTCATGCATGACATGTACAATGACACATACGCGCACAAACAAATGGAGAGAGAAGAAAAACTGTTTTAAAGAACAAACATTGCATGCTGCCCTTCAAGCCATACACCCCGAACCCTTATTTGATACAGTCTCTTTCCAACACAGAAACACGACACTGAACGGAACATCAAAACAGTGATGATGGACAACATACTGGGAATTGAGGAAAACATCTGTTCGTCATCACATCCTTGCTACCACGGGGGAAAACACATGGGGACAGTTATGACAACCTGAAGCAGAGGTATTTACATTTCATTCCCTGGTGGACGATGTGGGCTGGAGTTGGAGGAAAGTCACATCATCTGCAATGGGATGAGGAGGACAGGAGTGAAACGTGCTGCCGTGTGTACCCAGTAAGCCCTCCCGCATTCTTTCCTGCCCAAGGTCTGCCTCAGTAGGTGCTTATTCAATGAGTGTGCTCGCTCTGAGTGCAGTAAATAACACATACAGTAATCCTCCATTCTGCACACTGTCTCGTAACTGAGCTACCGCGCATGCAAAACATCAACATTTCAGATCTCACCATTTAACGTTAAAAAGGAAGAAGATAAAACCATGTATTTGGTATAAAATGCCCCCTCCTCCCCCCCTCCCAAAAAACCCGGAGAAAGGTTCTGAACAAAGTAAAAATAAAAATAAAAATCCCCAATAACATGCCCCCCCCCCCCCCCCCCTTTTGAAAAAATGGAGAAAGGTTTTGAACAAAGTATAAAAAATATTTTTAAAAAGGATTCCCCAATAACAACATAAAAATAAACAAACGGGAAAGAGGAAAGGGCACAGTAAAAGGTGTGCCACATTTTGTTCATTTGCTAGCACATATGAACTAATTTGCATATACATACATACATATATATTTCAGCTGGTACAATGGAAGGAACTGGCACAGTATCCCCACTGGCTGTCTGACATCAAGTTAACCCTAAACATCGTATCACATTCACTGCATCCAATATGTCTGCAGTGTGTTAAAAACCTTCTTTTTTTTAAATGCATGCCAGTCACTAGGCCACAAATGCACAGAACACAGAATAAAACGGACAGCCTCATTAAGGTGTCATTGTCTAAGAAACTCCCACAAAAGTTAAAACAAATGAAGAGCAAGTTCAGACAAGGCAGCGTGCACTCACTTTTTAGACAACACAAGGACCCACTATGACCATGTACAATTTTAGCAACCACCATACTGTGTTGCTTTCAATGAAAATGGCACACTGTAATACATTTGATTGAAGGTGCAGGCCAAACAAATATACAAATACTATATGATTATGATTGATGCAATGGGTATGTTTGAGAAGGATCCAAAGAAACAAAAACAAAAATGCCAGTCACTGGATTGTGATGTCGCAGTGTGACCTTTGCATGAGATTTTTCTCTCTCACATCCTCGATGCTGCCAAAGAGGGAAAATCAGGGGAAAGTAACTGGGCAAAATATGTTAGAACTTATCCCCCCTCCCCCCCCCCAACTCCCAAAGTAAAATGCAGTGGAGTGTGTACATGTGTGTGTGGCGTGTGTGCTTGTGTGTGTATTTTACTGTTGTACCATTGATTTATTGACTTCTGAGTAATTTTCTTCCATTTCCTACATGAGAAAAGCAAGGTAGGTTTGGAGCAAAAACTAGGTCAGTCAGGAAGCCACAAATACATGGCATTTGCTCCTTTTATTTTTTCAGGGCTAGGGGTGGTGGTGATGGGGTGGAGTGAAGGGGGGGGGGGGGGGAGGGGGTCCTGAAACAAGAAAAAAATAAAAAATCCCCATGAAATGTTAGGAAGTATTAAAAATGGGATTTCAGGAAGTGCATCAATATCAGGGACCAGCACCAGCTGTACATCATTTCACGCCATTCACGCTGGTGAGAAACAAGAACAAGCAACAACCATGATGGCTGAAAACCCATGCAAACAAAGGAGGAGGGGGCATTAAAAGAACAGAAGAACGGGGGATTAAAAAACAACCAAAAAAAGGTTAAGTGTTAAAAACTAACTGTGCAACGACAAAACACATCACTATATATATACAACACAAACACAAGACAATACCCCCCAGGATATTACATAACCTCACAAGCACCAAATAGATTCCCTTCCATTGAGTTACACTTCACAGCAGTTCTCCAACCCTTAGCCCTTTCGCTAACTCCCTTTCATGGCAACTGCTTCCAGTAACAGTTGTCAAACTGTTGTTAGCTGGTGTCACCAGCATGTATGGTAAATTACAAGAGAGAGAGAGAGAGAGAGAGAGAGAGAGAGAGAGAGAGAGAGAGAGAGAGAGAGAGAGAGACAGAGAGAGACAGAGAGAGACAGAGAGACAGAGAGCAAGAGAGAGAAAAGCTGGGTCGAAATGCAGCTACTTCAAATTCAGAGATTTTGTTGTTGTTGAAAGAGCAAGACTAAATTATCTGGCAAACTATTTGATTACCAATTCATGTATGCCATATCTGCCATGTCTTTGCTGCAAAACACACACACCAGCTGCTCCAATCTAGATGCCGCTAATCTGAGCTGTAGTGGACTATTTCAGTGGATCACCCTCACAGTTCTTTGCTGTATTTGCTGGTGTTAGTATTGTTTTGCTAAATAATTATATTAGCTGCAACAGCAAGATCATAAAGAGCTATTTAGTAAAATACCACACTGGCCTGACCGCTGTACCGTTCACAAAAGTTTGGAAACATCATCAATCACCTGTGTTGATGTTCATAACTACCGTAGCAAATGCTATCCACCATCAGCACAGGTACACAATCAGCAAATGCTGGAAGCGACCAGCGCTGTAAGAGACAATGTTTTCCATGCTGCAAAATCAGTCTCCCTTACACTATCAAACCCACTCCTCCCAACAATTTCCTGCTGCTGCTTGTCAATCATCTATTTGCGCGATGTGAGACTATGGCATTTCCTGGGCACCCTGGTTATTTATTGGTCATGATGCGCAGATACTGCAGTGCATTGTGGGCTGCATTGGCGCGAGAATCGTCCATGGAAGAGCCTGAGCCATGACAAACTGCCACAGGGTTGGTGGTGAGCTTGATCAGGGTCTGAAAGTGGCCTGCAATCAGAGCAGAAATTAAAAGTCAGCATGATCAGGGTCTGAAAGTGGCCTGTAATCAGAGCAGAAATTAAAGGTCAGCATGATCAGGGTCTGAAAGTGGCCTGTAATCAGAGCAGAAATTAAAGGTCAGCATGATCAGGGTCTGAAAGTGGCCTGTAATCAGAGCAGAAATTGAAGGTCAGCATGATCAGTCTGAAAGTGGCCTTGAAGAATTTTCTTCTCCAGGGTCAACTTTCTGTACTTTTATTTCAGCATCTGTTCCATTCCTGTGTTACCACAGTAGCATGTAAAAGATCCCGGTCAGTCTGCCAAAAGTGCAGGTGGCAGGTTACAACTAAACACCCATGCACCTTATGTATGTGGCTTTGCATGAAGTAACATGGTGCATGGTTGTATGCACAGAACACAGAACATGCTGAGACGGCAGCAGTTTCATGTGGCACCAGCCATGCCAGCACTGTAAGTACACCACTTCAGTGAATATTAAAAACCATGCTATAAAAAGCTGTTCACTCATGTAGAATCACATGCAAGCGCAGTGAGTCTGCTCGAGAGTGGAGAATAGCACTACATAAAAATCAATCAACAACAATTAAGGCCAGTGCAATCAGGGTCTGAAAGAAGCCTGCACTACCAGTAGAATTAAGGCCAGCACAATCAGGGTCTGAAAGTAGCCTGCACTGCCACCAAAATTAAGGCCAGCACAATCAGGGTCTGAAAGTAGCCTGCACTACCAGCAGAATTAAGGCCAGCACAATCAGGGTCTGAAAGTAGCCTGCACTACCAGCAGAATTAAGGCCAGCAGAATCAAGGTCTGAAAGTAGCCTGTGCTACCAGCAGAATTAAGGCCAGCACAATCAGGGTCTGAAAGTAGCCTGCACTGCCAGCAGAATTAAGGCCAACACAATCAGGGTTTGAAAGTAGCCTGCACTGCAAGCACAATTAAGGCCAGCACAATCAGGGCTATAATATGAAATAAAGCTTGCTTAAACCAATCAGGGCCTGAAGGTGGCCTGCACACAGGGCAGAACAGGTGGTCAGCATGGTCGGAGCAGAATACATTTTATTAAAGGTTAGCACAATCAGGGTCTGAACACAGCCTGCACAGAGTGCTTCAGTATTACTATCATATCAACAAATTCTTCATTCTTTCAGAGGTTCAATCCAGATGCATACAGGCGCACATAACATGCACACTCTGACCCATATGGTTATCATGACCTCTTACCGGAAGTGCTGCGCTCCGAGATGTCGAAGCAGGAGACCTCAAAGCGCCGGGCCTCGGCTATCTCCTGCAGCATCTGGCAGAAGTTGGAGGCAGGAGCTGGAGCGCCAGCACTCTTCAGCTGCTTGCCTGCACTCTGCATTGTGTTCTCATAGAACAGCTGCAGCTCCTTTGACTGCTGTGGGGTGGAGGAGGACCCCCTGTTCTTGTCCTTCAGTGCTGTGTAGGATCCCTTCGTTTCAAATCCCTGTGACAAGGAATAGTGGGTAGGATTAAGCCATTACACATGTACTGACGTAATGACTAACAACATTATGTCATGACTCATGCATATGCACATCAACCAGAAAAGGATATTACCAATCTTAGCATGGTCTCTAAAAAAACACAAATTTGACTATGCCAGGCACGCATGTTACTAGGTGGTGTCCAGCGAATGTATTTCTATGGAGAATCAAGAAAAACTATCCTCAGAGAAGGGACAAAGGGACAATACAATCCAGTGGACAAAATATTGAATAGTGGTCATTTCTGTAATGCTGTACCTCACTGACAGTTTATTAGTATTTTGAAGCTTCTCCTGACAGCTTCTACAGTAAATCTTAAGAGAGAACAAAAAACCATGCTGTTAACATTAATTATGATAAACAAATGACCATTACTTCAACTTATTTGTCTTTCCATTTCATATTCAAACAGTGAAAACCACATCCTCATGGGTGAAAGCTGTTAATTCTTGAAATACAGAAGGCTGGGGTCCCCTGGTGGGTGTAAAGGGGGCAACGCCCCTTTTAAAACTGAGCAATTTTACTTTTCAGCAAACGTGTGGTTGTTTTGTGGCTTTTCCATGCAACAAAAGTTAAACTGAGAACAAACACATCAAATGCTATTGTTGGGAATACTTGAATTATATGTATAAATGAAGCTGAATAACTAATATCACCAAGTGTATATGATGAACAGTTACAGAACAAAGTATAGGTTAACCAAGTCTCACTCCCCAAACATTTGGACAAGATTCTCAATGTAATACAAACTGAAATAAATCACAACCAAGAAATTTCTTACTTCAAAGGCTCATTTGCATTAGTATAAAAGTATTATAACTTTACTAGTACTACTAATCATACTGACCTTACTTCACATAACACTTTAACAGATGCAGATGTTCCTACTCCTGATTGAATGTGCCTCACCAAAGTTATTAATACTATCATAGTAACTACTGCAATTAATAACTTTACTTTTCAGTGGGATACACTCCTTGTCTTTGCAACATCCATATTTTCCGCTGTCAGTGTCACTGAACTTCCATTCAACTTCTGGTTATAAAAAAATCTGCTGTCAAACTCAAAGTATTGTTTCACTTTCCCTGAACAATTCTAAGTAGTTGCTCTTGATCCTCTATCTATGGCTCTCAGGTTGCAAGAGCGCTCTGTCTATGGGTATCAATTTATATGAGGTTTCTTGAAGAAGGATCTGATGTCCACCTCCGAGCCCAGTTCCTTTCTCTTTTTCATTGTTTTTTTAGTTGATATAAAATGATAATGTTTAGTTTTTCAGTTGCAACCCTCGGCTCATCGAACTTTCGACACCAATGTCGAAACGGTACTCCGACCGTGTCCATCTCCTGAATCCACTTCCAGTTCCATTTGTTTTTTACATTTTTGTCAATGGTGACGGAAAGCTCATAGCTCTCTGACAAACACAGCATTTTTTTCAAACTGCTCTGGCCTTCTCAGGTGTATAAAGCAGGGATCCCGCCAATTTACAACAATTTTCACCACTTCCAGCAACGCATGTGCATGTGTTAGCTTCAGGAAACATGGATCTGCAAGTGGTCGGGTGTATCGATTGGACCAGATTGCGGAACGAAATCGAAACAAACAAACTAATTTTTTTATTTTTTATTCTGGAAATTTTCAAAATACGGAGATCTCCGTATGCACATTTCAATTTTACGAATCTCCATATAAATACGGACATACTTTCACCCATGCATCAAGGCTGTGAGCACAGGTTGTGAACAGAAAGTTGGCAGTGCCAACACAAACAGAAGTGGGCTGAGTGTCAGGAAAAATGGTTCTATCTGACCTCATGAGAAAAGTCCCTGTCTTGTCGTCATTCAGTTTGAATTTAATAACTCCTATGCATAATTGCCTGCTGCATGCAGTTCATAAATGACACTGAAACTGCGCAACCCACCAAGGGAATTTCTTCTTCTTCATCAGACTCCTCAACTTTGGGCGCTTGATCGCCCTCCCCTCCAGACATGCCTTTGATGTGGGCCATCATCTTGGCGGCAGCGTTACGCTTTGCTGCCTTCTTGGAACGACCAGCACCTTCAACACAAACCGTTGCACTCAAACGCCACATTTCACAGAGGGTAGTCAAATGTTTTACTCTAAGCTGCCACATATAGATCACAAATACCACAGGTTACATTACTCACTGACTGCCTACATGTGGGTAAAAGTAACTAAGCCAGAGCACAGTGTAGTGATCAAGATCCTCTACTCCGACAGGTCCATCTTTTGTGAGCTTGTCAGTGCCACATCTATGGGTCAGTTCCTTCCGCTCTACTTCTGCTATTATGTGCAATGTAGTCGCAGGGAGCACCACCACCTTTGCCTTCAGCCAATTTCAGGTGTCCAGTACAGCTGCAAGGCACAGTGTTGGTAGTCGACTGAACATCAAGAATATGTGCGTTAATTCAGCAATTGCTGTGACGTTTCTGACACTAAACCCACACCAGAGTGACACACCTTTCTCCACAAACTTTCCCAGCTTGATGGTGCAGACAAACTCGCGGTTGTGCGGTGGCCCCTGCTCATTGCTGAACTCGTAGATGGGTGGTTTCATCAGTTTCTTCTGTGTGAATTCCTGCAACTCCCCGATGGGGTTCCCCACCCCATCCTCCCCGCCAGTCTCACTGCTTCTGTTCACACAAGCAAGATTCAGGGTAATACTTTTGTTGTCCATCTCTCAAATACTGCACATATACTCAGTGAATATTAAAAACCATGATATATATATATCTCACACACCACACACACAATTTACTGCATGTGACCATGGTTTTCACTTTCAGTTTGCTTTTAAAGCAGGAGATAATCACTAATGCCAGTAATGGAAGGGCATGCCAACTCTGAGCATACGGTTCTCTCAAGCCCTGCCCATAAATTAAGTAGTTTGGCAACACCATTCCTCTTTGCAAAGGATCCATCCCTTGCTTTGCAATTTCTGGAGGCCACCTGACATTTTGCTAATTTTTAGCATACTAATTACTACTTATTACATATTCACAACAACAAAAGGACCCTCCTAAAAGTCCTATTTTTAGTGGCAAAGAAGTTACTTCCCAGGAACCTAGCAATCAGTGATACTCATGCTCAAACAAATTATACTTCAGAGAAGAGATATCTTTGCTTCTGCGCTTACCTCTGCCACTTGGACCGGACTTGAATCAGAAGACTGACATCATCAATCCAAATGCATCATATGTCTGCCAAGTTCTATACTAACCTCACACTTCAACTGTTCCAGAGTTCTCAAATGACGTCAAATGTGGGATCAGATGACATGCAGTGAAATGTAACTGTAAGAGCTGAGCTTAGTCCTAGTGCTACTCCAGAGCTGAGCTAAGCATGGCATGCACGTGTCCCAGTTTCCCATGCCCAGACCAAGCTCAGCCTGGACATTTTTGCTGGTGTAAACAGACCAAATGTTTCAGTACACGCCCTTGTGAGTCGGTTTGGCCCAGCAGTACTTATCGCATTAGATTGATATTGTCAGCTTTTGTAGAGAAAGGAGATTTGAGGCTGGGAATCAGTCTGATGTCACCTGCTTACCAGTCAATTCAGTGATACTGATAAGCAGACATTTGAAGCTGGCAATCAGGCTGATTGATGTCACCTGCTTATCAATGATAAGCAAGTGATGTCTGCTTATCAGATGACATCAGACAGATTCCCTGCTTCAAATCTCCTTTCTCATCCACAGCTGTGGTTTGTGGACACTGTCTTGTGACTCTGCCCCTCACAATTAATGAAACATGTAGAGGGCTCTCAAGACAAGGCAGAAATCAATGATTCATTCTGGTGGTGACACTGACAGTGTGGTATAGTTCTCTCTCCCCCCCCCCCCCCCAAAAAAAAAAACCCTCCTAGGATCTCACTCCATGCCAGCACCTCTACAAAGACAAGTGGCATTAAACAAGTCTAACGAATGTTGGAAAGTACACACCCTTCATTTTCTGAAGTCTGCTGACCATTCTGCACCCCCAGAAGGATGTTGAGGGCAGCCAGGGCAGCACAGTGCTTGGCCTTCTTCTTGCTGGATCCTGAGCAACACAACACAGATCACCAGTCAAACATCACAGGGAAAGGAAGGATGCTGTATAGAATTAGAAAGCCAACAAAATCAAAAAGATACCTGGCCTACAACGATGAAAACTTTTTAGTTTAAACTTAAAGTGGGGAGGGGTGAGAGGGCTGGAGGAACGCAGCTTTTTGTTTTAAAGGAAAAGTCCAAGGTTTTTAAGTATGCAAAATAACCATCAAAAGGATTGACAAATGAGTCATTAGTTTGAGATTTAATGAAATAACAAAAAACAAAAAAAATATGTTGGTTTTTAATCGATTTTATATTCTGTAGGCTGGCCCAGACTTTTGTCTTGGGTTCTCCATCAGTCATGTGACTTTCTCGGAAGTGACGTCAGTCTGGGGAGTCAGTGTGGTTGCCATCTTAGATTTGTTCATTGAGTGTGTATGCGTGTGGTCGACAAACAGCTCTAACCATGCCGGCCTACTGTGTTGCAGCAAACTGTAACAACTCACAAGCAACCCAAAGCATAAGTATGTACAAGTTCCTGCGGAATCAACCCACTGTGAGGTGAAAATGGGTCAAATTTGTACAATTCAAATGAGCTGACTTTGATGCTGTGCCTCAGTCACGCCCATTTGTGTAGCGAGCACTTCGCCAAGTGCAATTTTGTAAACTTTATGGTGGAATATCCAATGAGATTTGCTTCAAAGCGGAATTTGTAGGGCTGTCCACAGAGTGTGTGTGTGTGTGTGTGTGTGCACGTATGTGTGCATGTGTGTACATGTATAATTTCTGTGATTTCTACAGAGACTGATATGAATTCAAAATCAAATATTATAAGCAACTGACATAACCAGTTTCAGTATATTATGAAGCCATTCCTTATTATGATTGCATTTCATGTTTAAGGACATGTATCAGAACTGATGAGGCTAAATATGGATACTGACATGTTACTGGTTACATTGATATATATATCCAATAAAAATACAACAAACCTTTGCCATTGGCCACCGTATCACCAACAGTGACCCTCATAAGGAAGGTTGGCTCATGCACAGCGCCTTCGTTGGCAATAAGGTCATACTGGGGTGTCAGGCCTCGCTTTGTACAATACTCTTGGAGGTAGCTGATTGGTGTTTTCCCTGCTGGTACTGCCATCTGCAACAAAGCAAACTTGATGGGTCAGCAAGCCAGGCTGCATAAAATATGGTGGCACACAACCATGTTCAGCTGCACACCTAACGTGTAAAGTAAAACAAAGCATTATTTACAGTATAACAATACATAGGGATAAAAATAAGAACACCTTTCATTGTTTCAATCAGCTCAACCCCACAGAGGTTTTGTGTATGTTGCATGTATACATGTGTGACTGTGAGTGTGTCACACTGTGTGAGTGCATGTGTGTGTGTGTGTGTGTGTGTGTGTGTGTGTGTGTGTGTGTGTGTGTGTGTGTGAGAGAGAGAGAGAGAGAGAGAGAGAGAGAGAGAGAGAGAGAGAGAGAGAGAGAGAGAGAGAGAGACAGACAGACAGACAGAGACAGAGAGACAGAGAGACTGACAGACAAAGAGACAGAGAGGGAGACAGACAGACAGACAGACAGAGAGAGAGAGGGAGAGAGAACTTCACAAGTCCTGTAGAGATTAGTGTATCTAATGAAACTATTTATAATCAAAATAATAAATAATAAACATTTTCTGGACACCATTCTGTAGCCCTTCTTGACCCCATTCACACTCTCTCCATCCCCTGTCCCCTCTCAGAATCACACACTTCCTCCCTCTCTACCCCTCCCTCTTTCTCACACACTCACTATTACAAATCCTAATTGACACTCACACCAGCACACACTGACACTCATCATCTCATGCACACTGACACACACACACACACACACACACACACACACACACACACACACACACACACACAGAGCAATATAGATCTATCACTGTATCAGCACCAGGAACTTGGTCCTCGCAACATTGCCTAGTCGAAACTACTCTCTAGTTACATGAATGACAGATGTCGAGATGAATTATGCTTGAACTGAACGCAATATTTTCCAGATAATTTCAGTATAAAAATTTACCAAAAAATGCAAATCGTGTACATCTGCAAAGCCATGACTCGCATGAGTATGAATACCAGCGCACTGTGACTGTCAGTGTGTCACAACTGCACGATTTTTACTATTCAGTTTATAAACAAAATTCTGACGTCCACGCGATAACAGTGATTTTCAGTGAAATGTTATTCACGTAGAAAGTATTCAAAATAAAACATATTATCAAAAAACACGAAGAAGCTGCAAAACCTTGTTGCTGCAGAAGAAATTCACCTTTACAACGATTTGTATGTTGGTAATGTGCTTTGTCTAAAGAACCATAGAAGCCGGTCTGTTGAGAGCGGAAACAATGCAGCGGGACATTGTCGTGAAAAAATAGTGTTGAAGAAAAGAAAAGAAATAGTCACATATTCACTGGATCAGAAAAAGCAAACAGAGCATTGAACATTCTTTAAAAACTTACTCTTTGTGAAATATGTTGCACAAAAGCAAGTGGCCACGGTAGTCGTAAAAGCTTAGAGCTTTAGCTGGTTGGAGGCACATGCATACATGTGATGCGCAGAGCAAGAGAAATGGATGCTTTCGTTTTGCTGGTGCAATTTTGACGTGATTGTGACACCATGGGTGGAAGCAAAAAGGAAAGGAAAGGTGGAAGGTTTTATTACAGTTACCTTTTAATGTGAAATTTGTGAGTGGCGCCTAACAGTCGTAGCACTGGTAACAACTTCAAAAATATATTTAACGAAGTGTTTGCTGTACGGCACCATCACAGCACAGGAACTGTGTGAAAGTCAAGGTGACGGTCCTGGACTCCCGTCCCCAGTTAGCCTACGGTTTCTGTGGACGTAAAGCAGTACTTCAACAACTGCGCCATCACTTGACGCTTGTGAAGCTGTGCACAGCACGTTCTCGAAACAAATTTCAAGCTGTGCCTGAGGAGAGTGCGATGGGAATGAGGCTAAGTGTTCTCAATCTGAGATGTCGGGCTGACATGTCCGATCACTGACATATTTAATGTGTGCCGCATTTGTCTGTTGTGTGACAAGAATTCATCCATGGTGGACACAACAGTAATCGTACTAAAAACTAATACTAGTATTCGTACTAGTAATAGTAATACTAATTACACATTGTGCCTTGTGTTTCAGAAGAGAGGAAGTCAAAACGGGCACGTTTAGAAGAAGAGGAATATGAGCCGGAGGAAGAGGACGACATTGTTGAGTCGGGAGAGGTGGCCAAAGGTATGTTCATAATGTTGTCAGTTGAACGCTGCAATCATTCTGGGTTGCACAAAAGCATGGTAGTGGTAGTTGTAAAAGTTTAGAGTTATGTTACTATTGCTAGTTTGAGGTATGTGAACTTGCAGAGGAAGAGGGTCGGATGCTTTCATATTCATGATTTTGCTGACCAGGGCAATTCTGATGTGATAATGGCAGCATGGGTGGAACCTGTTTTTGTTTTTTGCATTGTGATTTATATCATGTATTATGTATCCTATGTGTGTGTGCATGTGCACACTGCCCTATAGCTATGAGTATGACTTGCAAGTTGCATGCGGTGAGAGAGAGAGAGAGAGAGACTACTCAGAGAGTGGGTGTGACTGTGTGTGCATGCACACAGTCCTGTAAATCAATGTGTATGTGTTTCATTATGCTGTGTAATTTTTTTTATTCATCATTCACAAATAAGTAACTTACTTAGCATCTTTATTAATACTAATAATAGTGTCATGTATTTCCATCCTAATAAGTAATATCCGTACCCAGTTTCTGCTACAACAGTCATTGCGTGTGTGTGCTTTATGTAAGTTGTTTTGGTAGAACTATGCTCTACATGTGTATAGAATATCATATTTAGGTTAATATGTATCATGTGAGCACTCAGGGTGTTGATGAACACATGATAAATGTACATTAAGTCATTATTTTTTATTTAAAAAATAAATAAATTATAGTGTGCTATTATTCCATTGATTGTGTTTGAGTATTTATCTATTGGATCAGTAGAAACTGGAATAGATGCTTTTCTTTTTAGAATTTGGTTGTAAAGTGCTTTGAGTTTGACTCTTTCAGTCTTTGTAGTTTGAGTCACTGAAACTAGTGAACAAGCTCTGTTCTATAAACTCCCTATAATTATTACTGTATTGCTGTGGTAACAGAGTAAGTTAGGTGATTTTGACTTTTCTGTGTTACTTATGAAACTATCAGTGTATAGTAATTAGTATACGGTCTCACCTTTCTATTAATTCTAAAATTAAAAATGCATTGTTTATTGAACTTCATCAGTTGTTGTGATAGTAAACTGAGTATTACTAATAGTAATATTAGTAATAGTATTTGTGTGTGTGCGTGTGTGTAATTTTTCTTAAAACTACTTAAATAGTGTATCTCCCTGATATAACTATAATGGCTGACTGGGTGTAAAACACTAAGTTATTTACTTAAATAGTGCTGTGATGGAAATGATGTGACCATTTCTTGCACCACCAAAGACTAATAGAGTTAACTGTCTTCATTTGACTGGGACTTGCAGAGTTGCCAGCAGCTGCCCTACGTGACGTGGACAACGATGTAGGGGTCCCCAAAACAGATGACTTTGGTGCGCAGGACTACAGGAAAATTCTTGAACTCAAATCGGATCATGCTTCAAGACCCCTTTGGATTGTATGTTATTCTTTTGGAATGTTTCTTGTTTGTCTTGCAGTTCGTTACAGACTTAGATCAGAGAGAAGATTTAAAACCATTTATAAGAAAAGTCAGTTGAAAAAGGAGAGACAAACTGGAGACAAACTGAAAAAAACAAAACATTTTTTTTAGGTGGGATTGACTCATGATCTCTCTCTCTCACCTTCAGGTGTTAAAAGATTTCTGATGAAAGCTGTGGAAAAGGAACTCGGAATCAAAAGTAGACATCTTTTTGGCCTCTGTAAATTTTATTTCACCCTTGTTAAACTTTGTAAGCCCCTGTGCATAATATCTGTCTAAGCTTCTGTAACATTACCAGTGACTGTGACCCATTCAAAGGTCACTGGAGAATTTGTAAAAAAAACAACAACAGCAAAAACGAAGAAAAAAAGAGTAAATGTTGATTTTTTTCAGTTTGAATGAGATTTGATAGAAGTTTAGGCAATAGGTGTTGTATTTTTAACACTATAACTTGTATAAGTTATAACAGTGATACAATTACTGAAATGTTTTTGGGCAAATGGACTGTTGTTTTCTGGATATATAAAAGCAAATCATGCCAACACAAGTAAATACTAATAATGGAAATTTGTAAGCGCCCTACCTATCAAAATATTTTAACAGTCTGAGGCTCGTACAAAAGCAAGATTATTGACAACATGCTACAACATAAAATAAAATTTAACAAAATACAAATTCACATACTTCATAGCTTTATGGCACCTTTCCCCAGACTCTGCCAGACTTAGTTACCCCACTGAAGGGGCACTCTTTATCTCTGCACAGCTGTCCACCCACGCAGTCAGTGCCCTCCGAAAGGTTCAGGTACTGATAAGAGTAGCCTGTGGAAGCAACCTAGTGCCCAAGCACACATGTAAACAAGAGGCACATCCACCCAGGGTAAAAAAAAAGGTTCCGTCACGATTCAGATGATTTTGGTTTTATTTGAGCTGGCATAAGCAACATGGTCAGTTATAAAACAAACATCTGAAATAATCTGAGTTTTTTGTAACAGACCTATACTGTTTGAGCACCAACAAAAAACCGCTTGTTACAATGTTAGCTGACAGTTTTCTGGACCCTAAGGCATAACTAAATATGGCAGTGGTTGAAGGAAGGCTGTCGTAAACCAGAGCTTGGAGTTTGAGTGCACAGTGCCTGCACACACACACCATGGCACATACACACATGCACGCCACATGCACACACGCAAACAGGCACACATGCAGCATGTGCATGCATTGATACAGGCAAGTCGGAAGGAAATGGGGGTGTGGTGGGGGTACGATTGGTAGTGGAAACAAAATTAATTTAGGAGTTTGGTCCATGGGCTGATAGGAATATTGTGGTTTTGAGTTGAGTTTGAGTACTGGTAATTACCTTGATATTAAGATTAAAATGTGTAAAATTGTCACCCATGAAGCTGGTTTAGTGGTGACAACCTCAGTCACTAAGTCCTCCTTGTGTATTGTAAGTGTTAGGTTCATGTTAGTTAAAATGAACTGACAACTCCTGACAACAACAACATGCACACACAAAAATGCATTTTGATTCCAACACGGCAACAAAATTAATACATAGATTAGTTTTTTGTTTGCATATATATATAAATTTTAATATGATTCCAATCACTTCAGATTCTTTTTGTGTAGTCAGTCTGCCTTGATCAGTGTGATTTTTTTTTAAACATGTTATCTTTGATATTTTTCTCACCTAACATTAAAAATGTCTGAGAATGTTGTGAAATGCACTGAGTTTGCTATTAATAAAACTTTGTGTGTGTGTGTGTGTGTGTGTGTGTGTGTGTGTGTGTGTGTGTGTGTATGTTCTCAGGCCCCAAATGGACACATTTTCCTGGAATCTTTTTCACCTGTGTACAGGCATGCCCATGACTTCTTGATTGCCATTTCAGAGGTACAGTACACATTCACTTTTCTTTTTCTTTTTTATATACCGTTTTCCCCTCTGACAAGTCTTAAGTTCATTTTAGTAGTCTTTCTGCTAAAGATGGCTAAGATGCACAACTACAGTGGTCACAAGACTGGTACATTGTCTTTTGATTAATGATTCAAGATCACGAGTTCAAGATTTATTCATAATATAAATTTGGTTGTGATGCTTCACTTTTATATATAATGATATGAAAATATAAGTAAAAATTAAAGTAAAAGGAGGTATGGTATTGGTAACACCAACACTCTTAAAAAAACAATAAAATTCAGTGTCAAAAATGCATATTAATTATGACGAAGCAATAAGTAGTGCAGAAATTGACATGTTTATTGCTGTTTAAGAGTAACAGTGTCAGATGATTATGAATGTAATACCAGACTATCACAAACATTTGACTTTTCAGCCAGTGTGCAGACCAGAGCACATTCATGAGTACAAGTTGACAGCATACTCGCTGTACGCTGCTGTTTCTGTTGGACTGCAGACAAGTGACATCATCGAGTATTTGCGGCGACTCAGCAAGACCTCTCTGCCTGATGGCATTGTGGAATTTATTAAGGTTAGGCTGTGTGTGCGTGGGTACCCCGGTGTTTCATGATTGAATTTCAGTTTAAGTTTGAAATGATCCAGCTTCCTGATGTAACTCACAACTGTTGCCATTCTGTTCTGTGGAATTTTATAGATTTTGTTTCTTCTCTCACATACCTATGAAAAGTCAACAAGATGTATAATGTCCAAGGGTTAAGCTCATAATAATACACTCTGTTTTTGTTTTTATTTTATTTGATGATGTTAAGAATGATGTAGCTGTGTTAGGTTTGCCATGATGAACCATGCAGGTTGATACAATGATAGCCGTAAAACACTGTTAAGTGTCTGAATATTTGCGGCATTCCTAGAGAATATTATGACTTACCAATGTGTTCTGCTGGTCAGTTGCACTCAAAGGAAGCTAATACTTATGCCTCTGAACTTGGTTCCTGAGAATATTTCTGGTACAGACTAGTTCGATTTTTCATTATTGTTTTTAATTATTTTTTAAAGGTAATGAGTAAAGACATCTTACACAAATGCAACAAAGACCTGAATCACCTGCAGGAAGTAAATACAGGGTAGATAAACCACATTGAAAGGTCCATCTTGATAAAGTATATAAATAAAATGATCTGAGAGAAAAATATGGTACAGTATGTAATGTACTACTATTAAACAAGCAAAGATGATTGCTAGATTTTTGTTGGTGTTGTTGTCAGATCTAATTCTCTGTGGCAGTGTGATTGCAGAAATCATAGGGCACTGGCAAGGATTTTCTGAACCCTGTGTTATTGTTTTTTCTGTGGACAGTATGCAGAAGAACAGAACCTGATACTAACACTAGTGGCAGCGTGTGTTCATAATACCTGTGCTTGTGTTTCTGTGTGCAGTTGTGTACACTGAGTTATGGCAAGGTGAAACTGGTGCTGAAACACAACCGCTACTTTGTGGAGAGTCAGTACCCTGTAAGTTTTGCTTGTGCGGTCAGTCACATTTCTCCATGAGCTGCACTCAGGATCAGACCTTGCAGAGTTTTATTTCTCTCTTTTTTTCAGGTGGGGGGGGGGGGGGGGGGAGGTTTTGTGAGACAAGGGACTAAAAGAATTACGCTGGTGAAAGTGTAGGTGATGAGCATACCCCCTTAACTCCATGTTTCATTCCCATGTGTATGGGTGTTTGTACTATCTGTGTGTGTTTTTGTTTGTTTGTGTGTATGCTGTATGTGTGTGCGGGGAGGTGGGAAGGGGGTAGTAATGCTGTATGTGTACATTCATTTCACTCATTTATAAGGTGAGAATTACATGGGAGTACAAATGTTGTGCAACAGTTACAATGCTAGCCAGGGCCTTGTGTTACAGGACTCCACTTAACACTGAGTCAGTGAATGTGATGAGTGTAATGCACACTTCTGATTTTAGTCAGCAGGCAGGAAGAGAATTGTTTCACTGTTGCTGGCTTTGACAGAATAACTGAATTTTGTTGTCAAATGGTAAACCTTTCTGAATCAGTGAATGCTCGGAAAGCTCCATCACACAACATATAACTGTGATTTTGCTTAATTCAGTGTGAAATACAGTGGTTCTGTATCTGTCCTTTCCATGGCAAGATTTTATTTAACTTTATGTCCCAAGATCTAAGCTGAAAAATGAACTTTGCTGGACTGCTTTAGTGTCAAAAACTGGAAAAGAATCCTGACTGCCAAATTGATTTGTATCAATTATTCAAGTAATGGTATTAACAGAAAAAGAATATTTTTTTTTGCCAATGTTAGCTTCTCTCATTATATCTGGCAAATAATGCCCATTTCTGCAGATGAAAAATATATGAGTGTTTATCATGTCACAGGAAGTGCTACAGAAGCTGCTCAAAGACCCTGTCATCCAGGAAAGTCGTAAACGTCAAGAAGGGGAGCCAGAGAACACAGATGGCTTCATCACTGGTGAACTTTCAGGGAAGTCTGCTCTGCAGGTAAATGCAATCCCAAAAGCAAGCCCTCAGGGTTGGCATAGTTGTGGTGCAAAGATTGTCATGGTTTCTTATACTGGAGTTAAAGATCTCCTCTGATGTCTGTGTGCTTCAGAGTTTTATCATTTACTTGCCATTGAAAGAGATCTGCACGCAAAATAGGGTGCTGCCATTTGTCTAGTTAATTTTCAGCCATTTGTGTGTCATGTTTCATGACATATATTTCATTACATTTGTCCCGGTCGCACTGATAAAACTGTTCTATGATAGATGTGTTAGTTTGCAAACTGAAGATGGGATTTGGTCTGTGCAAGCCATGTAGCAGAGTGCAGTCTGAACAGACAAGTCTGTAAGCGATTGCTACTGAGGAGAACATTGCTGTGAATTGAACCTGGTAACTGAATACCAGATACACAGGCTGACCAAGTTCATCTCAGAATACAAATCCGTCTAAAAAAGATTTTTGTCCTTCTTCTTAACCGATCTAAAGATCTCTGTGAGTTCTTTCAATTCTTCCTTGAAAACTGTTCTCTTTTCAATAAACCTTTTCTTCATTCCCATTGCTCTGACTGTCTGAGATTGTGTGTGTGTGGTATGCATTGAATCTTTGTTGGCAAAATATGTACATTGAAAGAATATAATTATAAGTGTGTATGGCCTGCATGGGTTAGACACTCTAAGTGGATGTTATTAATGTTACTATTGTTAAAGTGCAGTTGTTGCTTCTGTACAGAAACCTTCCACGAGCTTCAAATATGGGAGTTCATTTAGAGAGTGATTACTGAAATGTTCAGTGTGCAAGTTTGAATATGTCACTCTTCTAGTGTTTTGTTGTTAGATTGCAACACTAAGATGGGGTATGCTCACAGTCCCTCACTCACTGGTTTTATTATGCAGCTGAAGAAGCCAGCCAATGGGAAGGCGGACGAGAGCCAGGCGGGCACATCAACAGAGGAGCCCCAGAATGGAGAGGAGAGCAAGGAAGAGGTTCCACAGGACATCTTTGACTTGTACGAGAAGCTGGACCGAGATGAAGAGGATGAGGAGGAGGAGGGAGCCATGAAGACAGTATCATTTGAAGTCAAACAGGAAAATGTGGAAGATGTGCAAAAGAGGTGTGTTGCTTTCATAATCATTCCACAGTATATATATATAATCCTGGCGCTTGTATACCTCTTCCAAGGTGCATTAGAGGATTGTTGCTATTAGCGGTGTGAAGTCATTTTGCTGAAAATGTAGGCTGGATGCTGAATCAGAGATGTTTACTGCAATTTAGCCATGTAGACAAATATGGATTAAAAGTATGTTTGGCAGATGGGCCCCAAAGAGTAGAAAATGTGAGTGTTAGGCAGTGACTTGGTTAGTTTGCAGCTTTCATGCCAGACAGGGAACCTGGACATTGCCCAACAAACACCAAATGAAGGGGGGAAGGTGTTTCACATGTGGGGAATATAGTGTTGTGTATATGGTCTGCATACATAAATTCTGACTGGTGTACATGTGCTTGCGGGAGTATTCACTACTAGCAGAGTATGACTTCATATTGGTGTGCGTGTGCTTGCAGGTGTATTGAACTGGAGTACCCACTACTAGCAGAGTATGACTTCAGAAATGACACGGTCAACCATGATATCAAGTGAGTACCAACATTATTTCTGGGAGCGGGAATAGCTTAGTGGTTAGAGCATCAGACTCGTGATTGAAAGGTGCCAGGTTCAAGTCCCAGCAGGAGCGGCGGGAGTATTTTCTTCTCCAGGGTCCACTTTCTGTGCTGACTTATTTCAGTATCCATTCCACCCCTGTGTTACCGCAGTAGCATGTAAAAGATCCTGGTCATTCTGCTAAAAGTGCAGGTGGAAGGTTACAGCTAAACACACATACACCCTACCTATGTGGCTTTGCATGAAGTGACACTGCAAACTGGTGCATGGTTGAATGGTGTACACAGAACTTGCACCAAAACGGCAGCATTTCACGTGGCACCAGCCATGCAATAACCAAGGAGCGCTATCAGTACACCACTTCCATAAATATTAATAATGCGCGCTATAAAAGGTTGCAGTCACTCATTCCAAATCACATGCGACATGTGCACAGTGAGTTCGCTTGAGAGCAGAGAATAGTGCTATATTAAATCTATGAATAATAATAATTATTTCTGAGAATGTACAAATGTCAGTTCTGAGAATGTATTAACATCAGTTCTGAGGATGTACACACATCAGTTCTGGACTCTTACCGTAAAAATATTATTATTATTATATATATATGCAAGTGAAGTCCCAACAGGAAACTTGTCAAAAAGATGGAAAGTATGCAAAAAGACTGAATATTGAATATCAGGTGTGTGTTTTTAATCATTCATCCTTAAAGTATGAAGCATGTTTTTATCATCTATGCTCACCCTCCACTCCAAACCACCTACCCCACCTACCCCACCTACCCCAAGAGAGGGTTGGGGTTGTTTTTTCTGTTGAACTCATGGAGTGGACAGACTGAACCAATATGAAATCTGTTGAAACCTACTTTAGATTCCTTTATCAGTTTATGTTTATTCGGGGTGATTGTTGCAGCATTGACCTCAAGCCATCCACGGTGCTTCGTCCCTACCAGGAAAAAAGTCTGAGGAAGATGTTTGGCAATGGCCGTGCCAGATCTGGTGTTATCGTGCTGCCATGTGGTCAGTGAACTGTGTCTGTATGTTTGACTTGTTACACCATGTCCTGATGTGACCTTGTGGTTTACATATGGCCCAACAGACTTTAAATTCCCTGATCAGCGCCCATAAACTAGTTTGGAGCTGCTGTTTTCTGCAGGAAGTGCTGGCATATTGCCTAGAGAGATCATCGATGTATTCTAAACTTTGAAAAGAATGTTTTGCCTCTTCTCAGGAATTTTATGAGCTAGACGTTTGCACATTGCATGGTGATAAATCTGCGTTGAGCCATACCTGCTCGTGAAAGTTTTGGTTATCTGGATGAAACGTGTTCAAGCCTTTAGGTAGGCCTTTCCCCTGAGCAAAGAAACAAAGCTAAAAGCTGCTTTTTCTCTTCTTGAATGTGATTTGATTAGACGGAGTATTTACTCTGCTCTCTTTCACCATCTCATCATGAGGACTAGACACTGAGCCCACCAGACTGAGGAGAGGAAAAAAGGAGGAAACTGTGTAAACTTGGGTTCAGGACCACACTGTTATGATTCTAACATTATTAGTGCCTCAACTGCTTGGCCGTGCCATCTCTATGTTGTGAAAGTTAATGTAGTGCCAACAGGTGCCGGCAAGAATCTTGACCCTGACATTATTAGTGCCTCAACTGCTTGGCCATGCTGTCTCCTTGTTGTGAAAGTTAATGTGGTGCCAACAGGTGCCGGCAAGACGCTGGTGGGAGTGACAGCAGCCTGCACTGTGAGAAAACGATGTCTGTGTCTGGCCACGTCGGGGGTTGCTGTTGAGCAGTGGCGCTCCCAGTTCAAGATGTGGTCCAACATTGATGACAGCCTCATCTGTAGATTCACATCGGATGCCAAGGATAAACCCATGGGTGAGTACTGCTCACGACAGCATTGCCTGCATGTTCTCATTCTTGATGACAGCTTGGTCTGTACATTCACATTTGACGCCAAGAATAAATCTGTTGGTAAGTGTTTTTGCTGACAACCTGAACCTTTTGTGTAATGTTGGTGCAGCAGCCTTTCCTACAGATTCACACAGCTGCCAGTTTAGACAAAAGTATTACATGTTCTGCTGTTGTTTTTATCATTGACGTTGCCATTGTCATTTGTTGCAGGTTCTGTTGTTCATTTTTATCACTGAAAATGTCATGATTTAAGGTTCTGTTGTGGCTTTTAACATTGACAGTGTCTGTGATCTGTTACAGGTGCTGCTTCTGTTTTTATTATAGACCTGTCCATGATCTGTTACAGGTGCTGGTGTTTTTATCATAGACATCGTCTGTGATCTGCTACAGGTGCTGCTGTTGCTTTTATCACTGACATTGTCCATTGTCTGTTGGGTTCTGCTGTTGTTTTTATCATTGACACTGTTATCTGTCACAGGTTCTGCTGTTGTTTTTATCATTGGCACTGTTATCTGTCACAGGTTCTACTGTTGTTTTTATCATTGGCACTATTATCTGTCACAGGTTCTGCTGTTTGCATCAGCACATACTCAATGTTGGCACACAGCACAAAGCGATCATTTGAGGCAGAAAAAATGATGGAATGGATGCAAAACCAAGAATGGGGTCTCATGGTTCTTGATGGTGAGATCGATTTTTCCAGTTCTATTGTTACAGTTGCTTGTACAACATTTATGTTACATTTACTGAAATAAAAGTCTTCTTTGGTAGGCAAGCTAGATTCAGTGGTTCTTCCTCTTCTCTTTTTGTCCTTGATTTAATAACAAACATTTGAAGAAAGCCTCTTCTCTTGACTCTTGTGCTGGAATGTCAGTTTTCTGCCATACAGAGGCTTGCTGACTTCATTTTGCATAAACTTCAGTTTTTTGGCATGGCGTGTGAGGGAAATTATGCCATGCCACAGAGCACAGTAGCTGAATTACTCTAACAAAAAGTTAATAATCTCTCAAAGAATCCCTGTCAAATACATTCAGTGTCTGTGCAGACCCAGATTGTGTCAAAGGGTTGTGTCAAAGGGTTTCTGCTGGTGCTTTAATCGAAAACTCTTACACTCCTTAGAACAAGGCACACATACTAAAACGTAGCTTATCTGATCGTAACCAGGGATTGTTTCGCAGTGTTTTACCAGGCACACCACTCTGTAATCTGATGAAAGAAGCTGGCTTGGGTAGCAGCAGGGTAAAGGACTGAAAGAGATAGATAAACAGTTCCTTGCATCGTACTTTCAGAGGTGCAGACCATCCCAGCCAAAATGTTCCGACGTGTTCTGACGATCGTCAACGCTCACTGCAAGCTGGGACTGACTGCCACCTTGGTTCGGGAGGATGACAAGATTGCCGACCTGAATTTTCTGATTGGCCCCAAATTGTACGAGGCCAACTGGATGGAGCTGCAGAACCTAGGCTACATTGCCCGAGTGCAGTGTGCTGAGGTGAGATTGGCTGCTCTTTTCTGTTGTGTCTGATTGCAAGTGTCACTCAATGTGCTGATGTGAGATTGGCTGTTCTTTTCTGCCCCTCTGGATGCATGTGTCACTCGGGTGCTGAGGTGAGATTAGCTGTTTTTTGGTGCCCCATCTGGATGCAAGCGTCAATCAGGTGCCGAGGTGAGAGTGGCTGTTCTTTTCTGCCCTGTCTGGATGCAAGTGTCACTCAGGTGCCGAGGTGAGATTGGCTGTTTTTTTCTGCCCTGTCTGGATGCAGGTGTCACTCAGGTGCTGAGGTGAAATTGGCTGTTCTTTTCTGCCCCATCTCGAACAGTTGATGCAAATGTCGCTCAGGTGCTGAGGTGGGATTGCCTGCCTCTCACTGCCCATCTCTGAATGCAAATGTTGCTGAGGTGCCTTATTTGACTGCAGTGGCAGTGTGTTGACTATATCATTAGCATGGCAGTGTTCATCTAGAGACTGCACTGAACCCATCGAAATCTTTGGTACTGTTGTGTCATTTCTTACCTTCAGGTGAAGTGAGCCTCATGAGATGTGCGTGTCTGTGTGCGACTGATCATGCTCAGATTTTACCACAGTCTCTGCATCTGGTGGCATGCTTTCTGCCATCAACTTGAGGAAATTTGGGCAGTCAGACTGAAGGCGATATGATCCAGTTTCAGTCACAGTCATGTGACTACATGGTGTGCGTTCAGTTGCTGTGGGAAACCCCAAACCATGATGTGACCGTTGAGTGACTGATTGTGTAATGTAGGTTTCAGACTTGCTCTGTTTGTGAAGGGTGATGTTGCAGCTTTCGTTCTTTTGTCCTAGCTCTCACAGAGTAATGGTGACATCCCAGTATGTCGTTTCCCATAGCAACTGATGGTGCTTCATGTAGTTGTATGACTGTGATTGAAAATGGATGACAGCCTTGAAGGGACTACTGAGTGTGTGAAAATGTGTGTGTTTTGTGGTCATGGCATGGTGTGTGCGTGCATGGGTGGTGTCCCCTGACTGCAGAGTATGGAGAAAAGTGTCTGCAATTTGCAGTCATGGTGTGGTGTGGTGGTGTGTTGCAGGTGTGGTGTCCAATGACCCCAGAGTTCTACAGGGAATACCTCACTACCAAGTCTCAGAAAAAGCTGGTCAGTGAACTCTCACTTCTTGTGGAGGGCGAATGTATTGTCCTGGGTTCAGACGGTGGAGAATGTTTTATAACCCCCATGTGATCCCCATTTGGTTCTCATAGTGTCCTGGAAATGTATGAATCAAAATGCATGAAAAGTCTTAGATGCAATAAAATTGCCATTGAGACATTCATGCACGCACACACACACACACACACACACACACACACACACACACACATGCCCATGGACATGCATGGTTGCAATTTTAACATATAGAATGGAACAGTCAAGAAAGCAAAAAATTCATAGGAAATGTGTGACTAATGTCATATATTTGTGCTTGGTAAAAACTTTAGAAGCTGACTGATGGATGTTCTGTTCCCTGACTTTGTGCAGCTGCTGTACGGCATGAACCCCAACAAGTTCCGCGCATGCCAGTTTCTGATCCGTTACCATGAGCGGCGGAATGACAAAATTATTGTCTTCTCAGATAATGTGTTTGCCCTTCAACACTACGCTGTCATGCTCAACAAGTGAGAACAACTGGAATAAACTTTGTGGGCAGTGATATGGGGACAAGTGGAATAAACCCTGTGGTTGTTGCTATAGGAAACAAGTGGGAACAACTGGAATAAACTTTGTGGGCAGTGATATGGGGACAAGTGGAATAAACCCTGTGGTTGTTGCTATAGGAAACAAGTGGGAACAACTGGAATAAACCTTGTGGGCATTGATATGGGGACAACCAGAATAAACCCTGTGGTTGTTGATATGGGAAACAAGTGGAAACAACTGGAATAAACCTTATGGGCATTGATAAGGGAAGCAAGTGGGAACAAGTGGAATCAACTGTGTGGTTGTTGATAAGGGAAGCAAGGGGGAACAACTGGAATAAATCCTGTTTGCTTTGAAACAAGTGGGAACAACTAATAAACCCTGTGGGCTTTGAAGCAAGAGGAGACACCTGGAATAAACCCTGTGGGCTTTGAAATAGAGGGAACAACTGAATAAACCTTGTGGGCTTTGAAGCAAGAGGGAACAACTGAATAAAACCTGTGGGCTTTGAAACAAGAGGGAACAACTGGAGTAAAAGTAAACCCTGGGGGCTTTGGCTGAAACAAGTGGGAACTACAATAAACCCTGTAGGCTTTGGTCAAAGCAAGAGGGAACAACTGGAGTAAACCCTGGGGGCTTTGGCTGAAACAAGTGGGAACTACAATAAACCCTGTAGGCTTTGGTCAAAGCAAGAGGGAACGACTGGAACAAGCCCTGTGGACTTGGACAAGAGAGGCAAAGACAGACAAACCCTGCAGGATGTGGTGTGGGAGATGAAGGAGGATCACTACATAGAACAAACACTGTGGGCTTTGATGGGAGAAACAAGGGAGGTGGAAACAAACTGTTAACGACCTGATTGCAGTGGAGAAACACTGCTGCAAAATTATGTACTCCTCCAAGCTGAGTGTGTGGCAGATGGGTAGTGCAACTGCTACTGCTGGCTTTCCTTCAGGAAAGGGACCCAGACTGTCCTGTGGGAAATATTTCCACTTGTGACAGTGAAGTGTACAAAATACAAAGGAGTAGAAAATACACAGGGGGTCGGCAGTATTACAGGATAAAGCAGGGGTCTTTCAACATGGTTTTGTTTTCCTATAGAGCTTTAGACCAAGAGGAGAAGTTGATTTTGATGCTTGGAATAAAACTTTAGGTGAGGCTGTTTGCTTAGATTTTTGTCTTGACTGTTCAGTGGTGTTTATGTGTGTGGGGGTGCCATATGGAATTGCTGCTGAGGTTTTACCTGTGCAGGTGTTTGACAGTGACACTGCATACTGTATTGTCGGTTTGCATTGTGTGTCAGGCCATATTACAACACAATACAGTACAATAATACTTTATTAATCCTTAAAAAGGAAATTCAGTAGCAGTGTTTGTCAGGCTTACCTGTGCAGGTGTTTGATAGTGAACTGTATTGTCAGTTTGTGTGTTGGGCCATATTTAATTGGTATGTTTGTCAGGCACACTTGCATAGGTGTTTAATAGTGACACTGTATTGTCAGTTTGTGTGTTGGGCCACACTTAATTGGTAAATTTGTCAGGCGCACGTTTGTAGGTGTTTAATAGTGACACTGTATTGTCAGTTTGTGTGTTGGGTCATATTTAATTGGTATGTTTGTCAGGCACACCTGTGCAGATGTTTGATAGTGACACTGTATTGCCAGTCTGTGTTTTGAGCCTAACTAAACTGGTACGCATGTCAGACTTTACCAGCGTAAGTGTTCAGATAGTGACACTCTTGTCAAACTGTTTCTGTGCCAGACCTTACCTCTATGGACCAACCAGTCAAGGGGAGCGATTGCAGATTCTGCAGAACTTTCAGCACAACCCCAAGGTCAACACCATCTTCGTGTCCAAGGTAGAGCATTTACCTGGTCATCAAATATATTTTGGACCCAGTTATGTTCACTGCTTATTCCAGTACTGGGTTGCCAGTTTGTGACCCATTCAGTTACACATATTACTTCAAAGCTGTATCAAGCCACTTGTTTTGGGGGGTTTTCCTTTCTTTTCTGGGCGTCACTTAGAGTCCTCCTAGAACTCCTGCTTTGAATGAGTTGGCGTCCTGTCACTTTTTTGTGGTTGTTTTGTATATCGTTCACATACAGTGACTACCATTTGACTGGCTGTGATCATTCTCGTGTTTGTTATCTTCCCTGCCAACAGGTTGCTGACACATCCTTTGATTTGCCGGAAGCCAATGTGTTGATTCAGATCTCAGCTCACGGCGGTTCCAGGCGACAAGAAGCCCAGCGACTGGGTAGAATTCTGCGTGCCAAAAAGGGTGGGCTGTTTTTCTATCCTGTTTCATTTTCTTTAAGATTTGCATTTTTTATAAGTTGTTTATTGTGAGATTTATGTTCTAGATGGCTGCTGTTTCCTTGGGAGTCTCTTTTTTTTCTGTTTCTTTTTTCTTCTCCATTTTATGCATTTATTATGAATAATAAAGTTCTTTTGTGTTTATATTTGTCTTCTTGGCTGTTATCAGAGCAAGATCTTTCAAACTGTATGTGATGATAACCACCACTGAACTTGAATTGGACATTGCTAGTTTTCACCCATTCTCAAGGTCATGACTTGTCATGAAATGATCCGAATGACAGGTTTTGTTGTTGTTGTTTTCTCTCTCTCTCTGTAATTCATGATTACAGTAATATACTGATTTGGTGACTTTATCTCATTCACAGAGTCATGCAAAGGTTTTGACCAAACAGTGAAATTATGTTTTTATTATTTTGCCTGTATCAGCTTCATGTAGGTGTTGAAGTCACCTTACAGCGGGGTGCTGAAATTAAGTTGAATCGAGAGTTATCAGTGGTTTTCTCTTTAAAGCCTCCTTAAAGCTTCGCGTACTACCAGAATTCTGCCATTCTGATTGTTGCCTTCCTGGTTCATTCACTTCATGTTTTTGCTCCAGATTCTTTCCTTCAAAGGTAAAATGATGCGTTGTAACAGGGAGACCTTTGCTGGTGAAGCAGTGAATTGTGTTTCACCTCAGTATCTTGGTGGTGACTAGTAAAACTAATGTAACTGTCCTGGTTGACTTTGCATAAGAACTTATGCTTCTTACCGTGTTGACAGGCATTAGATACCAGGCAATTAACAAATCATGGGTCATTCATACTAATCATAGTAAGTACTATACAAGATGTGACGATGTATATTCCAGTATCTGTGAGCCGCACCCAGAAGTGAAGTAGACCTTTGATTTGGGTGACTGTCATGTTTAAAGTGATCCAGAAACCTAAGAAAATGAAAGAAAGTAAAAACATTTTTTATGTGTGCTCATTTTGGCAGGTTCAGCAGCAGAAGAATACAATGCCTACTTCTACTCGCTGGTGTCACAAGACACAGTTGAAATGGCCTACTCATTGAAGCGACAGCGCTTTTTGATCAACCAAGGTTACAGCTACAAGGTCATCACTCGGCTGGATGGGCTGGAGGAGGTCGGTCTGGGCTATGTCTCTGTGTGTAGTATTAGTAAAGAAAGAGGGAAAATCTGAAAATTCTGTGTGCTAGTCACAATAACTTCTCAGTAAAACATTTCAGAACACTGACTTGCAAAGTTCTTGGCGAAAGGTCTGTTGCCGTGCAGAATGTTAGGTCATAGTGAATAAAATCTAATATATTGGATGACTGTGATGTGTCTTTTAATTATAAAACATAGTTTGGATTACTGTGAAGTGTGATATGTCTGTGTGACTGTGAGATGGCCAGAGATCCTTTGATGAAAATTTAGCAAGTCTGTGTGTGGGTGTGGTGGTGATAGAGGGAAGGTGTGTGTACGCCCACAGAGAGAATGTGTGCGTACATATGGCTGGCTAACTGCACGGCTGTTTGTGTTACCTGCAACTGTACACAGCTGTGATTCCAATTCGCAGGAAGACCTGTTGTACCGCACCAAGGAGGAACAGATGCAGCTGTTGCAGAAAATCCTGGCTGCCACAGACAAAGACGCCGAGGAAGAGCGCATCCTTGGGGAACTCGGCAAGGGTGGTGTGAGTGTTTTAACGCTTTGCTCTGTTCCATGCTGTTTGGCTTCCCTGGACAAATTTGTGTGTGGTCCTTCTCACGGAGTCGAGAGAGACTTAGTCTGCACAGAGAAGATTGTAGTGTGGAGAACGAGACGGATTGTGTGGGAAAACAAAAGTTCTCGTAGATACTGTGCACTGGTGCAGTTCCATGCAATTCCATTGGTATGAGAGACAGAGGATTTTGTACTCGACCTGCTTGGAGATGGGCAGCCAGCGCAGAGGCTAGGCTGCAGGGCAGGGGTGATGTGATCCCGAGACTTTGTTCTGGGCACAGCACGTGCAGCAGCGTTCTGGATCTTTGGTGGGAGGTTCAGCTGGTGAGCTGGAAGGCCCTGCAGCACACTGCAATGTTCAGTGCTGCTTTACGTCTACAGAGACCATAATTACGGACTATTAGGGACAGGGTTGCGGCAACAATAACAGATGGTAAGACTGTGCAATGGCGTTTGCGACATTATGAGTGAGGATAATAATGACAATAATAAAGATTATTTCTAGAGCGGAGGCAGGAGCACAGGGTGCTTTCCAGTTACACACCACAGGGACACACGCACATGCACGCACGCACACACACACGCGCATGCACGCACGCATGCACACACACACACACTCACACACACACACACACACACACACACACACACACACACACACACACAGAGGGACACACGCATACACACACAGGGAGACACACACACACACACACACACACACACACACACACACACACACACACACACACACACACACAGGACGGGCCAGAGATTTCCCAGTAACCCGAGACGACAGTAGCATGACCTGACGACGGTACTGGTAGTGATGTGGGCGTTCATGTCATACGAGGGTTTGCTTTGTGTTGCAAAAGCATTGACCTGTGTGATCCCAAGGAAATGCTGAAGATCCCACACAAAGAAAACCAGGGCAAATTCGTCCGATTGCCATGGCAGTGTTAATACTAAATAGTTATTCAATACAGCTTTATTGTCTCTGTGTTGAGAAATTTACCTTCTGGCTCCTCATTTACATAAAACAATCAATACATTTTACAATAAAAGATCAACAATTCAGTAAAACACGTAGCTAGGAACCGCTCAAATACAAAAGCAAAATACTTGACAGTAATAACATTCCACATTACGTCATGATAAGTAAAGACTGCAAGAGCGCAGTACAGCAGCAGAACTGTGCAACAGTGTTCTTCTACTCAGCCGGTATTTGAATAAAATGCTGAAAATGCTTGTTAAAATTAAAAAAAGAAAAGAAAAAAAAGGAGTCATGGTTTGACCCCATTGTTTTTTGCAGATCCAGCGGAAGTCTGGAACCATGAGCTAAATGTTGGGGGCAGACGACACTCTTGTTTAAAAAAGAAGGAAAAAAGTCATGGTTTGACTCCATTGGTTTTTGCAGGTCCAGCAGAAGTCTGGAACTATGAGTATGAGCTCAATGTCGGGGGCGGACGACACTCTCGTTTAATTGTTTTTTTAATCGTGGTTTGACCCGATTGTTTTTTTGCAGATCCAGCGGAAGCCTGGAACCATGAGCTCAATGTCGGGGGCAGACGACACTATCTACATGGAGTACCGGAGGAAAGCCCAACACCCACTGTTCAAGAGGTTCAAGCAGAAATGATCACCCACCTACTGACAGAAGACAAACTGGGAACTGCGTCTCCGTCCACCTGGGCAGTGACAGCCTTCACAGACAGAAGCGCTGATCAAAGCTGTCAGGACGTCCAAATGTGAAGGCTAAAAAAGAACAAATTATTACCGCTACCTCCAATCTGGGTGCCACCCACAGCAGTGCTGATCGAAACATCATTTCAGACTGAGGACGGGGAATCTGTAACGCATTCAACCAGCACCCGTTCCCTAGGCCACGAAAGCTGGTTTGCCTTGGGTGTGGGACAAATGACCACCAAACAATTCACCACTACACTAGTTCGCCACCGGCCAATTCGCCACCAGACTTTTCACCACCGGACAAATGGAGAACCCAGACAATCCACCACCGACAGAGCCAGTATGTGTTGTTGGTTGATATTCTTTGCAGTGTATCATAAACGTGTGTGCACACGCGTACACATACACGCACACGCGCGCTCACATACACACGCACATACATTCACACACACACGCATGCACGCTGACATGCCCATACGCACTACACAAACACACACGCACAAACACACACACCTGAATGGCCAGCTTCTCAGTCCGCGGGGAACTGTCTGATGGTGATCTGTCCAGCGGGGAACTATCTGGTGGTGGTCTTTCCAGCGGGGAACTGTCTGGTGGTGGTCTGTCCAGCGGCGAACTGTCTGGTTGTGATCTGTCCGGCGGGGAACTGTGGTGGTGATCTGTCCAGCGGGGAACTGTCTGGTGGTGATCTGTCCTGCGGGGAACTGTCTGGTGGTGGTCTGTCCAGCGGGGAACTGTCTGGTGGTGGTCTGTCCAGCGGGGAACTGTCCAGCGGGGAACTGTTCGGTGCGCGCCTTTGCCTCACCCCTGTGAATGTGAGTCAGTGTGATAGGCTGAGTGGGCGGCCAAGCCACATCCTACACGACTCGACTGCTCGCCACGCCCCCTTCTGTTGTGGAGACAGAGGCAACCTGGCCAGATGGAGGCGACACTGGGGCAGAAGCTGAAGTGAAGAGACGCACGGAGGAGCCGCGAAGGGCAGTCCAATTCACCTGTGTTCACTGGGTGGACAGCGTCAATGAACAGCCGTTTTGAGTTCTCTCCGCAGAGGGCAGTCCAGTTCATCTATGCTCACTGGGTGGACAGCGTCATGAACATCAGTTTTGAGTTTGATACCACGCCGCGAAGGGCAGTCCCGTTCAATCTCTTTTCATTGGTTGGGCAGTAGTAGTGAACAGCCATTTGACTCCACTCTGCCAGGGGCAGTCCCGTTCATCTCTGCTCACTGGATTGACAGCGTCGGTAAACAGCCGTTTGAGTTTAACTCCACTCTGCGAAGGGCAGTCCTGTTCATCTCTGCTCACTACGTGGGCAGCAGTAGTGAACAGCCATTTGAGTTTAACTCCACTCCGCGGAGGGCAGTCCCGTTCACCTGTGCTCACTGGGTGGACAGCGTCAATAAACAGCCATTTGAGTTTGAGACCACTCCGCGAAGGGCAGTCCCATTCATCTCTGCTTGCTGAGTGGGCAGTGTCAGTGACACCAGTGAACAGCCGTTTGCGTTTAACTCCACTCCGACGAGCAGAGAGCATGCATCCCCTTGAATCAGACAGAGAGAGTGAGCAGGTTGCTGCTGAAGGTGCCAGTCAGAAGAGTGCCAGTCAGCCTCTGTGTGAATGAATCAAACTGGCAGCGCGCCATCCCTGGACCTGCAGTGCAAGGCCAGTAAATGGTATACTGTTTTGCCCGCCATTCTTGTGCCGGAAGTAGGGCCTGCTCCCTACGTTACATGGATCTGTGGCGTGGAAAAAAACAAAATACGCATGTTTTATACTTGCATGTTAGGACAAATTGGTCCAGAGCTTGGTCATCCTGCATCCGGCCAGTTGTGAAAATGATGACGGTTGTTCAGGCGCAAAGCTGATAACTTATTTGCAGTAAAGACAAAAATCAGTTGGTTTGCCATTGATGTGTGAATGCGAGTGGTATTTTGGCTTTTGTTTTCATGGCCATGATAATGATGAGGGTTTTTGTTTTAATCGGTCACACACACGCACACACACACATACACGCGCGCACACATACATAAATGCACACACACGTGATCTGACCACCATGTGCTGACTGGCCACGATGATTTGAGTCTGTTTCAGCGTCACTGTTGTGAACTGATTGTAGTTTTTTGCTCATTAATTGCTCATTAATTTTGATTGCAGTTCTCGTCTTAGTGCTGAAAGTACACCACTTAGGTGGGTATTTAACAACCGCTAGAAAAAGGCTAGTCACTCGTTCTGAATCACATGCGACAAGAGCGTATTGAGACTCCAAGTACTGGTTTACGACATCCTTCCTTCAGCCACTGCCGTATCCGTATTTCGTTACGCCATAGGGTCCACAAAACTGTCAGCTAACGAGCAGTTTTTCATTGGTGCTCAAACAGTAGTAAGTTTGTTACAAACAACTCAGATTACATCAGACGTCTGTTTTATAACTGACCATGGTGCTTGCGCCAGCTCAAATAAAACCAAAATCGTTTGAATCTTCTTCTTTTCTTTTCTTTTTTTCTTTTCTTTTTTACCCGGGGTGGATGCGTCGCGGCTACGTAACAATTGTTGTCGATGAATTTTAAAGCAGGTCATTCTTGGACAATGTTTTTTTCTTTTTTTTCTGCAATGCCCGCATCGTTTATTATGTAGTGCAAAGCATACCTGTGTATGCGTGTACATGCACTTCAAATGAGAACTGTTTAAAAGGGTGATTCACTCTGTGTGTGGTGGTGGTGGTGGTGGTGGTGGTGGTGTGTGTATGTACGGGGGCTGCACGAACACCATAAGAGAACCTGCACCGGAAGTGGACCGGCAGAAACGTCTCTCGTCGCACTCAGCGATGGAACCCGCGTGGGTATTGCGCCTTGAATTTCTTTTCTTTCTCTCTCTCTCTCCCACCACCCTCCCCCCCCCCCCCAACACACACACCATAGCCTATATTTGTGTGTGTGTGTTTTAATTGGCCATCAACGGAGCTTGATCAATCTGCACCTGAATGCATAATGTCGCCTTTAACGGGCTGTCAGCCGTAATTATGCCATAATGGAAGCGAGTGCCATTGGTACTAGTTTTAACGTCAGTCCCGCACCTGGTTATCATCCTTGCAATCTCCTTACTGTAGGCTATTGCTAGTGATGATAATGTGGGCTTTTCCCCCCCAGTAACGTCCTCAGGCTGACGGCCTGTTAAAGATAAAGTAATTATCTCCGACAATCGAATTTCGGGACACCGTCACGGGACATTATGGCTTTATGTATTCAAGTGCAGATCCATCAAACTCCGCGGATAGCCTACTAAATATATATAGACAGAGAGAGAGGGCGGAAAGAAAGGGGCAATGGGAGTGGGTGAAGGAAATGTCACAGTGTGTGTGTGTGGGGGGGGGGGGGGGGGGGGGGGGGAACAACTCGGAAGCCGAGATGATCTCTTTGTAAATAGTTAGTTCGGTCTCACAGTTCGTGTTTTTTTATTCTTCGAGTTTTGGTCACCTGGTAATTTAAGAATCATTGTGTAATTTTTACCCACGTTCAGTTGTAAAAAATAAACTCCCGAAGAAGGCAGTCGCCGAAAATTTGGAAACTCCATGCCAACTTGTTTTTCTTTAATTTTGTCAGTTACAGGCCTACAAAGAGAGAGAGAGAGAGAGAGAGAGAGAGAGAGAGAGAGAGAGAGAGAGAGAGAGAGAGAGAGAGAGAGAGCTGGATAGAGTTGATACCGTGAGTCAGCAACAGTCCTACTTTTGGGGAAATCGATTTACGTGCTCGTTTCCTTTCATGCAAAGCCATCAACTCACGATTGTCACGCTCTGTCGCCTTGGACGATAGGTCGCTGGTTGCCGAAAGAGCTGTGTGAAGCGAAGCAACGTCGCTTTAAAGGCGATCGATAGATCGGAACGACGGTGAGAAGAATCAAAGGAGACCGCATGCACACTTCCAGCAACGCTTTCCGGCTCCTTCCTCCAATCTCTGCCGGATTTGGTTACACCACTCTAAACATGGTGCTTAACGCCCACAGAAACCAGAAAGCTTATTAGGGACGGGGAGAAGGTGGTATTGAGGTGAGGGAAGAGGGAGATAGGTCTATATCTCTATCGCTATACTGTCACCACCAGAATGACTCCTGCATTAAGATGGGCAGCGATACTGAGAGCCATTTTAATGTTTCATTTATTGTGAGGGACAAAGTCACAAGACAGTGTCCACAGAGGAGAGCGGATGCGGATTCGAACCGAGATCCATTTGCTTTCCAGCCTAACGCCTTACCTCTACGCCAAACTGGCTCTCTAGGCCACTGAAGGGGCACTCTTATCTCCGCACAGCTGTCCACTGACGCTGTCAGCACCCTGCGAACGGCTTGCGTACTAATAAGACTGGAAGCAGCATAGTTTCTGTGGACGCTAAGCACCATGTTTACTTACTTAGCGTAGCGTCCAAGCACGCACCTATATTAATATGAGGCGCGCCCGCCATGAGGGGGGGGGAGAGGAGAGAGAAAAAAAGAAGAAGAAAAAAAAGAGAGATCCATTTCGATTTCAACGATTTTGGTTTTATTCGTACTGGTGTAACTAAGCCACGAGGACGGTTACAAAACAAACACCTGATATAATTTCAATTGTTGCAAACTTACTGTCGTTTGAGCACCAACCAAAAACTGTCCGTTAGATGACAGTTTTCTGAGACCTATGACATAACCGATTACGGCAGTGGTCGGAGGAAGGATGTCGTAAACCCGGCGCTTAGAGTTTGGTTTACACGTAGTCATTGGTGGGGTAACTTGGCTAACGTCGAGTTGTCTTCAAAGACGTTCCGGCGGGGGCTGAGATCCCAGCAGGTGGGAGAAGAGGGACACTAAAAAATTATACGTAAATCCCGTTCTTACTAAATAAATTTGGCCAGGTGAGATTTTGCTTCGCGAACCTAGTTCGGGGGTTTCGGCGAACCTGAAAAAAGTTTGGCGAACATTGTTGGTTTTTAACTGGGCGAACTTTTGCTTCGCGAACCTAGTTCGGGTTATTCGACGAACTGCGACGAAGCGGGAAGCTGTGTTCGGGATCCAAAAAGCTTCTCTCAACATGTCCTGGCGGGAATATTCGCCCAGTTCGGCGAACCTTGTCTCTGATTGGCTGAGAGCAAAGAGAGCTCTCTTGTGGATGAGGAAGAGATGTTTCATTTATTGCAAGTCACAAAGACAAGTTAAGTACTTTTTTTTTTTAAAATTCCATTCAAAGGAAAATGTGGGTGCCACACATGAATAACAAACAACGGAATAAAATCTGCATGTATCAGAGATTCACAGACCAAGAGCAGTCTAAAAGCACGCAGTAACATACAAATGACACGAACATTTTTAAAATAGAACATGTAACATAATTATTACTAACAGAAGTGCGCTGTAAAATAAACAGTATGGCACACATATGATTGTCATATAATACATTAATAGGTTAAAAATAAATGATTTAAGTTTTGTACTTCGGGTCAGTGTTAGGTAGGATTAACCGAATTAGAACGAAAAACTGAACCTACTCAGTAGTTACGCATGGTGTAAATCTGGCGACGTACGACCAAACCCAGCTCCTACTTCACATATTCAACACTGGGACGCAGTCGTTGGTCGGAAACTGAAGTCCAGTCCACTGTCCAAACTGCCACTGCACAGTTTGTCGTTCGCAAAGCTGCCACCCTCGCCTCCCTCATCCTCTTCAAATGTTTCCGCGCCAAGCGAAAGACTGTCGCAGGAGGAACTCAGACTGCTTCCGATTCTAGCGAACTGGGTGGACAGCGTCAGTGGCATCAGTGAACAGCCGTTTTGAGTTGATGCCACTCCGCGAAGGGCAGTCCCGTTCAATCTCTTTTCACTGGCTGGGCAGCAGTAGTGAACAGCCATTTAACTCCACTCTGCGAAGGCAGTCCCGTTCATCTCTGCTCACTGGATTGACAGCGTCGGTAAACAGCCGTCTGAGTTTAACTCCACTCTGCGAAGGGCAGTCCCGTTCGTCTGTGCTCACTGGGTGGACAGCGTCAGTGACACCAGCGAACAGCCGTTTTAAGTTGAATATCACTCCGCGAAGGGCAGTCCAGTTCATCTCTGCTCACTACGTGTGCAGCAATAGTGAACAGTCATTTGAATTTCACTCCGCGAAGGGCAGTCCCGTTCACACACACACACACACACACACACACACACACACACACACACACACACACACACACAGAGAGAGAGAGAGAGAGAGAGAGAGAGAGAGAGAGTTAAGTTTTGTACTTCCTGTCAGTGTTAGGTAGGATTAACCGAATTAGAACGAAAAGCTGAACCTACTCGGTAGTAACGCATGGTGTAAATCTGGTGACGTACGACCAAACCCAGCTCCTACTTCACACATTCAACACTGGGATGCAGTCGTTGGCCGGAAACTGAAGTCCAGTCCACTGTCCAAACTGCCACTGCACAGTTTGTCGTTCGCAAAGCTGCCATCCTCACCTCCTTCATCCTCTTCAAATGTTTCCGCGCCAAGCGAAAGACTGTCGCAGGAGGAACTCAGACTGCTTCCGGTTCTAGCGAACTGGTGTTGAGCCAGCGAAGTGAACAAGCCTCCCAGGTTCAAGAGGTCAGAGGGTGTGCCGTCTTCCACCACGTGACCTTTGTGGATGACCAACACGCGGTCAGCTTTCTTCACAGTGCTCAGACGATGAGCTATGATCAGAACGGTTCGGCCCACCGTGCTGTTGTTGATCGACTCCTGGACCTGACGAAGGGATGGGGAAAAAAAGAAGGAAACAGTGTTTAATTATATTGTGAATTTACTGTTCGCAAAAACATCGTGCCCAAAGAAGCTAGGGAAAGTCTGACAAAGTCTGACCACTGAAATTAGAGCCACCCGGAAGTAGATAGGTCAAGTGGACGCTGCAGACTGGATGTTGCTTGACCAGACTGTGGAGTTTTGGTGGTGTGCAGTGTGTTCCAGTAGGGCACCCACTTGACCAGGCAGGTTGGGACCAGCTCGCACTGAGTGGTTCCAAGACTGCCTGGCTCATTCTTTTTTTCTTTTTTCAAAAACTACTTCCCCTTGAACCTAGCTGGTACAGCTTAGCTTTAGTGCTTGCTTTATGTGCTTTCACCCTCTCCTTCCTCTATACAAAGGACAGTATATACGTAAAGACCATTCCACATGCACACGTAGGTCTGCTTTGTGGTTTCACCTTCCGAATTCTTCGTCTTCTTCACCCATTCCCCGCGCACACACCGACCTGCTTCGCTTCAAGTATACCTAGGTGTACACTTGGAAAGACTCAGTGCAGACACGCATTAGCTATTTTAGTTTGGGTGGATACCTTGCATTTACTCGCGTGCCAAGTGATGTTCACCACAAGCTATTTAGGTCTCTAGGGGTATGTCTGTCGGGTGCTATTAATGACCTGTCGCTTTTAGCCAGATCGTACACACAGACAGACACACAGACACAGACACAGACACACACACACACACACACACACACACACACACACACAAACGCACGCACGCACGTACGCACGCACGTACGCACGAACACACAGATTAAAGCGTGCATCTGTGGGTCTTTGTAAGCGCCCCTGGCTTACAAAACCCCACATTTATGGTTGCTATAAATCTTTAATTTTCACTATTATCTTTACTACTTTTACGACTGACCTTGGCTTCGGACTGAGAGTCCAGCGCACTGGTGGACTCGTCCAGAAGCAGCACGGCCGGCTGCCTGACCAGGGCGCGAGCGATGGCCAATCTCTGCTTCTGTCCACCTGTGCGTGATTAAATACGTTTTGAGGTAAGACACACGTTTACATGCGTGCACGCACATACTTGTAAATACACACACACACACACACACACACACACACACACACACACACACACACACACACACACACACACACACACACACACACACACAGAGTGAGTAGCGCATTTGTATTCACTCGCTCACGAGCACAGAAAAGATAACTCTTAAAAAGCAAAACCAGGAAAAAATACCTGACACGAGCAACCCCTTTTCTCCAGCCAAGGTGTCGTAACCATTGCGCATGGCACAGATAAAGTCATGCGCGTTGGCTTGCCTTGCAGCGGAAATGACGTCTGCCTCTGAGCACTCGTCAAGGCCGTAGGTAATGTTGTCTCTGATGCTGCATGAGAACAGCGCAGGTTCCTGTCCCACCAGCGCCATCTGTGTACAGGCGAAACATGAGGCTGACATGTAACATGTAAACGTGTGTTTATGTATGGTGTTCATGTATGTATGGTGTGTGTTTATCTATATCTATAACTGAAGCTGTAATTCAACCAAAATTTTAAATAAGCGTTTAACAACATGGCTTGAGGATAATAGACTGATAAATGAAACACAGGTTGGGTTCAGAAAGGGTTATAGTACAGTCGATCATGTTTTTACTCTTTTGGCCTTGATACAGAAGCAATTGCTAACTCTTGGCAAGCTGTATGCTGCCTTTATAGACTTCAAAAAAGTCTTTGATTTCGTTGATAGGAACCGTCTCTGGGATGTACTTTAAAAAAGTGGTGCGAAGGGAAGAATGTACAGAGCTATAAAAAGTATGTATAGTGTCGTAAAAGCAAGGGTTCGCGTCGCTGGCGACCTCACAGAACCGTTTATGTGTCTTCGAGGATTGAAGCAGGGGGGAAATATGCAGCAAGATATTGTCTTCGCTTTTTATTAATGAAATTGCAAATGAGATCATGCAGAAAGGTAAACGTGGTATATCCCTATCCCCTGATTTAATTCAGATGTTGATCGTGCTTTTTGCAGATGACGTGATACTTTTGTCATTTACCATAACTGGTCATCAGCATCAACTTAGCATTTTGAATGACACTGCAAATAACCTTGGTCTTGTTGTAAATCTTAGCAAGTCGAAACTCCTCGTCACTACCACAGTATAACCACAACCACTATCACATCCGATCCCAGGGATGTCTGTGACACGGCGGCTCACCTTGTAGTGGAGGCAGTGGTGGTCGTAGCGGTGCACGGGCACCCCGTCCAGCAGCACCTGCCCAGAGGTCGGCTGGTAGAAGTTCTGCAGCAGCGACACGCAGGTGGACTTGCCACTCCCACTCGTTCCCACCAGAGCCACCATCTCGCCTGGCCGCACCCGGAACGACAGGTTCTGCCGCAGAAAAAAAAAAATACAATAAAAAAATGCATGCCCCGGTGAAAGTGATTTAGTATGGAAACGCGTCTCCGTTGGCTGCGGAGAAGAGTCAAAGAGCAAGGTTATTAGGAAAAGTAGCTTGTGTTATTATCATCTCACAGTTTGGCGTATTAATTAATTGCCTGTGTTTAAATTTGCAGGAATTTCGGGTGCCTATAAACTTATCTCAGTTGGTACAGCGTCCCACAGAAAGGCCAAGGGCAATGTTGACGCGGGTTCGAGTCCCCGGTGCGGCAAGGAATTTTGTCCCCACAGTTAGCTTCAGATTAGACCGACTCTAGCTCTCACGGTGTCGGCACACAGCAGCACCCACTTGCAATCGCATGCATCAACGTATGTGCACACGTTAAAAATCTCACAACACTAGCAGCCATACCAGTGCTGGGACACACACAAATACAGCACACACTGACAGGAATGGGTAGCGCTGCTCTTGCGGCTGTTGTAGCCATACCCAGGTGAAAGATTTGCGACCGGAAATTTTCGCAAGGGACAATTAAAGCACTTAAAGATTGATTAGTACACCATACTGTGAGATGATAACACAAGGGCAGGTTCATTTCCCTGTAACCCCGCTCTTTGACCGTGCCCACGCAACGTTTTGTCTTTATTCCGCACGGCCCGCTCATTTAATAACAATAATAATGTACATTTATCATGCGCTCATCAACGCCCTGAGCGCTCACATGATACATATAAATTAAATATGATATTCTATACACATGTAGAGCATAGTCCTACCAAAACAATTTACATAAAGTATTATATATATAAAAATATATAAAAAAAACGCGTTACAAACACACACACACACACACACACACACACACACACACACACACACACACACACACACACACACACACACACACACACACACACTGACTGTAGCAGAAACTGGGTACTGATATTAGTTAGGATGGAAATACTGTGAGAAGGGGAAGGTTTTCAGTTTGGCTTTAAAAGATGACAGGGTTGAGCAGTGTCTAAGGTCTTGTGGGAGTGAATTCCAAGGAGGGGAACTGAACCGAAAATGAGAACCAGAACCCGTTTCCTTTGTTCGCATATCATAAATTGTGCGTCCCGCTGTTGGTGAACTGTTTTCATAGTTTGATAACGCTGCAAGTATGTAAATAAGCAGACGGACTTGTTGATGTGCTCATATACTTTTTTTTTTTTTAAACATTTTTTAATGCGGCTTTGTTACATACATACATACATGGGGCACCGGAGGGCATGCGGCATTGGTACAGTCAATATTTCAAAAGTCATAAACGTGAAATGAATGAAGATACAGAAAAAAGAGGTAGATGAGAGCATAATTAGCCTGCAAAAAAAGGTTTGTATGGTTCCCACCTGAAAGAGAAACTTGAACATGAGCAGCTCATCTTAGCATTGTATTCCTCTATTTTGTATCTGTATAAAAAAAATTTTCTAAATATATGAATGTTCGGGGGCTGTTTTTCTATTTTGCATTTGTACAGATACTGCTTTGCCAGCAGTAAAATAAAATCAAAAACGTTCTCCGTTTTGTTGTTATCATCAATACCAAATAATATTAGACATTCAGACAGTCTTAATCTGTAGCAGGAAGTACATTTCTCTTTCAGTAAGACCAAAAAGCGTGTCCAGAACTGTTGGCTGTGTTTACATTCCCAAAATATGTGTTGTATAGTGTCTTTAGCAGTTAAACAAAAACTGCACTTATTATTGTTGGTGATACCCATCTCCTTAAGCATCACATTTGTTCCAAGTATTCTGTGTATAATTCTCATCTGAAACCATTTTATATTAACGTCGTGAATTTTACTTAGTTGATGAAAACAGGACTGCCACGGAATATTTCTTTGAAGCTTATCTTCCCATTTTGAGCAGCAGTTGGGTTTTGCATCATTTTGGTTTAATACATCGTAATATGATTTGCAACCCTTATTTGTTTCATACAATTTCTGCAAGCACGCCGTAAGATTAATAACATTGTTATTGCAAAATTCGAAACCGCTATTACGCAGAAATTTCTTTATTGCAAGTTTACAGCCGGAATATGTCACAAAATCAATAGTTATGTCAAATTTTCTCTGAAAATCTATGTGAGATAGTATTTTTCCTTCCTCATTTAAAAAGTGTGCAACACAATAGACACCTTTATCAATCCAGTGTTTATGCATAAGAAATGTGTTCCCAACTCTAATCCTTTGGTTGAAACAGATAGGTTCCGAAAGTACTTCTCCTGCGTTTGTTAGTTTTATTTTATTGTGAAATTCGTCATATGCCTTGAAGACTTGGGTCCAGAATGCGTTGCATTTAGAGTAAGCATTTGCCACACTAGGTCCATAGCACTCTATATTTTTAATGAACGGATATTTTACCAATACGATATTTTTCCACTTATGATTAGTATTTATGAATTTTCGAATCCACGTTAGCTTCAAAGCAGAAATAAACGTTTTCAGATGCGGAAGACCAAGGCCTCCTTCTTGTACGCTTTTATGAACTGTGTTTCTATTAATCTTGTCTGGCTTTTTATTCCATACAAATTCATAGCACAGTTTTTGTAAACTATTAATGTATTCATCTGGTGGGTTTGGTAACAGAATCCATAAGTGTATAAGCTTCGACAGAACAAGAGATTTTAAAACTGCAACTCTGCCAAGTGGTGTAATGAGCCTTTTCATCCATATTCTCAATAAACCTTTTACTTCTGCAAACTTTTCTGAGTAGTTATTTTTTTCACAGTTGTCCAGATCACTTGTAAACCAAATTCCTAGTACTTTAAATTTTTGTGGGTTCCATTCCATTCCGAGGTGTTGCATATATTTAACTACCGAATTCCTTTTACTGCCAAGCCAGACTGCACTAGTCTTTCCTGCATTCATATATAGACCGGATTTTCTTCCAAAATTATCAGTAACTGTAATGCAGGTTTCAAATGATTCCCTGTCGCCTGCCAGAAGAAATTCCGTATCGTCTGCATATTGTGAGAGTTTATGTTCAAAGTTATTAACAAAAATACCTTTTATATGCTTGTTTTCCCGAATCATGATTCCCAATATTTCTACGCAAAGAATAAATAAATAGGGAGAAATTGGGTCACCCTGTCTACAACCCCTACGTATAGGAAACCATATACTTTGTATTGTGTCTATATGCTCATATACTTTGTATTGTGTCGTTATTTTGTATTTTGGAGATATCCTTGTTTGTCTCAACCGAAGAAGCATCATATGTTCCACGTTTTCAGACCAACTCGCGTCTGCGGTTTAGTTCCATTTTAAAATAAACCATATTATCCTGTTCTGTATATATTTCGTTTGCCATGTGAATGTTGAGCAAATAGACACAGACAGACAGACAGAGAAGTCAGAGTTACACACGTATAAGCATTTCTGGACGGTACTGCTCTCCCTGTCGTATATATGTTTCAGCCTGTTCTATATATGTTTCGTTTGCCATGTGAATGTTGAGCAAATGGACACAGACAGACAGACAGACAGACAGACAGACAGAGAAGATAGATTTACACACGTATCAGCATTCCTGGACAGTACTGCTCTCCCTGTTGTATAGATGTTTCAGCCTGTTCTATATATGTTTCGTTTGCCATGTGAATGTTGAGCAAATGGACACAGACAGACAGACAGACAGACAGACAGACAGACAGACAGAGAAGATAGATTTACACACGTATCAGCATTCCTGGACAGTACTGCTCTCCCTGTTGTATAGATGTTTCAGCCTGTTCTATATATGTTTCGTTTGCCATGTGAATGTTGAGCAAATGGACACAGACAGACAGACAGACAGACAGACAGACAGACAGACAGACAGACAGAGAAGATAGATTTACACACGTATCAGCATTCCTGGACAGTACTGCTCTCCCTGTTGTATAGATGTTTCAGCCTGTTCTATATATGTTTCGTTTGCCGTATGAATGTTGAGCAAATGGACACAAACAGACAAAATAGACAGATTTACATGTTACAGCATTTCTTGCCGGGCAGTGTACGTACTGCTCCGGCAACTACTGCATGTGGCCTGATACGGTAAGATATGCATGGAGACAACGTATATCATCAGGTCTGCGAGCTACTGTTGAAACAAAATTACGTTGGACGTCATCCGACTATTACAGCACACAGCACTGAAGAGCCTGAAACTTACATTGAGAACCAGCTGGTGAGGTCTAGACGGGTAGGAAAAGTAAACATTCTTGAACTCAATCTCGCCCCGGAAGCTGCTTTTCACAACTGATCCTTTCCCGTTGAACTTCGGTTTTCTGCCGATGTGCTGGAAGACAACCTGCGATGCCCCGAGTCCTTTCGCCAACATGCTGTACACCCAGCTGATCAACTGTGAACCGTCGAGAAAAAGCAGCTATATTATTCAGTGCATCTAATTATATTAATAAAGTGTGACAAATGATCTGTCTTCATGCGAGCGCGCGTGCGTGTGTGTGTATGTGTGTGCGTGTGTGCTTGCGCGAGTGAGTGTGTATGTGTGTGTGTGTGCGTGTGTGTGTGTATGTGTGTGTGTGTGCGTGCGTGCGTACGTGTGTGTGTGTGTGTGTGTGTGTGTGTGTGTGTGTGCGTGTGTGTGCGTGCGTACGTGTGTGTGTGTGTGCGTGCGTGCGTGCGTACTGTGTGTGTGTGTGTGTGTGTGTGTGTGTGTGTGTGTGTGTGTGTGTGTGTGTGTGTGTGTGTGTGTGTGTGTGTGTTGCCTCAGCGGGTCAACCCTCTCGTACTTTTGACTTTGTATGGAGGAAACCGTACTCCGGGGCGTCTGACAGGTGTGTGTGTGTGTATGAGCACAAGCAGAAAATTAATGTGCTGTGAAGCCTGTCACCTGTCTCGCCCTGATATAACTGTACTGGTTGACTGGGCGTAAAACACCGAGTTACCTTACCTTACGTTCACCTGTGGGTGAGAGTGGATCTTTGAAAGCTGCTATCCATAACGTATCTGTATATCATTAGATCATTATTTTTTTCATAATCTTTGCTGGCATGTGCTGTTTCTTAACCCCTTCACTGCCCCAACCGACACAATTTCCGGGCTGAAAGATGCACGGACGCGCCTGCAAACAGTGTATTTTCTGCTCCTATAATATCTACTTTCAATTGTGTGTGTTTCGATGAAAATCCTTTCATGTACTAGTGCGAAAAAGAAGACAGAAACAGTTACGGGTTTCAAATTTTGCACTGTTACTGGTCGTTTTTAAGTGACATCATGTCAGTGAAGGGGTTAATGGCGACGTATTTTAGCGAATAAGGATACCAAGGAGGAAAAACGACAGCACTAAACCTGCAGGCAGTTGTTTATAATGTTGAGATACATGACGAAGGTCACCAAACCGCCGCCAGTCAGGATGTGACGTTGAACAAGATGACCGCCATACAGTACCACACACACCTTTAACGCACCTTCCATGAACTGCAAAAGTGAAAGGTTTCATGCCGAAAATCTAGCAATAATGACAAGAAATATTAGTAGAATACAGGAGTAAGCGAGAGACTGAAAGCTGAAAGCCCTTTTCAAGAGATCTTACCAGATCGAGTGAGAGACTGGAAACCGTCTTCACAGGACCTTACGAGAGTGAGCGAGAGACTGCATGAATACCGTTTTCAGTAGACCTTATGAGATCGATAGAAAGACTGGAACGCGCTCTTGGTGGGACCTTACAAGAGTGACAGACAGGAAACCCTCTTCATGGGACCTTACTGGAGTGAGAAGCTAGAAATCCTGTTCATTCTTTGGAATGGTAAAAATGATAAAATAAGAAGATCTGGTGTGTGTCAAGCATATGAAGTTGGTGGTTTGAAAATGGTTGATATAAAATCATTTCTGTCTGCATTGAAAATCAGTTGGCTTAAACGTATTCTACATGATGATGGAAAACTTTCAAAAATCCTACAAGCAATGTGTCCACTGATTCAGAATGTAAAACAACGAGGTGGTGAATTTGCCAACATAATCATGCAAAGAGTTAAAAACCCTTTTTGGTTTGATGTATTCAAACACTACAAAAAGATATCTGCCAAATGCACACCTGTAACTTTTGATGATTTTGTGTCAGAATGTCTACATTATAATGTTAATATATGCAGAGGAAAAAGGGTTGTATGTATTAGAAACTGGATGGACTGTGGCATTGTTTCCCTGGGACATCTTGTTGGTCCACATGGATACCTATCATATAATGAATTCAAGGCAAAATTTCCCAATGTTAGGACTGATTTTTTGTTGTATGAAGGGATACTGACTGCAGTCAAATGTTATCAAAGAAGATTGGGTTTGGCTGTAAAAGAGAATTTTGTTATTGGTGATGCATTTGTGTGGAGATTTTTGTATAAATCTAGTGTTAAAGATATTTATTCATGCCTTGTAAGGACTAGTGAGACACCAAAGTGCATAGAAAAATGGAGCAAAGTCCTTGCTGTTGAAACTGATACTAAGGCAGTCTTCGATAAAATTTTCAGGACTACACGTGAGAAATGTCTCATATGGTTCCAGTACAAATTGTTATATAATTTGCTACCCACTGGCCGCTTCTTATTCCAGCGACAGCTTGTAGATTCACCTGTCTGTGTCTTCTGCAAAGATGCTGAAGAAACTTTATTACACATGTTTTGGGATTGCCCAAAAATCCAGAACTACTGGTTTGATGTACAGGGATGGCTTCATACCAGCTTCACACATTGTACTGATATAATTTTTTCAAAAGAGCTTGTTATTCTTGGCAGTAAAGCGAATGTGGTCACTGACAGAATACTGGATTTGTGTATCCTTATAGCTAAATACAACATTTTTATTGCAAAGCTGCATGGTACCATCCCACACCTAAATGTTTTTACTCGTTTTTTGAAGAATAGAGCTGTTCTGGAGAAATATTATTACACGTTAAATGGCAGATCAAACAAATTTCATGCTGAATGGATGCTGTACAGCTCACTCTTTTCATGAGTAGCTCACTTCTTTCAGGAGTCTTTTGTTTTTACTCAGCCTTGCTATTTAGTATAAGTATTGCTAATTATGTACTAAGACTTTTGATAATACTTATTGACACACTTGCCAGATAGCATATAATTATATACATATGTGTACATCTCTCTCTCTCTCTCTCTCTCTCTCTCTCTCTCTCTCTCTCTCTCTCTCTCTCTCTCTCTCTCTCTCTCTCTCTCTCTCTTACCCCTCTGTCATTCCCCCTCTCTCTTCCCATCTTCCTCACCAGAATGTAAGATGAATTAAGGTATGAAGTTTTTGTTGCTGCTGTTTTTGTGTTCTTGTGTGTGTGTGTGTGTGTGTGTGTGTGTGTGTGTGTGTGTGTGTGTGTGTGTGTGTGTGTGTGTGTGTGTGTTTTGTCTTTGTCTTCTGTTTGGTGTCTGTTCTAGTCTCTTGTAGCTTTACATGTTATACAATGCTTGTTATCTTGATACTACTGAGATTAGCTACTTATATACTTAATAGTCATTGTAGGGCATATATACATGTATGTATTATATAATATATATTTATCTTGCCATTGTTACTTGTATGCTTAATGGGATGGAGATTAAATATTTAACAAACAAAAAAACAAAAGCAAAAATGTGTATAAGTATGTACAAAAAAAAACAAAAAAAAACTAACGCCTTCCTTCCTTTGTCCATGATATTTGAAAATCAGCTCAGGTTCTGAAATGTTTAAAAATTGTTATAATTATAATAATAATAATTATAGTGCAGAATGTACATGTGAGGAACAAAAATCATACAAAGACGTGTGAATGCATGAGCGAGAGAAATACTGTAATGATGGATGAATGTTTCTGAATAAAAGCCCCACAATGATGTGCTTGGCAAAAAAAAAAAAAAAAAAAAATACTGAGTCAAGCGCCTGGAGGGATAACAAGCCACATACCCTGCATAAGTAAGAGCTGCTCCCGACCGCCAGCTTGCTATCTCGGTTTAATAAAAAAATGGGGATCTGGGTATTAGAAACTGCCTGTAAACAGACCAGACAATGGTATCAACAGGGTCTGCCGGAACTTAATTTAGCAGTAAATATTTCACCCATTCATTTTTGTGATCCGCAATTAATTTCATCGGTAGAAAACATTCTAAAAGAGACCCAGCTAACACCAAACAGGTTAAAACTTGAAATTACTGAAAGTGTTATTCAGTCACCAGAAAAAATTCTGGATAGATTTATTAAACTCAGAAAAGCTGGCATTAAAATTGCTGTTGACGATTTCGGTACCGGTTATTCATCCCTCGCCTCTTTAAAACAGTTACCTATCGATTGTTTGAAGATTGATAAACTGTTTATTCATGATGTAAGAGCCGATTCAACATCAGCCATACTACTTAATACCATTATCAATATGGCACACACCCTAAATTATCAGGTGGTCGCCGAAGGGGTTGAAAACGAACATGAAGTCACTCTGTTAAAAGAAATGTGCTGCGATATTATCCAGGGTTTCTTTTATTACCGGCCTTTACCACCGGAAGAAATAACCGCACTGTTAAAAAATTAAAAATCAAAGACTTACATTATAAAAGCACAGAAAATTTCATTTAAAAATTAACAATATATATGACTAATTTCTACTTAAAAGCGTTGCTTTCTCCTGTATGGCTCGGTATAATCCCCGTCAATTTTACAGAAGGTCAAATATAGCCTGGCAAGGCATACTTCTAAAAACCATTCTCCGCCAGGAGAAGTTATTGCGGGAATAGCTCAGTTGGTAGAGCACGACCTTGCCAAGGTCGGGGTCGCGAGTTCGAATCTCGTTTCCCGCTCCAAATACACCTGTTTGCCCAGGTGGCGAAATTGGTAGACGCAAGGGACTTAAAATCCCTCGGTAGCAATACCGTGCCGGTTCGATTCCGGCCCTGGGCACCATTAAAATCAACAAATTAGAAGATTTCCACATAACGCCAGTATTGTACTTTTAGGCCAAAAAAACACCTATTTAGGACAAAATCAATATTTCTTAAACAAAATAATCACTGTTCAATTATTTTTTGTTTTTATAATTTGGACACTCTCCTTTTTTTACCTGATTTTGTATATTTCTTTTTAATGGATCTGCCAGCTCAGAACAAAGCTGTGATATTTTAAGTTAAAATTCATGGCTGGAGTTAAGCCCCAACAAGCCTTGGCCAGCGGTCATTAATCTGTCTGGTTAATGGTTCGGGATCTACCGTTACCACATAAACCCGTTTTTCATCATTATAATGTGCGACCAATCCCTGAATATATTGACCTTCTTCTAAATCAAACCAGTGGGAGTCTTTATTATAGTCTTTCTCCATAAAGGCCTGGACGGCAATTTTTACATGTGTCGGCTGAACATATTCCCACTTGCTGGCATTAATAGAATCCAGCCTGGCCCAGCCACCTAGTGTGTACTGTTCAAGTCCAACCGGATACTTTTTTTAGAGAATTTTCATAGTTAATTGGTGACTGTTCACCATTTGCTGAATGTAGCCTTTCCAGGTTGTAATACCTCATGTAAGCTGCAACATCTTTCTTCATATGCTCACGAGTTGGCTGAGCAATTTTGAATATCCAATCATGCTTAAGACTACCAAAAAAACGTTCAACCACAGCATTATCCCAACAAGCGCCTACATCCCCCATGCTGGCCCGTATTCCATAATGACTCAGTAACTTTCTATATCGCTTACTGGTGTACTGTGAACCTCGATCACTATGAAAAACAAGCCCAAAAGGCGGCTGTCTTATGTTATAGGCCATTACCATTGCTTTACATATTAAGTCTGTCGTCATGCGTTTACTGATAGACCAGCCAACAATACGACGTGAGTATAAATCCATTACAATAGCTAAATACATCCAACCTTCACCGGTTTTTAAATACGTAATGTCTCCGGCCCAAACCTGATTAGGAGCAACAGGATTAAAATTCTGATTGAGTAAATTATCCGCTACATCATCATTATGGTTTCTTTTAGTGGTTACTTTGTATGCAATGCCTTGAGTAACTTTTAAATTCAATATTTTCATTAACTTACGTACTTTATAACGACCAGTTTCAATGCCTTCTTCACGTAATTTCTTCATCATTTCACGGCTGCCTAAGCTATTACGGCTTTGCTTAAAGAGCGCTTTCATACGACGATGCAGGTGCAGTGTTTCTGCTGTAATCAACTGACCTGGTCGTTTCTTCCAGGCATAGTAAGCTGATGTACTGACCCGCATTACCCGGCATAAAACAGTCACCGGGTGGTGTGACGATTCATCTCTTATGAAATCAAATTTTACTTCATTTCTTTCGCGAAGAAGGCACTGGCCTTTTTTAAAATCTCTTTCTCCATACGTAAATTTTTAACTTCTTTACGTAAGCGCTTCAGCTCTTCACGTTCATCAACTGACAATGACTTGCCTTCAGGTTGAGATTCTATTTTACTCTTCCAGCGATACAGTATATTGCTGGCTATACCCAGTGATTTAGCCGCCTCTGGCACTGAATAACCCTGTTCAGGAACCAGTGCTACCGCTTCTTCTTTATATTCTTTAGAATATTGTTTGTATGTTCGTTTCTGTACCATTCTGACACCTCAATAATTGATTATTATTATCTCTTATTAAAGTGTCCGGTTCTATTAGACCAGAACACTGGAAGTGGGTGCGATTATCCTGCTCTTTGGTGCCCAAGTGATTGCCAAATACGAAAGAATGGGTTATGGCGAGGCCTGTGAAGGCTGTGATGATTTTGTTACCGAGCAAAAGTAGAACGCACGGCGCCTAATCATTTTTCATGGATACCAAGGCGGCTGAAATATAGTCAATCATAGACCAGAGGGTCAGGAAAACTGCAATATAGAGTAGTACAAAACCGGCTTCAACCAGATGGAAGCCAAACAGGGGCTGACCATAGAGCAGCCAGACCAGAGCAGTCATTTGAGTGGTGGTTTTAACTTTGCCTATAATGGAAACTGCCACACTATTACGTGAACCGATTTCTGCCATCCATTCTCTGAGGGCAGAAATGGTAATTTCACGGCCAATAATAATAATAGCGGCTAGGGTCATAAAAATACTGGGATAATCGGTTGGGTTTTTATCCACCAGCAGGATCAGAGCAACAGAGACAATCACCTTATCGGCCACCGGATCCAGAAACGCGCCAAAGGCCGATGTCTGTCCCCATTTGCGAGCCAGATAACCGTCAAACAAATCGGTAATGGCCGCCACCATAAATACTGCGGCAGCCACCTGTTCACCCCAGTAAACCGGCAGGTAGAAAAATACCACCACAACAGGCACCAGTACAATGCGAAATGAGGTAAGCAGATTGGGTATGTTGTATTCCATAATGTATCCAGCCATTAGCCGTGAAAATGATCGTAAATCTTTTGCGCCAGAGATTTACTGATGCCCTTAATTTTAGCTAGGTCTTCCACCCCGACACGAGCCACTTCCTGCAGACCGCCGAACTGTTTTAACAGTTCCTGCCGACGCTTCGGCCCCAGGCCGCTGATTTTTTCCAGCTGTGAGGTCTTGCGCGCTTTGGCTCTGCGGGTCTTATGACCGGTGATGGCAAAGCGGTGTGCCTCATCCCGGATGTGCTGCAGCAAATGCATGGCTTTTGAATTTGACGGCAGTATAACCTTCTCATTGGTCTCTGACAATAATAGCGTATCATGCTCCGCTTTTCGACCTTCACCTTTGGTAATACCGATAATACGCACAGAATTAAGCTGTAATTCTTCCAACACATCCCGTGCCTGTTTGACCTGTCCCTTACCGCCGTCAATAACCAGCAGGTCCGGTAACTTGCCCTCCCCTTTTGCGACTCTGATATAGCGCCGGGTTAAGGCCTGATACATGGCGGCATAATCATCACCGGGGGTGATATTATCAATATTAAAGCGCCTATAATCGGACTTTAACGGACCGGATTGATCAAATACCACACAGGATGCAACGGTCGCTTCTCCGGAACTGTGACTGATGTCAAAACATTCCAGCCGCTGTGGCACAGTATCCATATTTAAAGCATTTTGCAGTTCCTCAAAGCGTTCCACCACACTGGCTTTATTAGACAGTCTGGATAACAGCGCCATCTGGGCATTGGCCTGAGCCATTTGCAGCCAACGTAGGCGTTCTCCCCTGACTTTATCCCGGATTTCCACCTTATGGCCTGACTGTTCCTTTAACACAGTTTCTATTAAAGCCTGCTCCTCAAAAGGATGGCTGACCAGGATTAGTGAAGGGATCAGCCGGTCGGTTTTCAGACTGCTGAGATAAAACTGGGCTATAAAAGCGGATAATAATTCTGAAACAGTCTGATGACGTGCATTTTTCGGGAAAAAACTTTTATTACCCAAGTTAAGCCCGTCACGGATAAAAAATACCTGGATACAGGCAATGCCCTGTTGATACTCAATGGCAATCACATCTAGATCACCTTTTTCATTACTCACATACTGGGTTTCCTGCAGCCGTCTTAAACTGACAATCTGATCGCGATATATGGCTGCTTTTTCATATTCCAGCTGGGCGGCTGCTTCATCCATACGTTTAATCAGTTCATCAATAACCTGGTTGCTTTTGCCTTCCAGAAATAAAATGGTATGGCGTACATCTTCAGCATAATCGGCTTCGCTGACCAGCCCCACACAGGGGGCACTGCAGCGTTTGATCTGATACTGCAGACAGGCACGGGAACGGTTTTTGTAAAAACTGTCTTCACACTGGCGTACCGGAAACAGTTTTTGCAGCAGTTTTAAACTGCTTTTTACTGAGTGTCCGTTAGGAAGAGGTCCAAAGTAGCGGCCTTTTTTTTTGCGGGCACCCCGATGGAAGGCCAGGCGGGGAAACGTATCCTGATCGGACAGAAAAATATAGGGATAGGATTTATCATCACGCAGCAGAATGTTATAGCGCGGCTTGAGGTTTTTAATCAGGTTATTTTCTAATAACAGGGCTTCACTTTCGGTATGCGTAACCAGAATTTCTATATAGGCTATCTGGGACACCATAACCTGGGTCTTGGGTGTCTGGCCGGTTTTACGAAAGTAACTGCTGACCCTTTTTTTCAGGTTTTTGGCTTTACCGACATAGATAACAATCCCGGAAGCATCCAGCATCTGGTAGACACCGGGTTTGCTGGTCAGCTCCTGAAGGAAGTGTTCGGCATCAAAAGCCGGTTTGGAAGAGTTCTGTTCCTGTGATTGCGGATCAGACATACTGGAGTGTTTTAACAACCAGAGTTATATAGAGTCGTCAATCAGACCATACTGCATAGCAAGACGGGTCAGTTCCACATCGTTGGAAACATTCATTTTTTCAAACAGACGGTAACGATAAGTGGAAATAGTTTTGGGACTGAGATTAAGCTGCTCGGAAATCTCCTGCCCTTTCATGCCCTGCATACTCATCATCATGACCTGCATTTCACGCTGGGACAGTTTATCAAAGGGGTTTTCATCTTCAGGCTGAAGATTCATGGCCATCTGCTGAGCAATATCAACTGAAATATAGCGACGGCCATAAAAGACTTCTTTAATGGCGTGGACAATTTCTTCGATATTACAGCCCTTGGTCAGATAGCCCATGGCACCGGCTTTAAATAATTGCTGGGGAAACGGTTCAGTATTATGTACGGTAACAACAATAATTTTCAGGTGTTTGTCTTTGGCAATCAGTCGGCGGGTTGCTTCCAGACCGCCAATACCGGGCATATTCAGATCCATTAAGACCACGTCAACATGCTGATCTTTGGCAAAATCTATGGCAGCTTCACCTGTTTCAACTTCGCCAACCACTTCAAGACCTTTAATGTCTTCAATCAGTCGACGGATCCCTGTACGAACCAACTCATGGTCATCAACCAGTAAAACTTTTATCACTTAAACCAAACCCTTCAGGCAGAAAATTAGATTACCTGTTTATTAGTATGAGATCATAGGTATGTCTTTAAGGATTTTATCATTTCGTTTCAATAGTTTACCCATCAGGATGTAACTCCAATATTAGGTTCTACACCGAACTGATAAAGTCCAGTAGACTTATCTCGTTTAGGATGAGCTCTGCCAGCATTTTCTTTCAGGAAAAAATATGTTCTTTCAAGCACATCCGTTAATTGTTTTCGTTTATGGTTAACAATGGATTCCAATAATGAATACCACCAGTAAACGGTTGTTTTGGAGACCGTCAACGTTGACATCGCCATTTGGCAAAATTGTTCTATGCTACTACATATAAATCGTTTCAGAATCGTCGCGATTAAACTGCTCCAAACCAAAGCTTCCATCAATGCGGGATTACTGGTTTGGAACCCCTGCAAGTTATTATGAGACTTGCACTCTTTAAATAACAACTCAATCTGCCAGCGTAAACGATATAACTGGCTGATTTGTGTTGCTGAAAACTGTTCTGCATTCAGATTTGTAACTAAAAATGTATGCCTTTTTTCTTTGGGGCTCCAGATTGCAATCAGCCTTGTTTCTCTGCCATCAATCTCCACAATCATATCAATTAATTGTCGTTTTGGCAGAGATTTTACCAAATCAGACAATGGTTTAGTTCTTTTGTTAATGACTTGCCCATCTTCTCTGGTGGCTCGGTGAACCGCTATCCTGGAAAGTCTCATTGCACGTAAAATATAATACCCTCCATGGTCATCTGTTTCATTAATCAGTTGACCTGAATAGTAGCTACGGTCACCTGATAATAACTGATTTTCCAGTTCATGAATGTCTGGTAACTCTGCTCGTTCTGAAAAGCTATCCGGTGTCAGTGTACTTTTTTCTATGCCTCCGGTTTTTAAGTCGTAGGTGACATGCAATTCCACGGCTGCCGGACTAATTGCTGTAAATCGCCCGGGATAATTCTTTTTCAGTGCCTTATGGATAGCAAATGAACTGCCATCCCGGATAAGTAATTTATCAAAACTGGCCAGAACAGGATGATTACATTTCAGTTTTGTATTTACCCGGTGATTAAAAACTTTATCTGCAATATCTCTCATCAATTGCGCAAATTCAGGTTTTGCTAATTGATTATGAAAGGGCTTATAACGGACATTTTTATTCGTTAACTGGTTAAAGTAACGATGAATTTCCGAAAAATGCCTTGTCTCTTTATCACCCATAGCCGTAATCATACTCACTATTAGCTGAAAAGGGGGTATCTGTCTTAATCGTTGGGAAAAACCTATGCTTTTGCCCGGTCTATTAAGTTTCTTTTCACTCAATACGACTTTTAGTTTTTTTGATAATGTGGTTCTTTTCATTTGAAGCCTTTTTGTTGATAAATAATTGCCTGAATAACAACTATTTGATCATCAAATTGGCTTCATTTCAACTCCTAAAGATCATACCTATGAATAACTCTTAAAATCTTTGTAATGTGACTGATGAAAGTTAATCAGGATAGTCATCAGTTCACTGGGGCTCATTACACCTTGTCGTCTTCTCTTTTTATCACCGGATTCCAGCAGTGTTTTTTCCCATTCAGGATAAAAGAACTGGTTGAAATCATCGATATTACAATACAATTCATCTATAGTAGTCACTTGCCTGTTCCTTGTTCAAATTCATTTGATTTGGTCATTAAATGAGCTGATCGAGAAACAGGCATTTAGTTCAATATTTTTTAGTTCTTATCCAGAATTCAGGTTAAGTTATGTCCAGCGGCTACCATAACCATATTAATGGCATCACCGACTGCACCTTTGAGGTAGCAGCGGTCTAGACGAGCATCATTTTTCATATGACCAATTTCAGGCTCAATCGCACTGCGCCGTTTTAATGCCTTTTTAATACTTCGGGTAACGCCTCGCTTCTGACCTGAGATAAAAACTTTAGTGTCTTTTACTTCATGTCCACGATAACCCCGGTCAACAAAGCACTGTTCCGGTTGTACGGCTTTAAACTGTTTTATTTGTTCCAGCACCTTTAGTGGATACAAACAGAGCACCCCATTCTTTATCAAGACTTTCCCGGTCTATGTGTTTTGATAACTTAATCAACTCATGGTTTATGTCCAGCATGTTTTCAAGGCGCATCCTGAACAGCTCTTCCTGAGGTATTTTTGGCTGTTTCTTTGGCTTCATTTTGGTCTGGAAATTTGCAAGGTAATAAGGCTTATTTTACCAAAAACCTTCAAATTTAACACCCACAATCAAGTAATATTTCTTTATAAATCAATACTATATGTTTTATTCAGGGTGGACTATTTATGTAAAAACAATAATAATAGTGTTATATTTAATTCTTATAAAACAATTTTAACGTGTTTATAAACAATAAGCCAGAACAAGAACATGGAACATAAAAATTCAGAAAAGTTAAAGACTTGGGAAGGTTTAACAGCGTTTAGGAAGAAATTTTAAACACAGGGAAAATGGCGATGGGCGAGGGATTTGAACCCCCGAACGGTTTAACCCGTTGCCGGTTTTCAAGACCGGTGCTTTCAGCCACTCAGCCAGCCCACCACGTATAAAGTGTGGGCATTATAAACAACCTTTTTTTTAAATACCAGCCCTTAAAATAATTTTTTGGATGTATCCATTCAAACTGATTTGAATTTTATTAATTTATATTGTCTTTTTCTGTTTTCCAGTTTGCAGTATTTAATAAAAAAAGTGAATTTTCCTTGATTTATATTGTCTTAGACAGCATATTACAGGCAAACTGGAAACAAAACCTAATAATACCGACAGCTCTAAAAAAACAAATACTTAGGAGGTATAAATAAAATGAACCAATACGTTAATGTTGCCCGTTCCACGGCCCGTTCTGCGGACAGTGTACTGGCAACCAATAAAGTCATAAGAAATACTTATACTTTATTATCCATGACCATACTTTTCAGCGCCTTAACGGCTGGCTTCGCCATGATGACCAATGCCCAGCCCGTACACTGGCTGATTATACTGGTTGTGTTTCTGGGTGGTCCATTTGTGATTAAAGCACTGCGCAACAGCGCTATGGGTCTGGTGGCCATATTTGCCTTTACCGGTGCCATGGGTTATATCCTGGGGCCTATTTTAAGCCTTTACCTGGCACTGCCTAACGGCTCACAGATAGTGACCACAGCCTTTGGTCTGACTGGTGTGATATTTTTAGGCCTGTCCGGCTATGCTCTGGTAAGCCGTAAAAACTTCAGCTTTATGGGCGGCTTTTTAATGGTCGGTTTCCTAGTCATGCTGGCCGCTATTGTGCTGAATATCTTTCTGGAAATTCCTGCTTTAAGCCTGGCTATATCAGCGGCCATGGTATTATTACTTTCCGCAGGTATTTTATATGAAAGCAGTGCCATGGTACATGGTGGTGAAACCAACTATATTACTATGACAGTTGCTCTGTACACTTCAATATTTGCATTATTAATGCACTTATTAAACCTGCTGCAATTCTTTATGGGCGGTGATGATTAATATTTATTAATTTAGCAACTAAACAGTAATCCAAAGCACAAGCCCCATCCTGTACAGGTTGGGGCTTTTTTTAGGTTTATGCTTATGTCAGAAAAACAGACTACACCACAATCTGAAGCCGAACTGATGTCTTTGTGCAGGAATATTGCCGGGCAATCTCTGCAGCAACTGGCCGACTCAGTTAACTGGACAGTACCGCCTGATTTACGACGTGACAAGGGCTGGATCGGACAGTTACTGGAGTGTTTACTGGGTACTTCCGCCGGCAATCTGTCTGAACCGGACTTTGTCAACCTGGGTATCGAACTGAAAACCATTCCTCTTAACAGTAATTATCAGGCCAGGGAAACCACTTATGTCTGTACGGTTCCTTTACTGAATAATATTGGTCTGCAGTGGCAGGACTCCTGTGTCTTTAAAAAACTGTCCAGAGTACTCTGGTTGCCTGTTGAAGCTAATCCGGACATTCCCCTCTCACAACGTAAAGTGGGTAATGGTTTTTTATGGTCACCCGGCGAAGATAATATGGATGTCCTGCAGACCGACTGGGAAGATTTTATGGAACTTATTAGCCTGGGGCAGGTAGAAAGCATTACTGCGCATCAGGGTGAATACCTGCAGATCCGTCCCAAGGCAGCCAATTCCTCGGCTATTACTACCGGCATTGGTAGTAATGGGCTAAGAAAACAGACGCTTCCAAGGGGGTTTTATCTTAGAACAGCTTTTACTAACCAGATATTGCATCAGAATTTTAAAATATAAATTTTTCAACAAGTATGGCTTTCATCTGCCCTATTTAGGATAATGAGGCAATATAATTTGAGAACCTGATATATGCCTAATCTTGTCAATTACACCGTCCGTTTTCTAAGCCTTTGTCTGCTGTTAAGTACAGCGGTCAGCTATGCTGAACCAGCAGAGACTAATACAGCAAGCAGTGAGCCTGATACCGCACAAACTGAACCAGTAGAGAAAAAACAGTATTATATTGTTGAAGTCCTTCTGTTCAGGCAGTTAAATGAACAGGGCATGCGGGATGAATACTGGAGCCGTCCAGAAGATCAGGGTTTAACAGGCGACATCAGCCCTCTGACTGATGAAACACCGGCTCTGGCTGAATATAATCTCTCCAGCCATCAGTTTGTACCCTTGCATAAAGGGATTGGCGCTTTATCCAGAGAACACTATAAGCTGGCCGATTCTGCAGCCAATCTTCGTTACTCACCCAATTACCGTTTACTGGCTCATTTTGGCTGGACTCAGCGTTCACTTTCCAGACGTTATGCCCTGCCCATTAAAATTACTGCAGACAATATGTTCGACAGCCTTTTGCCAGAAGGTGAATTAAAACTATCTGTATCCCGTTTTCTGCATCTGGAGGTCAACCTGGCTTCCAGTCACTGTGAACCTCTGTCTCAGCCCTCTGCAGATAAACAATCCCAGACTGATCAGGCTGTTACCGATAAAGCTCTGGATCAAAAACTTGCACAAGGTATTACCCCGGAGTCTGCTGTAGAAGCAGAGGCACAGATTTTAAGTGCAGGTCACTGCATTAATAAGGTTTATCGTTTTAAACAGAACCGTAAAATGCGCAGTAAGGAATTACACTATCTGGATAATACGTTGTATGGCTTACTGGTGTATGTCACACCCTTTACGGTAGGTGGTGAAGAGGAATGAAATGCAGCTCCACAGGAAGGCGGTTAAAAAACGTCAGAACAGACTACTTCTTCTCAATGATATGAAAAAATATTTCATCCTGGCGGATCATACCAAGTTCGATACGAACCCGTTCTTCCACGGCATCCAGGCCGGGTTTTAAATCCCGCACTTCTGCCCGCAGGGCATCATTACGTTCTTTAAGCAGACGGTTTTCTTCGCTCTGGGACTTAATAGCGCTCTCCAGTTCACGAACTTCCTGTATGCTGCCTTTACCGACCCATAGATCGTACTGGAGGATAAGAATCAGTGCCACCAGCAGGGCTATGACATAGTTCATTCCAGATTTCCTCCAGTTAGCTCAAGCCCAGTTCTTACTTCAGATTATAGAAGGTGTCTTTACCGGGATAAACCGCCTTATCACCCAGTTGTTCACTGATGCGGATCAGCTGGTTATACTTGGCAATCCGGTCAGAGCGGGACAGGGAACCGGTTTTAATCTGACCACAGGAAGTCGCCACCGCCAGATCGGCAATGGTAGTATCTTCTGTTTCACCGGAGCGGTGAGAAACCACAGCGGTATAGCCGGCGTCTTTGGCCATTTGAATGGCTTCCAGGGTTTCGGTAAGGGTGCCAATCTGGTTAACTTTAATCAGGATGGAGTTAGCTATACCCTTATCAATACCTTCTTTAAAGATTTTAGGATTAGTGACATATAAATCATCACCCACCAGCTGGACTTTTTTGCCCAGACGTTCGGTTAACAGTTTCCAGCCTTCCCAGTCATTTTCATCCAGACCATCTTCTACGGTAATTAATGGATATTTTTCTACCCAGTTGGCCAGATAATCCACCATTTCAGCGGAAGTCAGAGATTTATTTTCTGAGGCAAGAATATATTTACCGTCTTTGTAAAATTCAGAGCTGGCTGCATCAATACCGATAAAGATATCTTCACCCGCCTTATAACCGGCGGCTTCAATAGCTTCCAGTATGACTTCAATAGCCGCTTCATTAGAAGGCAGATCAGGTGCAAAGCCCCCTTCATCACCTACTGCGGTATTCATACCCTTGCTGCTTAGTACTTTCTTTAAAGTATGAAATACTTCTGCACCATAACGTACCGCTTCAGCCATGGAAGGTGCACCGGTGGGCAGGATCATAAATTCCTGAATATCCACATTATTATCGGCGTGTTCACCACCATTAATAATATTCATCATGGGTACGGGCATAGTAAAGGGACCTTCACCGCCAAGCTGCTGGTAAAGTGGTATGCCGTTGGCATTAGCGGCAGCATGAGCTGCAGCCAGAGAAACAGCCAGTATGGCATTGGCACCCAGACGGTCTTTATTTTCAGTACCGTCCAGTTCAATCATTTTATTATCAATGCCACTCTGATCGTCAGCACTCATACCTACGACAGCATCTTTAATTTCATCGTTCACATTGTTTACGGCATTTAAAACGCCTTTACCCAGGAAACGGGACTTATCGCCGTCACGCAGTTCAATAGTTTCTCTGGCGCCGGTCGATGCACCCGACGGTACAATCGCTCTTCCCATGGCACCGCCTTCTAAAATCACATCCGCTTCAACGGTTGGGTTGCCGCGGGAATCCATTACTTCTCTTGCTTTTACGTCAACAATTGTTAAATCTGACATTGGTTTTCCTTAAGTTTTATTTGGTTTAATTGTGTATAAATTTTTTAATTACTTTTTAATGGCTTTTTAAATTACAAAGTATCTTCTGCAAACACCCCAGATTTTACCAGCTGGTCTATATCCATTAATGTTTTGATTAAATCGCTCATTTTATCCAGGGGCCAAGAATTGGGACCGTCACTCAGAGCCTTTTCCGGGTCTGGATGAGTCTCCATAAACAGTCCGGATACACCGCTGGCCACAGCAGCTCGAGCCAGTACCGGCACAAATTCCCGGTTGCCGCCGGAGCAGCCGCCCAGGCCGCCCGGCTGCTGTACGGAATGAGTGGCATCATAAACCACCGGACAGCCGGTTTCACGCATGACCGCTAGTGAGCGCATATCGGACACCAGGTTGTTGTAACCAAAACTGACCCCGCGTTCACAGGCCATTATCTGTTCGTTACCGGTTTCTCTGGCCTTATCGATAACATTTTTCATCTCCCAGGGTGCCAGAAACTGACCCTTCTTAATATTCACCGGCTTGCCGACTACTGCCACCTGTTTGATAAAATTGGTCTGACGGCATAAAAAAGCCGGGGTCTGTAAAACATCGACGACCTCGGCGACTTCATCCAGGGGAGTGTCTTCATGGACATCGGTAAGTATAGGCAAGTTCAGTTCCTGTTTAACTTTTTGCAGAGTGCGCAGACCTTCTGCCATACCGGGACCACGGTAGCTCTGGCTGGAGGTACGGTTAGCCTTGTCAAATGAGGACTTATAAATAAAAGAAATGCCCAGTTGTTCGGTGATCCGTTTTAACTGCTCGGCGGTGGACATGGCCATCTGCTCACTTTCTATCACGCAGGGACCGGCAATTAAAAACAGAGGTTGATCCAGACCGGCTTCAAAACCGCAAAGTTTCATTAAAACAGTTTTCCTTCTTTATTGACTATTTCCAGTCCGGCACTGACACGGGCCTGGTTAATATAACTGGTAAACAGAGGATGACCGTCTCTGGGCGTGGAGGTAAATTCAGGATGGAACTGACAGGCCACAAACCAAGGGTGATCGGCCACTTCTACTACTTCCACCAAATTTTCATCCAAGGAAATACCGGAGAAAATTAAACCGGCATTAGCCAGCGGTTTACGGTACTGGTTATTAAACTCATAGCGGTGACGGTGTCGTTCCACAATCACTTCTTTACCGTAAATTTCCTTAACCCTGGAACCGGCTGCCAGTTTACAGGGCTGACCGCCCAGGCGCATGGTACCGCCCAGATCGGTATTTTCATCACGTACTTCAATGGTACCATCTTCTCTTTGCCATTCAGTGATCAGGGCAATAACCGGATTAGGTGTCTGAGGGTCAAATTCAGTACTATGGGCCTTGTCCAGTTGAGCTACATGACGGGCATATTCAATAACGGCCACCTGCATACCCAGACAGATCCCCAGATAAGGCACCTTGTTTTCCCGGGCATACTGAGCAGCCAGTGTCTTGCCTTCTACACCCCGGTTGCCAAAACCACCGGGAACCAGAATGGCATCCATTGCTTTGAGGCAGTCGGTGCCGTTCTTTTCAATTTCTTCTGAATCCACATAGGTAATTTTTACGCGGGTGGAAGTATGAATGCCGGCATGGATTAAAGATTCAGACAAGGATTTATAGGATTCCGTTAAATCCACATATTTACCCACCATGGCTACATTGACTTCGCCCTGTGGATTTTTCTGGGCATTAACTACAGCCTGCCACTGGGACAGATCGGCATCCGGTACATCCAGCTTCAGTTTTTCCACCACCAGCTGATCCAGTTTCTGCTCATGGTATAGCAGTGGTATACGGTAAATACTGTCCACATCAATGGCGGATATAACACCCCTTTCTTCCACATTGGTAAACAGGGCAATTTTACGACGTTCTTCATCGGGGATTTCCCGATCCGCACGACACACCAGAATGTCCGGACGAATACCAATGGACTGTAATTCCTTAACGGAGTGCTGTGTAGGCTTGGTTTTTAATTCACCGGCAGTGGGTATATAAGGCAGTAGGGTCAGGTGCATAAAAAGGGTATTGTCACTGCCCATCTGAATACCCAGCTGGCGGATAGCCTCCATAAACGGCAGGGATTCAATATCCCCTACGGTGCCGCCGATTTCAATCATGGCAATATCAGCATCCGCTGCACCAAGGTAAATGCGCTGCTTGATTTCATCAGTAATATGGGGAATAACCTGAACCGTGGCACCCAAGTAATTACCCCGGCGTTCCTTGGACAGCACACTTTCATAAACACGGCCCGCAGTAAAGTTATTACTCTGGCGCATATTGGTGCGTACAAAACGTTCGTAATGCCCCAGATCCAGATCAGTTTCAGCGCCGTCCTCGGTGACATAGACCTCACCATGCTGAAACGGACTCATGGTTCCAGGGTCAACATTGATATAGGGATCCAGTTTAAGCAGGGTCACTTTCAGTCCCCTGGCTTCCAGCAATGTGGCTAATGAGGCAGAGGCAATACCCTTGCCCAGAGAGGAAACTACACCTCCGGTGATAAATATATACTTGGTCATTATGTTTGAACGGACTCTTAGATGGTAAAAAAATTTGTCGGATCTGAAAAGGTAATTTTACCGTTTATTGCAGTTAATTTCACCCACTTATTTCACAGTTATGGCTCCATCTATTTATGCTAATGAGTGATCAGATTTTACAAAAACTTTGGGTTTGCCACTTTCATTACCAAAATCTTTATTAACAATACAGTTACCCACCTGAACCAGCTCATTATCCACAAAAATTAATGGCATATAATCCCGTTCCCAAGGCGGGATGCCCTGTTCCTGAAACCAGTGTTTTAACAGACTTGATGCTGCGCCCCTGGATTTTCTGAAACGTTCCCCACCCTGCCGGAAACGTACTATAATGGTCTGTTTCAATTCTTCAGAACCTAGCTCAAGACAGATCATCCCGATACCAGTGAGGCTTACCGGTTGATCCGGTTTAAGAGTATAACTTTGTGTTCTGACCTGTTCAGCAATAACCGGTTGTCCGGTTCGATTGATCAGGTACAGGGTATTACGGTATTTTCTGATTTCACATTGAAACGAATCTCTTTTCCAGCATACTACCGGTGAGGCATCGTTACGGGAAAAGACAATATTGTGCACCACCTGTTCAAGAATTTTTTTAGATGGCATGGGTAAGTCATTGAGTTGTATCCAGTATCTTAATAAATTATGCATCCGGGCCAGTTTAAAACGAGCATCAGTTAAGGCTTGTGAGGCTTGTAAACTGACCAGTTCTCTGACTTTATTTAATACCAGTTTATCGGCTGTCTGCTGCTCATTTTCAAATTCAACCGCAGCAGTAAAATCCTCTTTAGCCATAATATCGAGCAGATATTGAGACTCACCCAGCACACTGGCGGTACGGGCAATATTACTTTGTACCGAAGGCCAGTGTTTCTGCAATTCAGGCAGAATACTATGGCGTAAAAAATTACGGTCAAAGCGCTGCTCCTGATTGCTTTCATCTTCTACCCAGTGCAGCTGATGCTGCTGTGCATAGGCCAGTATACTCCGCTTATCGACATCCAGCATGGGCCGGCACAGCCAGCCTTTGCCAAAATTCTTAAGCTCAGGCATGGCTGATAATCCACGGGTACCGCTGCCGCGCATTAACTGCAGCAATACGGTTTCGGCCTGATCATCCAAATGCTGAGCAGTGAGCAGGCATTCCCCGTCTGTTAAAATTTCATGAAAAGCCTGGTATCTTGCTTTGCGGGCTGCCACTTCCGGGCTTTGCCCCTGCTCAGGCTGGGCATTGACTTCAATAATGCTCAGAGGAATGTCCAGTTCATAACAAACCCGCTGACAATGCTCCCCCCATTTTTGAGCATAAGGGCTGAGACCATGATCAATATATACCGCGGAAAAGTTCAGATCTTTACCCAAGCTATGTTTTTTTAGCTGATAACAGAGATGCAGCAGAACATGGGAGTCCACCCCGCCGCTGTAGGCAATAAGGAATTTCTGGCTGTCAACCAGACGGGTTAAGTGATAATGAAGGGACTGAGGAGTTACCGACATGGCCTGTTACTCCTTCCAGCTCCTTTCATTATTAAGCCTCAATAAAATTACCGTATTTCATCAGGCGTTCGTAGCGGGCATCCAGTAACCGGTCCGCAGGCAGTTCGGACAGGTGTTCCAGAGTTTCCAGTAAGGATTGTTTCAGTTTACTGGCCATGGCTTTATGATCGCGATGAGCACCGCCCAGAGGCTCTTCTATAATCTGATCTACCAGACCAAGTTCTTTTAAACGCTCAGAGGTTATGCCCATGGCTTCAGCCGCTTCGGCTGCTTTATCGGCACTTTTCCATAAAATAGAGGCACAGCCTTCTGGAGAAATTACGGAATAGGTACTGTACTGCAGTATATTCACTCGGTCACCGACTCCAATGGCCAGTGCGCCGCCGGAACCACCTTCACCGATAACGGTACAGATGACGGGTACTTTTAACTCGGACATTTCAATTAAATTATGGGCAATGGCTTCACTTTGTCCGCGTTCTTCAGCATCCACACCGGGATAGGCTCCGGGAGTATCAATAAAGGTCAGAATCGGTAATTTAAAACGTTCCGCCAGTTTCATCAGACGCAGAGCTTTACGATAACCTTCCGGACGCGGCATACCAAAATTACGTTTTACCTTTTCTGCTGTATCGCGGCCTTTCTGGTGACCTATGACCATAACCGGCCGACCCTCCAGACGGGCCAGACCACCGACTATAGGAGAATCATCGGCAAAAGCCCGATCGCCGTGCAGTTCTTCAAAATCCGTAAACATGTGTTCAATATAGTCCAGAGTATAAGGACGTAGAGGATGACGGGCTAACTGAGAGATCTGCCAGGGAGTCAAGCTCTTAAAAATGGATTCCGTTAAGGAACGGCTTTTACCCTGTAAGGTGGAAATTTCTTCGGATAAGTTAAGATCGGTATCATTGCCGACATAGCGAAGCTCTTCAATTTTAGCTTCCAGTTCAGCAATTGGTTGTTCAAAATCAAGAAAATTTGGATTCATTTTGTCTTTTCTTATGTTTTAATTCTGGCAATTAAGTCCCTTTTTACTGCAGGGAAGTTGAGAGCAAAATCTTATTATACAATAAATAATTATAACATTATTAGTTTATAAAGTAAGCTATGGCAATATAACGAAAAAATTTCCCCGGGCTAATATAAAGCAGAGCCTGCAGCCAGCTTATTTTAATTAGCCCGGCCACCAGACATAAGGGGTCGCCGATGATGGGCAGAAAACTGAAAAACAGTACCCGGGCACCGTGCTGTTCTAGCCACTGTTCCGCATTTAGTCTGGTTTTATTAGCTTTCCTGTTGTGCTTTTTTTTGTCCCTGTCTTCCAGCAGTCCACGGCGTATTAATATACCCAGCAGCCAGTTGGTCATACCGCCTAAAGAATTAGCTGTACCCACTACGACAATCAGTAACCAGACCGGCCAGCTTTGCTGGGACAGCATCCAGGCAAACAGGACTTCAGAACTGCCCGGCAACAAGGTTGAAGATGTAAAGCCACTGAAAAACAGGGTCAGAAGTTCCATTAACGGTAAATGATTTTACTCGAATGGCCGGTCAGATGCTCCAAGCGCTGAATGAGTTCCCGATTCAGATGCACTCGCCAGTTATCTCCAAGGCGCATAGCTGCTTTGGCTTTTTCTCCCCGATAATAACAGACCACCGGGCATTCCCCGTCTTCAGAAAAAGTGCTTAGAAGTTCCCTGAACTGCTCAATAAAATCATTGTCTATTTGCTCCCGATGCAGGGATACAGCCAGTCTGCGGGCAAAATGATTACGGGCTTCATCCAGATCATAAATATGATTAACATTAATACGGGCATTACCGGAATAATGATCCAGTCTCAGTTCACCGGAAACTACAATCACTGAATCTTTAATTAAAATATCTTTAAATTCCGTGAACTGCTCAGAAAACAGGGTGATTTCCTGACGGGCGCTGCGATCATCAATAGTCACAATAGCCATTAAGCCCCGTTTGGTATTAATGGTTCGAATACCAATAATCAGACCTGCAATAACAATATTCTGCTTTTTCTCCGGGTTAAGTTCAACCAGGCGATGGGTAATAAAGTTTTTCAGTTCATCAAGATACTGATCAATGGGGTGTCCGGTAAGATACAGTCCCAGAGTATCTTTTTCATACCTCAGACGTTCGTCTTCCGGCCATTCTTCCAGCGGCTCAAAACCAGCGGCTTCCTCCGCCGTACTGTCCAGTGAGCCGGTGGCAAAAAAGTCCCCGCCAAACAGGTCATCCTGCCCCACTGCCTCGGCTTTGGTGAACTGTTCAGCCGCTTTAGTGGCTTCCGGTATGACCTTAAACAGGGTGGCCCGGGTACAGCCCATATCGTCAAGGGCGCCGGATTTAACCAGAGTTTCTATAACCCGTTTATTGCAGCGCCGCAGATCCACCCGATTGCAGAAGTCCTGAAAATCCTTGTAGGGGCCACCGCTGTTACGGCTCTCAATAATACTTTCAATGGCGCCTTCACCAACCCCTTTAATGGCTCCTAGGCCATAGACAATTTCATTATCATCACTGACGGTAAACTTGTATTCCGATACATTCACTTTCGGAGCCACCACCTTAAGCCCCTGATCTCGGCATTCTTCAATAATTATCACCACCTTATCGGTATTATCCATATCTGCCGATAATACAGCGGCCATAAAGGCTTCTACAAAATGGGTTTTTAACCAGAGCGTCTGATAGGAAACCAGCGCATAGGCCGCTGAGTGAGATTTGTTAAAACCATAGGCAGCAAATTTTTCCATCTGGTCAAAAATATGGGTAGCCACTTCTTTGTCTACATTATTTTTAACGGCTCCCTCTTCAAAAATAGAACGCTGCTGGGCCATGACTTCCGGTTTTTTCTTACCCATGGCACGGCGCAACAGATCGGCTCCACCCAGAGTATAACCGGACAGCACCTGGGAGATCTGCATCACCTGTTCCTGGTATAAAATGGTACCATAGGTGGGCTGAAGAATGGGTTCCAGCAAAGGATGAGGATATTCAACTTTCTGCCGGCCATGCTTTCGGTCAATAAAATCGTCCACCATACCGGACTGTAAAGGACCAGGACGGAACAGGGCCACCAGGGCCACAATATCTTCAAAACAGTCCGGCTGCAGGCGTTTGATCAGCTCCTTCATGCCGCGGGATTCCAGCTGGAAAACGGCCGTGGTATTACTGGCTTTTAGGGTATCAAAGGAAGCCCGATCCGTCAGGTCAATCTGGCTAATATCGACTGGTTCCTTGCCCTCTTTTTTAAGCCGGGTATTAATAATTTCCAGTGCCCAGTCAATCACTGTCAGCGTTTTTAAGCCCAGGAAGTCAAACTTGACCAGACCGACAGTTTCCACGTCGTTTTTATCAAACTGGGTAACAATGCTCTGAGAACCCTGTTCACAGTAGATGGGGGAAAATTCATTAATATCACTGGGAGAAATGACCACGCCCCCAGCATGTTTACCTACATTCCGGGTAATGCCTTCCAGGGCCAGCGCCATATCAATCAGCTCTTTAACGGCATCATCGGTATCATAGCGCTGCTGCAGTTCTTCCTCCTGCTCCATGGCTTTGGAAATGGTAATACCGATATCCATGGGGATCAGCTTGGCAATGGAGTCCACAAAGCCATAGCCCTGGCTCTGTACCCGTCCCACATCCCGAATAGCCGCCTTGGCGGCCATGGAACCGAAGGTAATAATTTGCGACACCCTATCCCGTCCATAGGTTTCAGCCACATACTGGATCACTTTATCCCGGCCTTCCATACAGAAATCAATATCAAAGTCGGGCATAGATACCCGTTCCGGATTCAGGAAACGTTCAAACAGTAAATCGTATTCCAGAGGGTCCAGATCGGTAATGGTCAGAGCATAAGCCACTAGGGAGCCAGCACCAGAGCCCCGACCTGGCCCCACCGGTACACTATTATTTTTGGCCCACTGAATAAAGTCGGCAACAATCAGGAAATAACCGGGGAAGCCCATGCCGATAATAACATCCAGTTCTATATCCAGACGTTCCCGGTATTCTTTTATACGATCCTGATATTCTGCTTTATCAAAGTCAAAATCCTCACCAAATAACTGGGGAAAACGTTTATCCAGTCCTTCATGGGAAAGCCTGTGGAAATGTTCATCCATGCTTAAGCCTTCCGGTATCGGGAAGTCAGGCAGAAAGTTTTCGCCCAGGTGCAGGGTAACATTACAGCGTCTGGCAATCTCTACGCTGTTTTCGACAGCTTCCGGAATATCCTGAAACAGCTCGGCCATTTCTGCTGCCGATTTTAAATACTGCTCTTCGGTATAATCCTTAGGCCGGTGTTTATCAGCCAGTACCCTGCCCTGGTTAATACACACCCGTGCCTCATGTGCCTCAAAATTTTCGCGCTTAATAAAACGCACCGCATTAGTCGCCACCACGGGAAGCTTGTATTCACCGGCCAGTTGTACCGCCTGATGCAAAAACAGTTCATCTCCGGGGTGTGAAATACGCTGCAGCTCCAGGTAAAGCCGGTCTGGAAATAACTGCTGGTAAAAGCCAATGGCGGCTTTTGCCTCGCTGTAGTGCTCTTCTAATAACAGGCTGCCGATTTCACTGCCCTTGCCCAGTAATACTATTAAACCGTCTGAACGCTCAGCCAACCAGTCTTTTTCAATCATCGCTTTGCCCAGATGCTGGCCTTCCAGATAACTTCGGCTGATTAAATGTTTCAGGTTCAGGTAGCCGTCATTATTCTGGCAAAGAATTAATATGCGAAACGGCTGTGCAGAGTCATCAGGATTTTTTAACCAGAGATCAGCACCGACTATGGGCTTAATACCTGCACCCAGACAGGCCTGATAAACCTTAACCTGAGCATAGACATTACTTTGATCTGTGACTGCCAGAGCCGGCATTTTCTGGTCTTTGGCTGCCTGGATTAAGTGCTTGAGACGGACAATTCCATCAACCAGAGAAAATTCAGTGTGGATATTTAAGTGAACAAAAGTATTGGGCATTTTTTAAAGTGCTTTAGAAGCTGCTGTCTCAAAATCAGGGAATATTATACGTTTTGCATATTTAAAATTTTCTGTACCGGCTTATAACTTCTACGGTGGATAGGGGTTACACCCAGCTTTTGTAAGGCTTCAATATGCACTTTGGTCGGGTAGCCCTTATGTTTTGCAAAGCCATAGCCGGGCCAGACTTTATCCAAGGCAATCATTTCATTATCCCGTTCCACCTTGGCCAGAATTGAGGCGGCACTAATAGCCGCCACCCTTGAATCACCTTTTACCACCGCCTCACATGAATAAGTAATATCAGGACAGAACTTACCATCCACCAGCACCCGATCAGGCCTAATATGCAACCCTTGCACTGCACGGCGCATGGCCTGCAGAGTGGCCTGAAAAATATTTAAATCATCAATTTCACCGTGTTCGGCGCGGGCAAGACAATAACATAATGCCCGCTCTTTGATCTGCTGTGCCAAGATGTTTCGTTTTTTTTCAGAGATTTTTTTGGAATCATCAAGCCCTTTAATAGGCTTACTCGGATCCAGTATAACGGCAGCCGTTACCACAGCACCGGCCAGCGGGCCTCTGCCAACTTCATCAATACCCGCAACCAGACCGGACAGGTTTTCATACAGAGGATCAAAAGCCATTATTTTTCTTCTGCCGTGGGATCTTTAACACGAACAACCGAGTCAGAGGCAGGCAGTTTACCCTTTGATCGTAAATAATCTATAACAGCCTGAGCTGCAGTTTCATTGGCATTTTTACGCAACAGCTGGTGAATGTCATCAAATATTTTCAGTTTTTCCTGCCAGTTTTCAATATTGAGCAAATTTAACACTTTATCTGTAAGTATTTCAGGACAAACATCGTTCTGGGTAATTTCTTCCACCAGACACTCCCCTGCCAGCAAATTGGGTAGAGAGTAATAAGGAACTTTTAATAATCGTTTGGCCATCCAGTATGTCAACGGTGCCAGTTTGTAGGCCACCAGCATGGGTTTCTTTAATAACAAGGCTTCCAGAGCAGCGGTACCGGAGGCCAGTAATACGGCATCGGCTGCTGCCATAACATCTCTGGAGCAGCAGTTAAACAAATGGATCTGCTGGCGTAAAACGTCCTGCCCCTTAAACTGCTGATCCAGCTCCTGGGTAAAAAAGTCCTTGGTTTTTTCATTAACAAAGGGTATAACAAAAACCAAATCCGATTTATTCTGTAAGTATTGTTCCTGCAGACACTGGAGCATGGTTGCAATAAAAGGCTGTGCAAGTCGTGTCACCTCGGACATACGGCTGCCCGGCAGTACGGCGATAACAGATTGATTGTTTTTTATATCCAGTGACAGTTTTTTACGGATAGCAGGAACATCAATTTTTAAATCAATTTCATCAGCCAGGGTATGTCCCACATACTGAACTGAAATTTTATGATTTTCATAAAAGCGTTTTTCAAATGGAAACAGAGTCAGGATCATATCCACAGCCCGGGCAATTTTAGCCAGGCGATACTGTCGCCAGGCCCAGACTGAGGGGCTGACATAATGGATAGTGCCAATGCCCTGTGCTTTTAAAGCCGCTTCAATATCTAGGTTAAAATCCGGTGCATCGATACCGATAAAGACATCGGGAGGATTAGCAATAAAGTATTCAATGAGTTCCTTGCGGATAGAGGATAATTCACGATAATGAGCCAGCACTTCAACCAGTCCCATCACCGCCAGCTTTTCTGCCGGATAGATAGCCCTGCAGCCGGCCTCAATCATTAAAGGGCCGGCAATGCCTTCAAACTGTGCATCAGGATAGTATTTGTGAATGGCTTTAATTAAACCGGAGGCAAGGATATCACCAGACGCTTCGCCCGCAATAATGCCTATACGCATTAGCGGATTATCCCACGCTTAAGGTGATTTTTTAAAAACTCGGTCATTAACATCAGTTCCTGACACTCTGTAGCCAGTTCATTAATCTCGGTAATGGCATCTTCCAGAGTCAAGCCTGAACGATACAGAGCCTTGTAGGCCTGCCGAATGGACTTAATGGCTTCCCGGCTGTAACAATGCCGTTTCAGACCTTCGATATTAAGTCCATGAGGTTTAGCCATATGACCGGACACCATGACATAAGGTGGAATATCTTTGGAAATAACACTATTCATGGCCGTAAAGCAATAAGAGCCAATAGTGCAGAACTGATGCACCAGAGAAAAACCGCCTAAAATAGCATGATTATGAATATTAACATGACCGGCCAGGGCTACATTATTGGCCAGGATAATATTACTGCCCAGAACACAGTCATGGGCAATATGCACATAAGCCATAATCAGGTTGTCATCACCAATAGTGGTGGCACCGCGATCCTGTACTGTTCCACGGTTCAGCGTAGTAAATTCACGAATAACATTCCGGCTGCCGATTTCAAGCGTGGTGTCTTCGCCTTGGTATTTTTTATCCTGGGGAGCTTCACCAATAGAACCAAACTGGTAAAAGTGGTTATCTTTACCAATGCTGGTTGGGCCATTAATCACCACATGAGAAGCGATTATATTGCCGGTGTCAATTTTTACTTTGGGGCCGATAACAGAAAAGGCTCCCACCGAAACATCATCCGCCAGTTCCGCTGAGGGATCAATAATAGCCGTTGGATGAATTAAAACAGAGTTAGAATCTTTCTCAGGCATCTCTCTCAGCACACATTAATTCAGCAGAAGCCACCAGTTGCTCATCAACGGTTGCTTCGGCATTAAATTTCCAGACACCGCGCATATTTTTAACCACTTCAACTTTTAATACCAGCTGCTCTCCAGGGTTGACCGGACGCTTAAAACGCGCTTTATCAATGCCTACCAGATAATACAGAGAGTTTTCGTTAGGTTTTGAATCTGTGGATTTATACGCCAGAATACCCGTTGCCTGTGCCAGTGCTTCAATAACCAGAACACCGGGCAAAATGGGCTTTTGAGGGAAATGACCGGTAAACTGTGGTTCATTATAGCTGACATTTTTGATACCGGTTAAATATTTTCCGGCTTCATAATCCACGACTTTGTCCACCAGCAAAAAAGGATAGCGGTGCGGCAGGTGTTCCAGAATATCATTGATATCCATTGAATTGAGTTGTTTTTCCATTATTTCTTCTTATATCTTTTTAAATGCGAGTCTTGGGCTGGTATAACAGTCCTGAACCAGTAACAGTTCTGAAGCCATTATACTTTTATATGGGAATAAGTCATAGTAGAACCGGTCACTGTTTGGAAACAGCCAGCAATTATTTTTCCAAAGTCTTAACCTGTGCCTGTAATTCTGTTAAGCGTCTGGCCATGGAATCAAGCTGTTTAAAGCGAATAAAGTTTTTATGCCACATGGCATTTTCCTGCAGGGGCATCCCCGAAGAATAGACACCGGGTTTGCTAATACTTTTGGTCACCAGAGAAGTGGCTGTAATATGAACCTGATCAGTAATGCTTAAATGCCCTAGGATCCCAGCTCCCCCGCCGATTGCACAGTTACGGCCTATCGTCGTACTGCCGGCAATCCCGACACAGCCTGCAATGGCGGCATTTTCACCAATATGGACATTGTGAGCAATCTGGATCAAGTTATCCAGTTTTACACCATTTTCAATAATGGTATCTTCAATGGCTCCCCGATCAATGGTAGTATTGGCTCCGATTTCCACATTATCACCAATCTGTACAGAGCCCAGTTGCGGTACCTTAATCCATTTGCCCTGCTCATTAGCAATGCCAAAACCGTCACTGCCTATTACCACACCGGAATGGATCAGGGTGTTTTTTCCAATACGAACATTCTTATAAATGGAAACATTAGGATAGCAATGGGTATTGTCTCCAATAGTCACGCCATCAGCAATCACACAGCCTGCATCCAGACGGACATTGTTACCAATATTACACTGCACACCAATAACCACATTAGCATCCAGTGAAACATCTTCCCCTATATGAGTGTCCTGGCCGATAATGGCCGTATCATGAATTATAGCGGTTGGATTTTGTTCGGTGGTAAGCCAGGCAGCCAGTTTGGCATAGCTTAAATAAGGATCATCGCTAATAATCGCATTAGTCGGACAGTGTTGCACATCTTCTACTTTAAGAATAACAATATCCGCTTGGGTAGTGGACAGAAACTTGTGGTATTTACGGTTGGAAAAAAAACTGAGATCACCCGGCTGGGCGTGTTCCAGAGTAGCAATACCTGAAACTTGAGTTTCAGGATCACCCTGAAATCCTGCATTAACAAATTCAGCCAGTTCTTTTAAGCTGGCCTGCCGGGTGGGAATGGACATGTATTTTACTTAGTCAGGTCGTTATGAAGAGCTTACTTACCTGAACGATATTGTTTTTTTAACTGAGACAGAATTTTATCGGTTACATCAATTAGTTTGCTGGCATAAATAACCCCTTCGCTGATGATCAGATCATATTTTTCCTGTTCAGCAATGGTTTTAATGGACTGCAATACAGACTTCTGCAGTTTAACCAGTTCTTCATTCTGACGAATACTCAGATCTTCCTTAAATGCCGCCTTGTCACGTTCCAGATCCCGTCTCATCATGGTGATTTTACGTTTCAGCTTATTCAGCTCGGTAGAGGACAGAATAGCCGCATCTTTCTGTAACTTTTCAGTACTGCTCTGAATTTTTTTCTGTAAATTGACCAGTGCCTTATCCCGTTTGGCAAATTCCTTTTGCAATTTACTGCGTGCGGCCTCCGCCTGCGGCGCCTTCTGCAGTAATTTAGCCTGGTTAACAAAGGCAATTTTCTGACCTGCCCAAGCAAAAGAGACTGAAAACAGGCAGATGATCAGGATTAACCATCGGGATTGTGCCATCAGTTTCTTAGTCATATGATTCTCCATAATTTTTATATTCTTTATTTAGATAGCCGATAGACTGCTATTCTACACGATTTCAGGTACTTTAATAAGATTGACCAAAGGAGAACTGAAAGGTTTCCGTATCATCCTCACTTTTTTCATTTAAAGGTGCGGCCACACTGACTCTTAATAAGCCAAAGGGACTAAGCCATGCTCCGGCTATACCTGTAGTATAGCGTATTTCACTGGCTTCGAAGTCACCAATGTCGGCAAAGACATTACCCATATCAACGAAACCGCTTAAACGGTAGGCCGATGAGTCCTTAACAAAGGGAACTGGCAGAATAATTTCTGCATTACCAATGAGTTTAAACTGTCCCCCTAATGGATCACCCGTTGCAAAGTGCTTAACTGTTTTTCCTGTATCATTAAAGTTTACAAATGTAGCATCTTTGTCGTCCTTAGGTCCCAAAGTATTGGATTTATAACCTCTAATATCTCTCATACCACCGGCATAATATTTTTCAAATGGTGGGAACATATCACCACCATAGGTATCTGCATAACCAATATTACCCTTGAGCATAAGGGTAGTCGTACGTGTTAAAGGAAAGAAACGCTGCTGAACATAATTAATATGATAAAACTGAGAGTCACTGCCGGGAACAGTCACTTCACCTGAAAGACGCTGTAATGCACCCCGGGTTGGGAAAATGGCTTTATTTCGACTATCATGAGACCAGTTAGCTGAAAGCTTTAGTACTGAAAAGTCGTCTCCTTCATTAAATACATATTCAAGGATATCCAGGGAAGTATCCTGGGAAGTACCCATATAATAATATGTGTCGTTGGCATCGCTACCTTCTCTAATTGATGGCAAATCAATCTGGGTGTTTTCAAAATCCACCCCAAAACCAATCCGATCAAACTCATTAATTGGCACACCGAAGCCCACTCCAAAACTGATATTATCTGTCACATAATTAGACAGGTTTTCTTCAGCCAGATCGGTTTCCCGCCAGTTAAAACGCAGGGTACGACTAATGCCGTCATCGGTAAAATAAGGGTCAGTCACACTGATACTGTAAATGGTATTGACGCCACTGGTATTAGCTGCCACACTATAACGACTACCAGTACCCAGAAAATTATCCTGGGTAATACTAAAGTTAAAAATAACACCCTGTGACTGGGAGAAGCCGGCACCTGCGTTAATACTGCCGGTGGACTGTTCTTCTACCGTATAAATCACATCCACCATATCAGAGCTGCCTGGCACCGGAGGTGTCTCTACGCTGACTTCCTTGAAAAATCCCAGCCGCTGCAGACGGGCTTTGGAACGTTCTACATTGGTGGTTGAAATCCAGCTTTTTTCAAACTGACGCATTTCACGACGTATGACTTCATCAGCCGTATTGGTATTGCCGATAATACTGATCCGGCGTACATAAACCCGGTTGCCGGGGTCCACAAAAAAGGTCAGAGTAACTTCCTTGGTTTTATCATCTACCTGGGGGATAGGGTTAACATTGGAAAAGGCATATCCTGCCTTACCCAGAATATCGACAATAGCTTCTGAGGTTTCGGTAATATTTTTTCTGGAAAAGTACTGACCTTTCTGAATTTTAACAACCGGGAAAATTTCTTTGGGTTCAACAATCAGGTCACCGGCCAGTTTAACTTCCTTAATAGTATATTTGTCACCTTCAGTAATATTAACAGTGATATATATATGCTTTTTATCTGGTGTAATGGCCACCTGGGTGGAATCAATTTTAAAGTTGACATAGCCCCGATCGAGATAAAAGGAACGGATATTTTCCAGATCTCCGGCCAGTTTCTGCCTGGAATACTGATCGGTTTTGGTATAAAAAGAAAACAGAGTAGGCGTGGTTAACTCCATTTCATCAAGCAGTGTTTCCGTATCAAAGGCTTTATTGCCAACAAAGTTAATTTTGGTAATAGTGCTTACCAGACCTTCTGAAACATTCACCTGAATGCCTACACGATTACGTTCCAGTGGAGTGACTACGGTGTCAATACGTACAGCGTATTTACCCCGGGCATAATACTGACGTTTAAGTTCTTCTACCACTCGCTGTAAAGCAGACTTGTCATAGACCCGGCCTTCAGCAAAACCGATCTGTTTTAAGGCCTTGGTTAATTCTTCGGTATCAATATCCTTATTGCCTTCAAATTTAATATCAGCAATAGCCGGACGTTCCACTACAAAAACTATCAGTCGATTACCTTCCCGTTCCAGGCGTACATCCTTGAAAAAACCGGTTTTAAACAGCTCCCGAATAGACTTGGAAATGGCTCTGTCATCAACTTTATCTCCTACTCTTAAGGGCAGGTAGTTAAATACGGTACCAGCAGAGATACGCTGTAACCCATCGACCTGAATATCTTCAATAGTAAAATGTTCAATTGCCCATAAGGGGAGACAAAATAACAGGGCATTTATAGAAGCCGCACTTATAAAAACTAATTTTTTTATATTAGCTTTAAAGTTAATAAGGTTGGTAATAGAGAAAAAAACACGTCTCATTTAGTGAGTTCCAGTCATCAATGGTTGTACTTTCCTGCAGCCGATTTAACCGAGCAGAAAAATTTAAATTTATTATTATCTTGCGTTTGTTCAACTCCCCTTACCCTGCCCTCTTCCATAGGTAGAATCTATAAAAGGATAAATATTACTGAAGCAAACGATTAAAATCATTAAATAAAGCCACACTCATCAGCATAATCAAAATAGCCACACCAATTTTCAGGCCAAATTCCTGAGCCGCTTCTGAAACCGGTGAACCTTTTACTATTTCAATCAGGTAATATAACAGGTGTCCGCCATCCAACATGGGGATAGGCAACAGGTTTATTACTCCCAAGCTTAAACTGACTATTGCCAAAAAACGAAGAAAGCTTTCAAATCCCATTTGTGCCGACTGTCCAGCCACTTCTGCAATAGTAATCGGACCGCTGATATTCTTAATAGAGGCTTCGCCGAGCACTATTTTACCTAACATTTTTAAGGTTAGCACTGATAAATCCCAGGTTTTTTCAATTCCCCGTGGAATTGCCTCCAAAACACCGTATTGATGCATGGCATACATGGACTCCGGTAAGGGCGTGACCGCTTTGGGGCGGACGCCAATTCGGCCAATGGTTTCACCATTGTAGTCTACGGATGCTATTTTAATGGGCAAAGTCTCACGCTGGAGCCTGTCCTGAACCTTACGTTGTATTTCAACAAAAATCGTCTGGCCGGGCTTATCTATCACGGCCCTGACTAGTTCCCGCCAGTGTCTGATGGACTGGCCGTTAATGGCCAGTACCTGATCACCAGCCTGCATACCAGCCTGAGCAGCGGGAGAATCGGGAGCCACTTCACTGATAATAACGTCTTCCTCGGACAGCCTGATACTGAGACCGATAATTTTCTGTAATTCTGAGGTCTCAATATCTTTTGGCACCTCATTGAGTTTTATGGTAATAAGCCGTTCATCGGCCAGTTTCAGTTTAACCTGACTGCAATTTAAAAAGGCTGATAATAATTGCTCATATACGGCACTCAGGGTCGGGGTGGCATAACCGTCTACCGCCACAATTTTATCCCCTTCCCGTAATCCCGCCTGCCAGGCAATAGAAGTTTCATCCAGGTGCCCCATAATGGGTTTTATGCCCTGAACACCAATAACAAACATCATCCAGAAGGCAAACACGGCAAATACAAAATTAATAAAGGGTCCGGCAAATACTATGGCAAAACGTGACCAGACGGGCTGTCGGTTAAAGGCCCGATGCAGTTCTTCTTTCGGCACATCACCTTCTCTTTCATCCAGCATCTTGACATAACCGCCCAGCGGAATAGCGGCAATGACGTATTCGGTATCATCCTGCTTACCGGTAAACTTAAACAGGGGTTTGCCAAAGCCAATAGAAAAATGCAGTACCTTAACACCGAGTTTTCGCGCCACCCAGAAGTGTCCAAACTCATGTATAGCTACCAGTAATGTAATGGTAAAAATAAAGGCAGGTAAGGTTGTAGCTAGATTATTCATAAATTAGACAGTACAGTTTTAACCATTTTTTTGAAGGAACCCGAAATATCAGCTTAACAGCAATTCATTCGCTGTGATCCGTGCCTGTTGATCGGCACTTAATACTACATCCATAGTGTTAACATTGTGCACTGTTAAGCGTTCCATTGTCTGCTCAACGAGCCGGGCAATTTGAGTAAAGGCAATTTTTTCATTTAAAAAAGCATCCACAGCCACTTCATTGGCCGCATTTAATATAGCCGGAGCAGAGCCTCCCAGACGCAGGGCATTATAAGCCAAACGCAGACAGACAAAACGTTCAAAATCAGGCGCCTGAAAATTCAGCTGCGCCACCTGAAAAATATCCAGTTGTTCAACACCAGAGGCCATACGCTCCGGCCAGGCCATGGCATGAGCAATGGGGGTTCTCATATCAGGATTACCCAACTGCGCCAGTACCGAGCCATCATTGTAGGATACCATGGAATGGATCACACTTTGCGGATGGATCACCACCTGAATATCATCCGCCGTGGCATTAAACAGCCAGCTGGCTTCAATGACTTCCAGTCCCTTGTTCATCATGGTAGCCGAATCCACAGAGATTTTCCGACCCATTTCCCAGTTGGGGTGAGCACAGGCCTGATCCGGCGTCACATTGGGCAGTTCAGACAGTGATTTGTTCAGAAAGGGGCCGCCGGAAGCGGTCAGCAGGATTTTTTCAACACCAAAGTCATGCAAACTGCCCATCTGATTCGATGAGGCTGAATTGGCCTTCATTAGCTGGCTAGGCATAGACTGAAAAATCGCATTATGTTCACTGTCTATGGGCAGCAGCACAGCATTATTGTCCTTGACGGCCTGCATAAATAAAGCACCTGACATAACCAGGGATTCTTTGTTAGCCAGTAAAATTCGCTTGCCGGCATGAGCCGCCGCCATCGATGAACTTAAACCGGCCGCCCCGACTATGGCCGCCATTACATAATCCACAGCCGGATCAGAGGCTATTTTGTCCAGGGCATCAGCCCCGGAAAGTACCTGTATGGCCTGGGTATCCGGATGGGCTTTTAATTTCTGAGCCAGTTGTTCGGCACTGTTTTCATCTACCATAACCGCATAAGCCGGCACAAAGTCCAGACATTGCTGGTACAGTCGCTCAACATTATTATTAGCGGTCAGGGCCCAGGCCCGAAAGCGTTCCGACTGGCGTGAGATAACATCCAAGGTACTAGTGCCTATGGAACCGGTAGCCCCTAAAATAGCAATATTTATCATGTAATTTGTCTCATTCGCTAAAGATCGCTTAGTGCATGATTAAAAAGCGGAAGATGCGTTATGCAGATAGGTCAATGACAGGGCAATATAAAATACCGGTGCTGCAGCCGTCACACTGTCCATACGATCCAGAATACCACCATGACCGGGTAGAATATTACCGCTGTCTTTCAGATTGGCCTGGCGTTTAAACATACTTTCCATAAGATCACCGGCTACTGAAAAAATTACGGTTACTAGGCTGATCCCTGTAATATACAGATAATCCTGCATACCGGCGTTATTCCACAGAGCAAAAACCAAGGCAATAAACAATGCCAGCAGCATACCGCCGTACACCCCTTCCCTGGATTTACCCGGACTGATAGCTGGAGCCAGCTTGTTTTTACCAAAACGCCGACCGGAAAAATAAGCCCCGGTATCAGCAGCCCAGACCAGCATCATTACGGATAATACCAGATAAGGCCCGCTAATTTGCCCATCACCAATCTGCACAGCAGAAATAGCATGGATTGCCGTCAGTGAATACCAGGTCATGGTCAGCAGGATTACTCCCAGCACCGCAATCATCGGTGGCCTGTCTTTCCAGAAAGACGCACTGCTCGGGTAAGCAAAAATTAACAACAGGGCTAACAGCCAGAAACCGGCTGACACAGCATTCATTACCATAGGTGAAATAACAAAATTAATTAACCAGAGGGAATAAATGACCGTAGTAACAATAACGACATAAGCCAGCTTAGCCAGAACAGAGGGAAATTTCGCAAACCCGGCCCATTCATAAGCGGCAATTAAGGTAACTACACCGATAACCGCTGCAAAAGACTGATTGCCTAAAAACAGGATGGTATACAGTGCAAGGGGAAGTAAAACAAGGGCAGTAATGATTCTCAGCTTTAACATGTATTATTTCTGCTCTTGTTCGTTTTTATTGGTACTGCTGTTAAGCTGTTCACCGGTACGGCCAAAACGTCTTTGTCTGGAACGGAAAGAATCAATAGCCACCTGAAATTCTTTTTTGGAGAAATCCGGCCATAAAATATCGGTAAAATACAGCTCGCAATAGGCCAGTTGCCAGAGAATAAAATTACTGATCCGCTGCTCTCCCCCGGTACGGATAAATAAATCCGGCTCCGGCAGATCCCTTAATGACAGGTATTGTTGCAGGGTTTCTTCGCTGATATCTTCAGTAGACAGGCGTCCCTGCTGGACTTCATAAGCCATTTTTTTTGCCGCCTGAGTAATATCCCAGCGCCCACCGTAATTAGCGGCAATATTTAAAACCAGACCGGTGTTATCTGCAGTCTGGGCTATGGCTTTATTAATCAGGGTTTGAATTTTTTCTGGAAAAGCAGAAAGATCGCCGATAATGCGCAATTGTACGTTATTTTCGTCTAACTTCTTAACTTCACGTGTCAGAGCCGCGGCAAACAGCTCCATTAACAGCCCCACTTCCTGTTTGGGTCGACGCCAGTTTTCGCTGCTGAAGGCAAACAGAGTCAGAGCCTCTATTTTCTGCTCAACACAACTGCTGACGATTTTTCTTACCGCACTGAGTCCGGCTTTATGACCGGCAAAGCGCGGCATAAAACGTTTTTTGGCCCAACGACCATTGCCGTCCATAATAATACAGACATGGCGTAAATCATTTCCCTGGCTGCCAGTGGGCTTATCCTCGGGCATTTTAGATTTCCATCAGTTCTTTTTCTTTTTCTGCAAGAATCTGATCAATTTCCTTAACATGCTTGTCGGTCAGTTTTTGAATCTCATCCTGAGCGCGACGTTCTTCATCTTCAGAAATTTCTTTTTCTTTTTCCAGTTCCTTTAAGGAACTATTGGCATCGCGACGGATATTACGAATAGCCACCTTGGCATTTTCACCTTCCTGGCGTACCACTTTAATTAAACCTTTACGGGATTCTTCTGTTAAAGGCGGTAAAGGTAAACGTATCAGTTCACCATTAGTCGCTGGATTGAGGCCCAAATTGGAACTTAGAATGGCTTTTTCCACTACAGGGATCAGCTGTTTTTCCCACACCTGGATAGACAGCGTCCTGGAATCCAGAACAGACACATTGGCCACCTGGTTTAAAGGGGTTTCACTGCCGTAATATTCTACGGTAATACTGTCCAGCAAACTGGTGTGTGCCCGCCCGGTTCTGATTTTCATCAGATCCTGTTTCAGGGATTCAATGGTTTTACCCATACGGGTCGCGGCATCATTTTTTACTTCATTAATCATCTGTTTTATTCTCCTGCGGATAACACCAGGCATTATTCTGGTCTTTTATCACCCTTCACTCAGCTTTTTTACTCAACAAGCGTACCTTCATCGCCGCCTTCAATGACTTTCTGCAAAGCACCTTCCTTGGTCATGTTGTACACACGCACTGGCATATTATGATCCCTGCACAGAACAATAGCTGTGGCATCCATGACATTTAATTTTTTCTGCAGTACTTCATCATACGTCAGATGCTTAATTAAAGTTGCACTGGAGTCCTTAACCGGATCAGCCGTATAAACCCCATCTACCTTGGTGGCTTTAATAACCACATCGGCTTCTATTTCTATGCCGCGCAGACTGGCAGCAGAATCTGTGGTAAAAAACGGGGTTCCGGTACCGGCAGCAAAAATAACCACTCGCCCCTTTTCCAAGTGACGAATGGCCTTTCGGCGGATATAGTCTTCACAGACCTGATGAATAGGTAAAGCAGACATGACTCGTGCCGCTACACCGTTTTTTTCCAGTGCATCCTGCAGAGCTAGGGAATTAATAACAGTAGCCAGCATACCCATATGGTCACCGGCTACCCGGTCCATGCCTGAAGCAGCCAGACCGACACCACGGAAGATATTACCTCCGCCAATAACAATACCGGCCTGAACACCCTGGTTAATCAGATTCTTGACCTCTTTGGAAATGTAGGTCAGAACCTGCGGTTCAATACCAAAATTCTGTTCCCCCATTAAAACCTCACCGCTGAGTTTTAACAGGATTCTTTGATATTTTACGCTCACAGGCTGCTCCTTTTTATTATTTGGGTCGATATTTGAATTTCTCTGTGCTTTCTGGCCATTAAGACCAGAAAGCGGGAGAGCAGTTAAGCGAAATTAACTGCCAATTTGAGCCATAACTTCTGATGCAAAATCTTCTGATTTCTTCTCAATACCTTCACCCACTTCCAGACGGGTAAAGCCCAGAACTTTAGCATCAGCATCTTTAACCAGTTTTTCAACGGTGATATCAGGATCTTTAACAAAAGCCTGACCCAGCAGAGTATTGTCCTTGATAAAACGTTTAATTTTACCTTCAACAATTTTCTCAATAATATTTTCAGGCTTACCGCTGTTAGCCGCTTCGGCTGCTGCAATTTCTTTTTCCTTGGCCAGTTCAGCGGCATCAAGAGAGGCTTCATCCAGACCCTTAGGATTACTAGCGGCAACATGCATGGCCACATCCTTAATCAGTTCTTCATTACTGCCCTGCATATCAACCACTACACCAATCTTGGTACCGTGCAGATAGGCACCCAACTGACCTTCGGTTTCAAAAGTCACAAAACGACGTACTGACATGTTTTCACCGATTTTTGCAATCATGGTTTTCAGTACCGTTTCAATGGTGTCAGAATCACCATCATTTAAAGGCATCTGCAGCAGTTCTTCAACATTAGCCGGATTAGATTCTAAAATACGCTTAGCCACAGCGCTGGCAAAATTACCGAACTCATCACCCATGGCAACGAAGTCGGTTTCACAGTTAACTTCCAGCATGACGCCTTTTTTATTATCATCACTGAATTCTGCAACCACTTTACCTTCAGCCGCGATACGACCGGCTTTTTTGTCCGCTTTTGCCAGACCGGTTTTACGCATATGTTCGATGGCTGCATCAATATCACCATCCATTTCAACCAGTGCTTTTTTGCACTCCATCATACCTGCGCCCGTACGCTCGCGCAGTTCTTTTACCATTGCAGCAGTAATTGCCATTGTTCTTTGACCTCTGTTTCTTTAATCAGCAGAAGAGAAAAGTCTCAACTTAGTTTCTACTCACTAATTTAAATTCTCAATAAAAATTGTCCGGCTTAAATCACCTGACTTAAACCGGACTTATACACTATATAATGCTTATGATGTCTGCTTTTCAACTTCTTCTGCAGCATCCACTTCAACAAAATCATCAGCAACCACTTCAGTACTGGCAGACTTGGCATCCAGAATGCTGTCAGCCACAGCCGATGTATACAGATTGATAGCACGAATTGCATCATCATTACCTGGGATAATATAATCAATACCTTCAGCTTTATTGTTGGTATCAACCACACCAATCACAGGAATACCCAGTTTATTGGCTTCCTGAACCGCAATTTTTTCATGACCGACATCAATAACAAACAGAGCCTGAGGCAGGTTATTCATATCTTTAATACCGCCCAGACTTTTTTCCAGTTTGTCCAGTTCACGGGAATGCATCAGCACTTCTTTTTTGGTCAGGGTATCAAAAGTACCGTCAGTAGAGGCTTTTTCCAGATACTTCAGGCGCTTGATAGACTGCTTAACGGTTTTAAAGTTAGTCAGCATACCGCCTAACCAGCGATGGTTCACATAAGACATATTACAGCGAAGAGCCTGTTCTTTAATTGCACGGCTTGCCGCACGCTTGGTGCCTACAAACAGAACCTTGCCGCGCTTGGATGCAACCTGGCTGATAAAGTTCATGGCATCATTGAACATTGGCAGCGTTTTTTCCAGGTTGATAATATGAATTTTATTACGCTCACCGAAAATATATTGACCCATTTTAGGATTCCAGTAGCGAGTTTGGTGACCGAAATGAACGCCTGCTTCTAGCATCTGGCGCATAGTGACTTTTGCCATAATTTTTGTTCCTTTAAATAAGGGTTGGGATCTCACCCGTATCCCATAAACCAACCCGTTCAATACCTTGCAGTACATCCCGAGCACCCGGATTTATGTGTCGATACAGGTTCGGATTAATTAAATTCACAGGGAATTTAAATGATTGTCCCTGAACAGATGCTACTAACTATATAACCTACATATAACTTTCCACACATATCAGGGCGTGCGTATTATTCCATAAAAGCCTGAAAACAACAATCTTTCTTTGCCTGTGAAAGCAATAAACTTTGAATATCACAGCAATAAAAGAGATAATGCCCCGAACTGAATATAACAGCCTAATTTGAGCCGCAAAAAGACTATATGAGTATCAATATAAAAACCCCAGAAGAAATCGAAAAAATGCGCATCGCCGGCAAGCTGGCCGCCGATGTACTGGAAATGATCACACCTCATGTTCAGGCGGGTATTACCACCGATGAGCTGGATCGGATCTGCCACGATTATATAGTAAATGAACAGCAGGCCATCCCTGCTCCGCTGGATTATCATGGTTTTCCAAAATCCATCTGTACCTCTGTCAATAATCAGATCTGCCACGGCATCCCCAGTGACAAAAAACTTAAAAGCGGTGATATTATCAATGTAGATATTACCGTAATCAAAGACGGTTACCATGGCGACACCAGTATGATGTTTATGATTGGCAAGCCTAAAATTCTGTCCGAACGCTTATGCCGGGTCAGTCGCGAATGTCTGTATATGGGTATAGAAATGGTCAAACCAGGCATTCACCTAGGGGATATCGGCTATGCCATATCCAGACACGCTGAAAAAGAGAATTTTTCCGTGGTCAGAGAGTACTGTGGTCATGGTATCGGGCTTAACTTCCACGAAGATCCCCAAGTACTTCATTATGGCAAACCCGGCACCCGCGAAGTTCTGGAAGAAGGCATGACGTTTACCATTGAGCCCATGATCAATGCCGGTAAGCGTCATGTCAGAGTGTTACCGGATAAATGGACGGTGGTGACCAAGGACCGCAGCCTGTCTGCGCAATGGGAGCATACCATTTTAGTCACCACTGACGGCTTTGAAATACTCACCCTGCGTGAAGGCGAAACCAGTCCGATTTAATTCTGAAACTAACCCCCCCCCCAACCTGATGGAAACTTATTGATGGAACTTACTGTCCCGCCAGCCATAGAACTGCTGTTTGATGTCAAAGCATTACAGACTGAACTGGCTGAAGCCCAGTCACCGGTCATGCCCTTAAAAAATGCTGTTAAATCCATTTACGATACTCAGGTTCAGCAATTTCAGAACCAGCATAATATTGTGCATCTGATCCATGAACGGGCCCAAGCCATTAATATTATACTGACCCTGGCCTGGGATTTTTACCATCTGGGTAATAATGCCTCCCTGGTTGCTGTGGGCGGCTACGGTCGCGGTGAACTGCATCCCTATAGTGATGTCGATCTGCTATTACTGCATGATGAAGAACATGATCTGGAATCCGATAATCCAGCCAATAAAGAATTTGTGGATAATCTGCATATGTTTATTGCCCTGTTGTGGGATATCGGTCTGGAAATCGGCCATAGTGTACGCACGGTGGAAGAATGTATTAGCGAAGCTGCGGGTGATATCACCATCATTAGCAATTTAATGGAATCCCGCCTGATCACCGGTGAGCCAGCTTTATTTGAACAGTTGACTTCTCAGCTCAGTCCGGACAATATCTGGCCCACCAGAGAATTTACCGAGGCTAAAATTGCGGAAAAACAGCGTCGTTACCTGAAATTTAATGAAACCGCCTATAATCTTGAACCTAATATCAAGGAAGGCCCCGGTGGTCTGAGAGACATTCAGATCATCGGCTGGGTAGCCAAGCGACATTTTAATGTAGACAGCCTTAAACAGCTTATCGGGCATAATTTCCTGACTCCCCAAGAATATGAGCAGCTGGAAAACGGCCAGAATTTCCTGTGGAAAATCCGCTTTGCCCTGCATATTTTATGCAAACGCCATGAAGAACGCCTGTTGTTTGATTACCAGCGTGAGCTGGCGGCACAGTTCGGTTATACCGATCAGGAAGGCAAACTGGCCGTTGAATGTTTTATGACCGAGTATTACCAGACCGTTATGGAACTGGAACGGCTTAATGAAATGTTGCTGCAATATTTTCAGGAAGTCATTATCTATGGTGATTCTGATGCCAAACCACAAAAAATCAACCGCCGTTTTATTAACTACAAAGGTTATATTGCGGCCGCTAACCAGTTTGTATTTCGTAACTACCCGTTTGCACTGCTGGAAATTTTTTTACTGCTCTGTCAGGATCCCGAGCTTAAGGGCATCAGGGCCAGTACCATCCGTCTGATCCGGGCACATCGTTACCTGATTGATGACAGTTTTCGTAAAGACCTGCGCTGCCGCAGTCTGTTTATGGAAATTCTGCGCCAGCCCTTTGGTATTACCCATGAAATGCGCTGCATGAACCGCTATGGGGTACTGGCTGAATATATCCCGGAATTTAAAAAAATTGTCGGCCAGATGCAACATGATCTCTACCATGCCTATACCGTAGATGAACACACACTGAAGGTATTACGTAATGCCCGCAGGCTGTTTGTACCGGAACACGATGATGAACTGCCGCTGGCCAGTAAAATTGCCAAAATGATCCCCAAACCTGAACTTCTGTACCTGGCCTGCCTGTTTCACGATATTGCCAAGGGTCGGGGCGGCAATCATGAAATACTGGGGGCCACTGATGCCGAGCAGTTCTGTCAGCGGCACGATTTAAACCTGAGCGATACCCGTCTGGTGTGCTGGCTGGTGCGTAACCATCTGGTTATGTCCATGACTGCACAACGTAAGGACATTAATGATCCCGCAGTGGTACATGAGTTTGCCATGGTCGTCGGGGATCACCTGTACCTGGATTACTTATACCTGCTGACCGTTTCTGACATTCGCGCTACCAGTCCCAAGGTCTGGAACAGCTGGAAAGCCGCACTGTTACTACAGCTCTATAACCTCACCCGTATCGCTCTGAACAAGGGGCTGGAAAACCAGCAGGAACAGGATGAAGTCATTAATAATGCCAAAGCCCTGGCTATGCTGCAGCTGACCCAACAGGGCTACAAGGAACAGGCGGTTAATGACTTATGGGCGACCCTGCCTGCTGAATATCTTATTAAACTACAGCCTGATGAAATCGTCGGACAGACCGCTGCTGTTCTGAATGGTCTGCAGAGCGCAGATTCAGAGAAAACAAAAAATACTATTGTTCTGGTTAATAACCATAATCAGCGCGGAGGTACGGAAATTTTTGTTTATACACCCAAAAAAGATTATGTGTTTGCCCTAGCCACTTCCATACTGTCTCAGCAGGTGCTGGACGTCTTTGAAGCCAAAACCTTTACCTCATCCAATGGTTACACCTACCATACTTATTTTGTACTGGATGAAAACGGCGATGCCATTGAAGATCCGGAACGGCGGGACTGTATTCGTCAGTCCCTGGAGGAAAAACTCTCACAGGAACAGTTTGAGTTACCTCAGTCCAGTCAACGACTCAGCCGGACTCAGAAACAGTTCTCTCTGGAAACCAAGGTGCAGTTTGATGAAGACCTGGAACACAACCAGTCCATTATGACCATTACCGCCTCCAATCGTCCAGCGCTGCTGTCCCGCATTGGTCAGGCACTGGTGGAACAGAATATTTCCCTGGAAAATGCCAAAATTTCTACTTTCGGGGAAAAAGTAGAAGACGTTTTTGTTATTCGCGATGAAAATCAGCAGATTATTACTGATATTAAGAAACAGGAACAGATACGGCGCAGCATTATCAAGCGGGTGGATGAACTGGAATAGCCGGCGACAAACTTATATCTGGATAAACTCCAAGCCGTTGCCGTCCGGATCCCGGCAGAACAGCGCCGGACGACCGGAACGGCTCATGGTAAAAGCAATCTCATGAGACTCAAGGCTGGATTTGATACTGTCCACATCCTGCACATGAATGGCCAGATGCCGGTCCCGTCCAGCATGTTCCGGTGGGCAGCTATCGGGATAAAACTCCGTTCTGGGCAGCTTTAGTAAATGGATCTGCTGGATACCGATATCCAGCCAAGCACCTTCAAAAACCATTTCCGGACGAAATCGGTTCTGCTGCATGTCCAGGATCCGGCAATAAAAATCAAGGGAAGCCGACAGATCCTGAATGACCAGGCTGCCATGGTGCAAAGCAATATAATTAGACGACTTAATCATTTAATTATTGTATTACCATTAAGCAAAATAGCAAAGATCATTTGCCTGTTATGATACTTTTCATTTATAATTCCGCGGTCAGATTTTGAGAGTCAGAGAATGAATCCAGCACTAGAGTTGCTAAAACCATATCCATTTGAACAACTAGCTAAATTAAAACAGTCTATCTATCCCAATGGGCAATTAAAGCATATATCCCTTTCCATTGGCGAACCCAAATATGAACCGCCCGAGTTTGTTTTTGATACTATTAAGAAAAACCTGGATACCCTGGCTCAATATCCAACCACTAGGGGCATGCCTGAATTACGTCAGGCCATTGCTCAATGGATAGAAAAACGCTATCACTTACCAGAAAACGGAATTGACCCGGAAACTCAGGTGTTACCGGTAAACGGCACTCGTGAAGCCCTGTTTGCCTTTGCCCAGGCGGTGATCAACACCAGAGAAAAAGATCCGCTGGTGATTATGCCCAACCCCTTTTACCAGATTTATGAAGGGGCTACCATACTGGCCGGTGCCACGCCCTATTTTGCCAATGCCTGCGAACGGACCTACTATATTCCGGACTTTGACAGCATTCCAAAAAAAATCTGGAAACATGTGCAACTTCTTTATATCTGCTCACCGGGTAATCCTTCCGGTGAGGTAATGGACAAAATCCTGTTACAGCAGCTCATTAAAATAGCCCAGTATTTTAATATTATTATTGCCTCGGATGAGTGCTATTCAGAAGTTTATCAGGATGAAAGCCGACCGCCGCCGGGACTGCTTGAAGTCGCCAGTGATATGGGCATTACCGATTTTAAAAACCTGATAGCCTTTAACAGTCTGTCCAAGCGTTCCAATGTTCCCGGTCTGCGCTCCGGTTTTGTAGCCGGAGATGCTGATATTATTCAAAAGTTTTTTCTGTACCGGACCTATCACGGTTCAGCCATGCCCTTACCCACCCAGCATGCCAGTATGGCTCTGTGGCAGGATGAAGACCATGTACGTCAGAATCGTGACCTCTACCGTGAAAAATACCAGGCGTTTATAAAAATTCTCGATCCCGTAATCGATATATCCGCACCACCAGGATCCTTTTATATCTGGCTCAAAGTTCCCTGCGGGGATGATGAAAAATTTGCCTCAAAACTGTATGAAGAACAGCATATCACTGTACTTCCCGGCAGTTACCTGTCTAGAACAACCGGTCAGGCCAATCCCGGCCTCGGCTATGTAAGAATTGCTTTAGTGGCACCTCTGCAGGAGTGCATTGAAGCGGCTCAACGAATACGCACTTATTTAAAGCGTTACAAGGAATAATTATGACTGATATGCAAGAAGTAATCGAACAGGCCTTTGAAAACCGGGCTGAAATCACTCCGGCCACGGTGGATACCCATGTAAAAGAAGCCGTATCGGAAGCTATTCATATGCTTGATACCGGTCGCCTGCGAGTTGCTGAAAAGATTGACGGTGACTGGGTGGTTAACCAGTGGCTGAAAAAAGCCGTTTTACTGTCTTTTCGTATCGAAGACAACCATTTTATGAAAGGCGCTTCCACTAATTACTTTGACAAGGTTGAGTCCAAGTTCCAGGACTTTAACTCCAGAGACTTCCGTGAAGCCGGTATTCGTGTTGTGCCTCTTGCTACCGTTCGTAAAGGTGTTTATATTGCTCCGGGCGTCGTGCTGATGCCATCTTACTGTAATATTGGCGCCTATGTGGACAGCGGTACCATGGTCGATACCTGGGCAACTGTCGGCTCCTGTGCACAGATTGGTAAAAACGTCCATCTTTCAGGCGGTGTCGGTATTGGCGGTGTTCTGGAGCCATTGCAGGCCGGACCCACCATTATTGAAGACAATTGCTTTATCGGTGCCCGTTCTGAAGTGGTTGAAGGTGTTATTGTGGAAGAAGGCTCAGTTATTTCCATGGGCGTATATATTGGTCAGAGTACCCGTATCTATAACCGTATGACCGATGAAATTACCTATGGCCGCATTCCTGCCGGTTCGGTAGTGGTATCTGGTAATCTACCTTCTGCAGACGGTAAATACAGCCTGTACTGTGCAGTCATTGTTAAACAGGTGGATGCTAAAACTCTGGGTAAAGTCGGTATTAACGAGTTACTGCGTAATATTTAGTCCGACCTGAATAAATCATAGCACATTGATTTATAAAGAAATGTTGGCGAATTATGGGTGTTAAATTTGCAGGTTTTTGGTAAAATAAGTCTTATTACCTTGCAAATTTCCAGACCAAAATGAAGCCAAAGAAACAGCCAAAAATACCTCAGGAAGACCTGTTCAGGATGCGCCTTGAAAACATGCTGGACATAAACCATGAGTTGATTAAGTTATCAAAACACATAGATTGGGAAAGTCTTGATAAAGAATGGGGCGCTCTGTTTGTATCCACTAAAGGTGCTCCTGCCATACGCACTCGATTGGTTGCAGGATTGCATTACCTGAAACACCTGCATGATTTATCGGATGAACAGGTAGTAAAAGGCTGGACAGAAAATCCGTACTGGCAGTATTTCTGTGGTGAAGAATACTTTCAGCATAAAATGCCTATACACCCTACGACCATGACCAAATGGCGTAACCGGCTGGGTAAGTCAGGCAGTGAAAAATTACTGATTGAAACCATTAAAGCCGGACTAAAGAGTAAAACTATCAAGCCAGGCAGTTTAAAGAAAGTCACGGTAGATACTACCGTACAGGAAAAGAACATCGCTTTTTCAACCGATTCAAAGCTCCTGAACAAAGCCAGAGAAAACCTGGTTAAACTGTCCAAAGAGCACGGTATTAAACTGCGCCAGAACTATAATCGGGTTGGGCCGCAATATGTACTAATGGCCAGTCGTTATGCTCATGCAAAACAGTTTAAACGCATGAAGAAAATGAACAATAAACTGAAATCCCGTTTAGGTCGTGTTAAACGGGATATTGAACGACAACTGCCTAACTATTCTGTTGATATTCAGTCTCTGTTTGAAGTAGCTCTAAAACAGGCTCAGAAACTGATTGAGCAGGAGCAGCACAGTAAGAACAAGCTTTACAGTTTACATGCACCGGAAGTCGAGTGTATCAGTAAAGGCAAAGCTCATAAGCCTTATGAATTTGGAGTTAAAGCCAGTATCGCGGTAACTAACAAGGAAGGCTTTGTTATTGGCGCTCAAAGTTGTCCGGGCAATCCTTATGATGGACATACCTTGCTGCCACAACTGGAACAAATAAAACAGTTTACAGCCGTACAACCGGAACAGTGCTTTGTTGACCGGGGTTATCGTGGACATGAAGTAAAAGACACTAAAGTTTTTATCTCAGGTCAGAAGCGAGGCGTTACCCGAAGTATTAAAAAGGCATTAAAACGGCGCAGTGCGATTGAGCCTGAAATCGGTCATATGAAAAACGATGGCCGTTTAGATCGCTGCTACCTCAAAGGCACAGTCGGTGATGCCATTAATGTGGTTATGGTAGCCGCTGGACATAACTTAAGAAAGATCCTCAATAAGCTCCGGCTTTTGTGGCTCAAAATTATTTCCGGTTTGATGGGATATTTTATCAAACCAGAACAATCAGCCGCTTTAAACCTGGCTTGATGTCAGGCTTAAAACGGTATTATTCAGGTTGAACTATTTAATACTCGATTCTACTGCCAGGTTACAAAAGCTACAAAAAACCCGCAATATGCGGGTTTTTTCATTATTTAAATCAGGAAACAAGCATGATCACTTTATACGGTATTCCCAATTGTGATACAGTCAGTAAAGCCAGAAAATGGCTGACAGCCAGAGGCATAGAATTTCAGTTCCATAATTTTAAAAAAGACGGACTGGACAGAGACACTCTGCAGAACTGGGTCAAACAGCTGGGCTGGGAAGTTCTGCTAAACAAGAGGGGGATGACCTGGCGCAAACTGCCGGATGAGCAGAAAAAAGACCTTGATGAGGCCAAAGCTATCAATATTATGCTGGAAAACACCTCCATTATTAAACGCCCGGTACTGGATATTGGCGGCCAGTATTCTGTTGGCTTTAAGCCTGAGCAATATGAACAGATTCTACCATAAGTTTTTTTCCTTCCTTGCAGTACAGTACACCTCCTGCTTTTCAGATTGACACCTGACCTGTTTTCGGACTATATTAGGTCACATCAAGGAAATATGCTTATGAAACTTTCGAGTCAAATCAAACCGATCAGTTATCTGAAGGCTCATGCTGCGGATATTGTGCGTAACCTGTCGGAGCAGGATGCTCCTCTGGTCATTACCCAGAACGGCGAGGCGAAGGTTGTATTGCAGAACATCAAAAGTTATGAGCAGACCCAAGAGACCATGGCCCTGCTGAAAATTCTTGCACTTGGCTCACGTCAGATTGAGGAAGGTAAAATCCAGACCACCGGTGATGTTATTCAGCGACTTAGAGACCGGAACAAGCATCGGTAATGACTTTTCAGGTATTTCTGACCGATGATGCCCCACAGGATCTGGAAGATCTATATGACTACATTGAGTCCCACGACGTGCCGGGAAAAGCGGATTATGTTCTCGATCAAATTGAGAAGATATTTTTGAGTCTCTCTGAAAACCCTGAACGAGGAACCTGGCCAAAGGAACTACTGACCATCGGGATTCGAGAGTACCGAGAGTTTTTTTTCAAACCCTACCGCATTATCTACCGGACCATAGCTGAACATGTTTACGTTATGGTAATTGCCGACGGTCGTCGCGATATGCAGACATTATTGCAGCGACGTCTTTTACAGGCATAACGCCCTATTTTAAAAAACCTTATCCAATACAAAATGAATAATATGCCCGAATTAAGCCCTACTATTGAACTGGCCCGACAGCTGATTGATATCGACTCTGTAACTCCCGATGATAAAGGCTGTCAGAAAATTATGATCCAGCGGCTGGAAGCCATTGGTTTTGATATACAGCTTCTGCGTTTTGGCGAGGTAGATAACTTCTGGGCCAAACGCGGTCAGAGCAAGCCGTTGTTCGTATTTGCCGGTCACACTGATGTGGTGCCCAGCGGCCCTTTAGGGAACTGGAATATCCCGCCGTTTGAAACCACCATTATTGACGGTCAGTTATACGGCCGTGGTGCCGCTGACATGAAGGGTTCCCTGGCCGCCATGATTACTGCCTGCGAACGATTTATCAAACAGTACCCGGAACATAGCGGCGCCATAGGCTTTTTAATCACCAGTGATGAAGAAGGTCCGGCGATTAACGGTACGGTTAAAGTGGTTGATTACCTGTGTGAACACAACGAGCCTATTGATATGTGTCTGGTGGGCGAGCCCTCCTGCACATCCGAGCTGGGAGATACCATTAAAAACGGTCGACGGGGTTCACTGGGTGCCGTATTGACCATACACGGCACCCAAGGCCATGTCGCCTACCCTCACCTGGCTAATAATCCTATTCATCTTGCCGTGCCGGCTCTGACTGAACTAACTCAGGCTGAATGGGATCAGGGCAATGAATTTTTCCCACCCACCAGTTTTCAGATCTCCAATATCCATTCCGGCACCGGAGCCACTAATGTGATCCCCGGTGATATTGAAATACAGTTTAATTTCCGCTTTTCCACAGAGTTAAACCAGGAAAAAATTACCGCCTGGGTTGAAAAAATACTTGATTCCTATGACTTTGATTATGATATTCAGTGGACCTTATCCGGCAACCCATTTCTAACCGATAAAGGCGAACTGGTGGATGCTGCCGTTGAAAGCATTAAAGACATTACCGGTATTGATACTGAACTCTCGACTGCCGGTGGTACTTCCGATGGGCGTTTTATTGCCCCCACCGGAGCACAGGTTATTGAATTAGGGCCACTTAATGCAACCATACACAAGGTTAACGAGTGTGTAGCCGTTGATCATCTAGATAAGTTATCCCTAATTTATGAAAAAATTCTGGCTAAACTTCTTATTAAATAAGACTGAGAAAACTATCAACTAAAAAGCCATTTCTATAAAGCTATTACCAGAAAAAAGAGAATAAAATGAAAATTTTAGTGACCGGCGGAGCCGGATACATAGGCAGCCATACCTGCGTAGAATTATTAAACAACGGTTATGAGGTCGTGGTGGTTGATAACCTCTGCAATTCCAGCAGAGAATCCCTGAACCGGGTAAAAACCATTACCGGTAAATCAGTCACTTTTTACAAACAGGATATTCTGGATGAAAGCGGTTTAAGCCGGGTGTTTAATGAGCATGATATTGATGCCATTATTCATTTTGCCGGACTCAAAGCTGTAGGTGAATCGGTGGAAAAACCGCTGGAATATTACCAGACCAATCTGACCGGAACTCTGGCGCTGTTTAAAGTAATGCGCGACCATAATGTTAAAAACTTTGTGTTCAGCTCATCAGCCACCGTTTATGGCGATCCGCATACCGTTCCCATTAAGGAAAATTTTCCTCTGTCTGCAACCAATCCTTATGGCCGTTCCAAGCTGATTATTGAAGAAATATCCAGGGATCTTTATATTGTCAATCCCCAGTGGAATATTGCCCTGCTACGTTACTTCAATCCTGTTGGTGCACACAAATCCGGTCTAATTGGTGAAGATCCTAATGGTATTCCCAATAATCTGGTGCCTTATATTTCCCAGGTTGCGGTAGGCAAGCGGGAAAAACTGTCGGTATTCGGTGACGACTACGATACGCCCGACGGTACCGGCGTACGCGATTATATTCATGTAGTGGATCTGGCAGTTGGTCATATTAAAGCCCTGGAAAAACTCAACAGTAAGCCGGGACTGGTGGTTTATAACCTGGGTACCGGCCAGGGTTATAGCGTTCTGGAAATGGTTCGCGCCATTGAAAAAGCATCCGGGGAAAAAGTGCCCTATCAGATTGTAGCCCGACGTCCTGGCGATATTGCACAATGCTTTGCCGATCCGGGCTTTGCCCTGCAGGAAATCGGCTGGAAAGCAGAACGTGGTCTGGACGAAATGGCTGAAGATACCTGGCGCTGGCAGAGTAATAACCCTGACGGTTACTCTAACAGCTGATTCTATTTAATGCGGGCCAATGCCCGCATTCCCCTTAAATCTGTCAGCCATCAGTTTTTTCCTACAAACCCGGATTTAAATAGTATTTTTTCTTTCCTGCTCATCTAAACTTGACTGATGTCAATGATAAGGAGAAAAGACCATGAGTGAAGTGTTTACAAAAACCATGGCCAGAAATATCTTTTACGGGGGAAGTATCTTCTTCTTCCTGTTACTTCTGGCCCTAACCTTTGATACGCAGGGAGTGCTACCCGAGCGTTCAAACGATGCAAATATCACCCCGGAGATAGTACTGGGCAAGAAAGTCTGGGAAGACCACGACTGTATCGGCTGTCATACCCTGCTGGGCGAGGGTGCGTATTTTGCACCTGAGCTGGGCAATGTCTACAAACGATTCGGCAACAGTAAAGAAGCCATAATGGGTTTCATTAAGAGTCGTCCTAAAAATGGTATACCCGGTCGTCGCAGCATGCCTCAGTTCAACCTGAATGATGAAGAGCTGAGCGCCGTTGCTGAGTTCCTGAAGTGGACCTCTGAGGTAAATACTGCCAACTGGCCACCAAACATTCAGGGTTAAGGGAGAGTAAGGACTATGCAATATCAATCACAATCTGTTGCGAAACTGTATTTTATCGCAGCCATTGGCCTGTTTTTAGGTCAAATCCTGTTTGGTGCCGTGTTAGGCGCCCAGTATATCTGGGGAGACTTTTTATTCCCGGCTATTCCATTTAACGTTGCCCGTATGGTACACACCAACCTGCTGATAGTCTGGTTACTGTTCGGCTTTATGGGTGCGGCGTATTACCTGGTACCGGAAGAATCAGAAACCGAACTGTTCAGTCCCATGCTGGCGACCTTACTGTTCTGGATATTCCTGGCGGCCGGTGCTGCGACCATTTTAGGTTACCTGCTGGTACCTTATGCCACTCTGGCCGAGATGACCATGAATGACCTGTTGCCCACCATGGGGCGGGAATTTCTGGAACAGCCCACGATAACCAAGCTGGGAATTGTGGTGGTGGCCCTAGGCTTCCTGTTTAATATCGGCATGACCATATTAAAAGGCCGTAAAACCGTTATCAGCATGATTCTGTTTATCGGCTTAACCGGTCTGGCGATCTTCTTCCTGTTCTCCTTTGTTAATCCCAGCAACCTGATTGAAGACAAATTCTGGTGGTGGTGGGTTGTCCACCTGTGGGTAGAAGGCGTGTGGGAACTGATTATGGGTGCTATCCTGGCCTTTGTACTGATTAAGACCACCGGTGTTGACCGTGAAATCATTGAAAAATGGTTATACATCATTATCGCCATGAGCTTAATCACCGGTCTGATTGGTACCGGACACCACTATTACTGGATTGGTACTCCTGAATACTGGCAGTGGTGGGGTTCTATCTTCTCAGCCATGGAGCCTATTCCTTTCTTTATGATGGTACTGTATGCCTTTAATATGGTGAACCAGCGTCGTCGTGAACACCCCAATAAGGCAGCCGTCTTATGGGCACAGGGCACAGCAGTAATGGCCTTCTTAGGCGCAGGTGTGTGGGGCTTTATCCATACCCTGGCACCGGTTAACTACTACACCCATGGTACCCAGGTCACTGCGGCTCATGGTCATATGGCCTTCTACGGAGCCTATGTAATGATTGTACTGACCATTATCTCCTACGCCATGCCTCTGCTGCGCGGTCGTGCGGCGGCCAACAGCAATCAGTCTCAGGTGGTTGAAATGTGGGCGTTCTGGTTAATGACCGTAGCAATGGTATTTATTACCCTGTTCCTGACTGCCGCAGGCGTACTACAGGTCTGGTTACAGCGTTACACTGAAAACCCAATGGGCTTTATGGAAGTACAGGACAAGCTGCAGGTATTCTATATGATGCGTGAAGTGGCGGGTATTGTCTTCCTGATTGGGCTGGGGATTTATATCTATAGCTTCTTTGTTAAGGGTGAGGAAGCGACAGCCTAAGAGCAGCGTTCAGCGCTGAACGCTTCTTTATTTTTCCCCCCCACTCCATTATAATTTCCGTCACTTACAACTGTGTCTGCTTAATCAAATAAAAAAACAACCCCGACAGGAATTTATACGCTTGAGTATCAGCAAACTATTTCAGCAGGAATTTCGTCAGCATTATCTGTTTCGTCGCCTTCCGGACGATGCTTTTAGTAATATTTTAAGCCAGTCCAATCTTATGTCTTTGCGCAGGAATGAAATCCTGTTTGATCAGGGTGATCCGGCCTCCCGGTTTTTTCTGGTACGGAATGGTCAAATCATGCTCTTTCAGACCTCTCCTGAGGGTAATGAGAAAGTTGTGGATATTATTGGTCCAGGACAAACATTTGCCGAAGCCGTTATGTTTATGGAAGGCAATCGTTATCCGGTTAATGCTAGGGCAACTACAGATACTGAGTTATTTTATTTTGATAATGCGGCTTTTATTGAAGAGTTGCAGAACTCCAATACCCTTTGTTTTGCCATGATGGCTGATATGAGTACCCGTCTGAAAGGTCTGCTGACAGAAATCAGTGAACTGACCATATTTAATGCCAAACACCGTTTAATCAGTTATTTATTAGGTCATATCAATGACTTACAGGAACAGCCTACGGTTAAGCTGACAGCAACCAAATCCATGATTGCTTCCCGGCTGTCCATTACTCCGGAAACTTTTTCCCGCATACTGTCCAAACTCAGAAAGGAAGGCCTGATCAATATTGAAGATGAGACGATTACCCTAGTTCAGCCGGAAAAACTCAAAGAACTTATAGGTGAATCCTTTGAACATAATAAAAAGGGCTGTATGTCCTAAGCTCTTTTCCAGGTCGGCTTGCTTATACTGAAAATTTACTGACCAGGTTGTCCATTTCTTTAACCAAGCTGTCAACTCTTGTGACCACTTCAGAACCGGTCACAATGCCTTGGGCAACCTCATTTATCATATTAACATTATTACTTCTTCCGTTGAACGACTCTGTTCAGTTGCCAGATCCGCAATTTTGGCATTCATCTCTGCAATCATGGCGACTGCAGATGAAATAGTAGACAGAGATTTTCCGGCAAGCGAAGCCTGGGATACACTGTGCTGAGCCTGCTCCTTGCCTTCACTCATGACGCTTACCGCCTGGTTTGAAGCCTGTTGCAGGCGCTCAATCATTTCTTCAATTTCCTTGGTGGATTCCTGAGTACGGCTGGCCAGAGTACGCACTTCATCGGCCACTACAGCAAAGCCCCTGCCCTGTTCACCGGCTCGTGCCGCTTCAATAGCCGCATTTAAAGCCAGCAGATTGGTCTGTTCCGCAATACTCTTAATCACATCAATAACGGTACCAATATTTTCACTATCTCTGGCCAGTTTTGATAAATTAACCTGAGATCTGGATAAGAACCCAGTCATTTACCTAAATACAGAGAGTTTTCATATCACTCTCATCTATTCTGATTGTCGGCTTGTCTTTTTTATGACAATAGGCAATCAGAGAACCAATAAGGTTCAACATAAAACCACTTACGCTTCTATGACGTGAATGTTCAATCTGTGTAATATTTTTTAGCTGCTCATTAACCGTTTCAATTATAAAACGTTTTTTCAGCATAATCTTATCCCACAATGCAATGGCACGTGGTTTCATGTTTCGTCTGACATTGGTAATAAGCCCGACATCCTGTTCAAACAGTTCATCACTTAAAAGACTGGAGACATAGCCTTTGTCACCATAAAGCTTTCCATATAAGTCTTTGGCCATTTCAGGAACCGGTTTTCTGTCATCTACATTACCCGCCGTCAATTTAGTGGCCAGTATTTCACCTTTATGATTAATGATCAGGTGAACTTTAAACCCATAGAACCACCCCATGGTCGATTTGCCTCGCTGAGCAACACCATCAAAGACTTTATGCCTGGGTATGCGAATGTTTTGGCATACTTTAATGCTGCTCGCATCAACAAAGGCAATTCCGGTGGGCTTTCCTTTGCAATGAGTAAAGTAAGCGCATAATGGCACCAGTACCGATGACATCACTCACAGGAAACGGGTATAGCTCAATAAATTTGGAAACTCTTTCCTAAGATGTTGATGCACATGGCATAAATAATAACTCTTAAAATCTTTGTAATGTGACTGATGAAAGTTAATCAGGATAGTCATCAGTTCACCGGGGCTCATTACACCTTGTCGTCTTCTCTTTTTATCACCGGATTCCAGCAGTGTTTTTTCCCATTCAGGATAAAAGAACTGGTTGAAATCATCGATATTACAATACAATTCATCTATAGTAGTCACTTGCCTGTTCCTTGTTCAAATTCATTTGATTTGGTCATTAAATGAGCTGATCGAGAAACAGGCATTTAGTTCAATATTTTTTAGTTCTTATCCAGAATTCAGGTTGATAACCCTCTTATCCTGGCAGATTTTAACCACAATGCAGTCCAGATAGACAATGGGGTAAACCGGCTCCAGTGGGCGTGACTGCCATTCCACTATCCGTTCCATGACGCTGCTGGTCACCTGAGAGACCAAGCGGGTGATATATCCACACCATACATTTCCTCAAAGGTATCCACAATATCACGGGTGCTCATGCCTTTGGCATACAAAGCCATAATCTGGTCATCCATGCCGGTGATTTGGGTCTGACGCTTTTTGACCAGCTGAGGTTCAAATTTGGACTGTCTGTCCCTGGGAGTATTCAGTTCAAACTGACCGTGGTCACCTTTTAATTGTTTTCGGTTGTAGCCATTGCGGCTATTGCCCTCTTCCTCATCCAGAAAATAATCCATTTCAGCATTCAGAGCGGCTTCAACGGTCATTTTAGTCCGTTGGGCACTGAGGTCGCTTAAATCCTGAGGAGTTTTTAAATCTTTAGCCAGTTCATTGGCCAGGGCCTGTAACTTGTCTTTATTCATTGTCTTACTCATCGTTGTATTCCTTGTTATAGGGTAACAAAAGATGGTTCAGACCGGCAGGGGGTTAATGATGTCGACTTCAGTCGAAGAGAAATTCCGCCCCCATGGTGAGCAAATACCTGGAAAAGGCAGGGTGTCAAGGAGGAGTCCTGAAAGGAAGCTCCTTGATAGCCTGACTTTGGAAGGTAGGCTGTTCACTATGGAGGTGGTATTTCAGGTTTGTTCATTTAACCTCTGCTGACTTAAACCACCACAATGAGCGTTTACACAGTTATTTTTACACCCTCGGATCAGACCGTCTCTGCCCCAACCCGCTCCAGCCAGGATGAACAGTTGCTCCTAGATATCCTCAATGAAGAACACAAGTGCCTGTTACAGGTCACCGAATTACTTACCCAGAAACATGATGCCATTGTCCGGCATCATACTAAACAGATTCTGCAGATCCTGACTGGACAATCAGCCAATACTACCCAAACCTATAGTTACCTGGGCCAGACCAGTCAACAGAAAAAAGCAGCCCTGTATACCTCTGTTTAATTTTTTCAGGTATTATCAGGTATTATAAGATAACAAGCCAGTGACTTCACCGGGAGGAAAAATCATTCGTGTTTAAGTTTAAACTCCTCGCTTTTTTCAGTTCCTGGAATAAATCGAAAAAAACACTGCAAAAAAGTGTCATCGACACACCTCAGGACATTGCTCGCATGTTACGGAGGATGCAGGAACATATTGTTATTGTTACTGCCAGATTTGACTCCGATCCGGATACCTACAACACTTCTATTATTAAAGTAGATACCGGCAAAGAACTGCTTCACCTAGATGAGTTCCTGCCGTCTGTCGGTAATGAGCAGCTTAGAAAATTGAAAAAAGTCTCCTTAAAAAGCCGTCTGGATGGTGCCATTCTCACCATGGACGGCCTGTTAAAAAGTGCCGAACAGGAAAACGGCATCCCCTATTTTATTATGCACTTTCCTGAGCAGATCCGTTCCATTCAACGCCGTGAAAGCTATCGTGTCAGCATTCCTATCGGCAAACGCATTCAAGCCACCATGCAGACCGATGCCGGGCATTTTATTGCCGGTTTCCTGCATGATATTTCTTTCAGTGGAGTTTCCGTACGCCTTGAAGAAACACCAGATTTTGATTTAAAAACAGGCATGAATATCCCTTTTTTAACCCTGCACCTGGATGAAGTGATTACCTGTTCCATGGAAATCAAACGTATTTCCTATGCCGTTGGCCATATTATCATCTCTGGCCGTCTGGAAGATATATCCCCCGTACATCAACGTAATATACAACAGTTTATTCTTCGTCTGGATCGTGAAAAAAGGCAACAGGAAAAAGAAATAGTTTAAACTAACCCCGTTTTTCAACAGAATTTATGGTAATATTACGCCCGTTGCCCCCGTAGCTCAGCTGGATAGAGCACCCCCCTCCTAAGGGGTAGGTCGGACGTTCGAATCGTCTCGGGGGCGCCATTAATTTAATATTTCAGTCCTTGATTTAACCTCCTAACCCCCCACTTCTAATAATAACCCTCTCATATGGAAAGGTACCGGGTAGGATACCGCTGATACTCTTTTCTGGTTTTATCGATATACTATAAGTATCATTGCAGTCAGGACACATTTTATGCCACATCAACTTACCTGGGAAAAGAAGGGGGTTTTATCTCAGTATTCCAGGCCGTTTACAGAGGCCCTCCATACTGAAGGGCTGCATAAACTTTTTGGTGACCCTAGAATTGACAACGTTAAATATATTATCGGTGATTACTCAGGTGTTAACGGCAATCTTTTAACAGAAGACTATATTGATTATCCTGTGACCATAACAACCGGAGCCACCAGATATTTAAGAGAACTTAAAGTGGCTCTGGTGGCCAGAGATTCGGATATTATCAAGTTATGCCACCAATTCAGGGAACTGGCAAACAGTATTAATGCCCACTGGGAATTTCAGATTTTTGAAGATATTGAAAGTGCTTGAAAAGGGATTAACGACAGCCTTTAATCCCTTTACAAGCTTATAATCCGGAATCAGAATTTTCTGTTGAATCCGGTGATAGCGGTTTTATATGAATGGCACCATAAGTATCCGTCTGAACAATTTCCAGCATACGCTGTTTGCTGAGTTCCAGTATAGCAAGAAAAGTCACAACCACACCACTGCGGCCTTCTTCAAAGGTAAACAGGGAAGTAAAACGGGTAAAACCGTCCTGATTGAGTTTTTCCAGTACAATGGTCATACGTTCCCGAACTGACAGGGTTTCACGCTCAATATTATGATGGGTAAACATTTCTGCCCGTTTCATCACATCTTTCAGAGCCAACATAAGTTCTTTCATACTGACATCCGGCTCTTTACTCGGCGTAGAATAATTAATTTCAGAGGATACCGGAAAGACGTCCCGCCCCATACGCGGTAATTCGTCAATATCCATGGCGGCTTTTTTAAAGCGTTCGTATTCCTGCAGACGGCGGATCAGTTCAGCACGGGGATCGGCCTCCTCTTCCTCTATATTTTCCGGTCTGGGCAGCAGCATCCTTGATTTAATTTCAGCCAGCATAGCGGCCATAACCAGGTATTCTGAAGCCAGTTCAAACTGAAAGTCGTGCATCATTTCTACGTACTTGACGTATTGCTCAGTAATATCTGCAATGGGAATATCCAGGATATCCAGGTTCTGGCGTTTGATCAGATAAAGCAGCAGATCCAGCGGGCCTTCAAAGGCCTCCAGAAACACTTCCAGAGCTTCAGGCGGGATATAGAGATCTTTAGGCAGTTCAGTAACAGGCGCCCCCTGCACATAAGCAAAAGGCATTTCTTCCTGCTGGGGATGTCCGCCATCAGTTATCTGAACAGATTGCTCATCTGGTGGGTTTACAGCTTTCACATCCGACTGTTCAGCAGACTCTACAACAGCTTCTGAAGTCTCTGTAATATCAGTCAAATTATCTGAAGTCTGCTTCATATCCGTGATATATAACTAACGGTACTGTATGCCAATGGCTTGGCGCACTTCGTCCAGGGTAGCTTTGGCCAGATCCGAGGCAAACTCACGTCCTTCTGCCACAATATTTCTGACCAGCGCCCGGTTTTCACTGAACTCTTTAGCCCGCTCCTGAATAGGCTTTAATTCTTCCTGTATGGCTTTAATTAATGGACGCTTACAGTCCAGGCAACCGATACCCGCACTGCGACAGCCTTCCTGCACCCAGTTTTTCCGTTCTTCATCCGAGTATACTTCATGCAGCTGCCAGACCGGACATTTATCCGGATCACCAGAATCAGTCAGGCGTACCCGGTTAGTATCGGTCGGCATTTTACGCAGCTTCTGGTCAATAATGTCCATATCATCACGCAGGGAAATGGTATTGCCATAAGATTTGGACATTTTCTGACCATCCAGCCCCGGCATTTTAGAAGCCGGGGTTAATAAGGCCTGGGGTTCCGGCAGAATAATTTTTCCAGCACCTTCCAAATAACCAAACAGACGCTCCCGATCTCCCATGGTCAGGTTCTGCTGGCCTTCCAGTAATGCCTGAGCCGTCTGCAGGGCTTCATGATCACCCTGCTCCTGGAATCGGTTACGCAGCTGGTTATACAGTTTGGCCTGTTTTTTCCCCATCTTTTTAACAGAAGCCTCGGCTTTTTCTTCAAAGCCCGGCTCCCGGCCGTAAATATGATTAAAACGCCGGGCTACTTCCCGGGTTAGCTCCACATGAGCTACCTGATCTTCACCCACCGGTACCAAGCCAGCCCGGTAAATCAGAATATCGGCACTTTGCAGCAGCGGATAGCCTAGAAAGCCGTAAGTGGCCAGATCTTTTTCTTTTAGCTTAAGCTGTTGTTCCTTAAAGGAAGGCACCCGCTCCAACCAGCCCAGCGGTGTGATCATGGAAAGCAGCAGATGCAATTCAGCATGCTCCGGCACCTGGGACTGAATAAAAATTTTAGCCGAACCTGGATTTACTCCCGCCGCTAACCAGTCAATCACCATTTCCCAGGTATTTTCTTCTATATTTTCTGTTTCAGCATAATGAGTAGTCAGTGCATGCCAGTCGGCAGCAAAAAACAGACAATCGTATTCATGCTGTAACTTAATCCAGTTTTTCAATACCCCATGATAATGCCCCAGATGCAGTTGCCCTGTAGGCCTCATGCCGGACAAAACCCGTTGCTGGTGAATTGGTACGACCAAAATAAACTCCTGTTACTCTTTAACGGTTAACGAATGATAAAATAAAAAACTTAATAAAATTATTGAATGGCATTTAAAAGACGGTAGAAAACTTCTATATCCAGACCGGAAATAGAAGACAAAACCATTAAAAATACGGCTATCACCGGGAAAATAATATAAGACAGAATACCTGTCATCATTAAAGCAATGATAATAAAGAAACCATAGGGCTCAATCTTACTGTACTGCATGGAAGCCCGGGGTGACAACAGTCCAGACATAATACGTCCACCATCCAGTGGCGGAATGGGTAATAAATTTAACACCCCCAGAATCATATTAATGGTAATTCCGGCAATTGGCATTAATAAAAAGAACAGGCTGATGGAAGAACGCCCGTCAAAAAACATCACCGATATATTTAAAAAGACTGCCCAGAACAGCGCCTGCAGAAAATTACTGACCGGCCCGGCAGCGGCCACCCACATCATGTCTTTTTTAGGGTTTCTCAGATTCCGGGCATCTACCGGTACCGGCTTGGCCCAGCCAAAGGCAAAACCTGTCAGTACAACCATCAGGACAGGCACTATAATGGTACCAACTGGATCAATATGTTTAATAGGATTAAAGGTTAGGCGACCTAACATTCTGGCCGTAGAATCCCCTTTTTTATCTGCTATCCAAGCATGTGCTGCTTCATGCAGAGCCACGGCAAATAATAACGGCAGGATCCAGATTGTAATTTTTTGTATTGTAGTTGCGTCCATCCGGGTAATTATATCATTTTTAAGTTAAAAGTTTTTGACTATTCAAACGGAGCCGGATCACCAAGCCCCTTTCTGACCACATAAGAAACCTCTTCCTCAAAATCAACCACAGTCGTCGCCTCAAAACCACAGAACCCGCCGTCAATAATCAGATCCAGCTGGTGTTCCAGTACCCGGCGTATTTCATAGGGATCAGTCATGGGCAGTTCTTCACCGGGTAGGATCAAAGTCGAACTCATTAAGGATTCACCCAAATCTTCCAGTAATGCCTGAGTAATAATATTATCAGGAATACGGATACCAATGGTTTTACGTTTGGCATGCATCAGCCGCTTGGGCACTTCACGGGTGGCTTTTAAAATAAAGGTATAAGGGCCTGGGGTATGCGCTTTTAACAGACGGTACTGGGTATTATCAATCTGGGCATAAGTGCTGATTTCTGATAAATCCCGACAGACCAGGGTAAAATTATGTTTTTTATCCAGTTGCCGGATAGTCCGGATTTTGTCCATAGCCTGTTTATCACCAATATGACAGCCAATAGCATAGGCTGAGTCAGTTGGATAAACCACTACCCCACCCTGCCGAATGATCTCCACCGACTGATGGATTAGACGATGCTGAGGATTCTGCTCATGAATTTGAAAAAACTGGCTCATTTAACTGCTTCCATTTGGCTTTTATCTTTATAGCTTTTGCTAATATATTATTTATAAGGACATCTTTCAGAAAAATAAGTCCCACACTGGTTTGCACTGTCGTGGTAAAGGGGGTAACTGCCCCAGTTTAATCCAGGGAAAATCCGGATCATGGAAATCCGATCCAGCTGATGCATACAGATCAAAATCACTGGCATGGGCCGCCATGGTTTTGACTTCGTTAACATCATGACTGCCGGATACCACCTCTATGGCCTGACCGCCGGCGGTCATAAAGTCCTTTATTAATTTACGTAATTTAGTTCGGGTCAGCTTATAACGGGCCGGATGAGCAATAACAGCAATGCCGCCGGCACTAGTTATCCAGCCAACCGCCTCTTCCATACTGGCCCAGTCACCGCTGACATGACCCGGCTTATTCGCTACCAGGTAATGCTTGAATACATGACGGATATTTTTGGAATGCCCTCTTTCCACCAGAAAGTTGGCAAAATGCATACGCCCCAGCATCCGACCTTCTGAAAAGGACTGGGCGCCTTCATAAGCACCGGGAATACCGGCCTTGTCCAGCTTATCCGCAATTTCCCGTGCCCGACGCTCTCGAAAATCCTGCAGTGCAGCAATACCTGTTTGCAAAGGACCGTAGTCCGGGTCAAAATTGAGTCCAACAATATGTACCGTGCGCTTATTCCAGGTAACTGACAGTTCAATACCATTAATAAAACGAATGCCTTGCGCCTGCGCCGTCTGACGTGCTGTTTGCAGACCATCCACGCCATCATGATCAGTCAGTGCCAGCACTTCAACCCCTGCCTGTGCTGCACGCTGGACTAATTCATCAGGCGGCAAGCGTCCATCAGATGCGGTGGAATGAGTATGAAGGTCTATCTGCATTTTACAGGATATTATTATAAAAAGAGGCTGATTTTACCTTATTTTGAGGCTGATTTTTATTCTTTATTGAATTTTGTTCTAATATTAGAGTCCAAAATATTCATTTTAAAAAGAAAGCGGTTTAAAAATGATTAAAAATCATCCATTATTTAAAAAGTTGTTCTTAATTTACATAGATGTCAAAATAGCCGTTTAGCGAATTTATAATTTCCATTAAAAAAACAGACCACCACAAAGAAAAAGCACACTTATGTTAAAGTTTTTATACGATTTTTTACCAATTATTATCTTCTTTGCCACCTATAAGTTTACCGGTAATGATATTTATGCAGCCACCACAGCAGCCATTATCGCCACCATAATTCATACAGCCATACAATGGTTCAGGCATAAAAAACTGGAAAATCAGCATATCATCAATCTGGTGGTTATCCTGCTTTTCGGCGGTGTGACCCTGTTGTTTCATGACGATACCTTTATTAAATGGAAAGTCACGGTGATCAACTGGTTATTTGGCCTGGTATTACTAAGCAGTCAGTTTATTGGAGATAAAAATATTATTCAGCGTCAGCTGGATCATGCCATTAGCCTACCCGATAACATCTGGGTGCGTTTAAATATGATGTGGGTGGCCTTTTTCTTCTTTTCAGGCCTGATTAATATTTATGTAGCCTTCTTTTACGGCTTGGATTTACCTGCAGAAGTCCGTCAGGAATTCTGGGTGGAATTTAAACTTTATGGCATGCTGGGACTGACTTTCGCCTTTATGATTTTTCAGATCTTTTACCTGCAGCGCCATATTATTCATGAACCCGCAGAAGATGAGGAAGTCTCTTAATGCTTTATGCCATTATTGCCAGTGATATTGAAAACACTCTGGACAAACGTTTAGCTGCACGGCCCGATCATCTGCAGCGACTGGAAGCCTTAAAAAACGAAGGCCGTCTGGTATTAGCCGGACCGCATCCAGCCATTGACAGCAATGATCCGGGCGAAGCCGGCTTTACCGGCTCTCTGGTGGTTGCAGAGTTCGATACCCTGGAAGATGCCCGAAACTGGGCCAATGTCGACCCCTATATTAAAGCCGGGGTTTATGACCAGGTTATCGTAAAACCCTTTAAAAAAGTGCAACCCTGATACCCAAAACTAATTCTTAAAATCTTATCAAGGAATGAAATAAAATGATCTTTAGTTCTAATTCAACAATTATGAAAAGAAATACAGCAAAAAAATCAGTATTCAAAAAAACGGCTTTAGGTCTGGCCTTATCGGCCCTCCTAATCAGTTCCTCAGCTCTGCTGGCAGAAGATAAAGTTATAGCCAATGTTAATGGTGAGGATATTTCAGAAAACCAGCTGGAAATAGCCGCAACTCAGAGCAAGGTGGATTATAAAAATATCACCCCGGAACAGAGAAAGCTGTTAACAGAGGCACTAGTTAACCGTCAGCTGGTACTGCAGGAAGCCATTAAAGCCGGTTTTGATAAAAAGCCCGAGGTAGTTGCACGGGTTAAGGCTTTAATTGACAGTTATATTGCTGCCAATTATCTGGCAACCATTGCAGAAAGCTTTAAGGTCAGCGATACAGAGATTAAAACGTTCTACGACAAAAACGTCTTACAGAACACCACCAAAGAATACAAGGCCCGTCATATTCTGGTTAAAACGGAAGCCGAAGCAGTAGTGCTTATCAGCCAGATTGAAAACGGTGCTGACTTCTCCAAACTGGCCAAAGAAAAATCAACAGATACCGGCTCCGGCAGCAAGGGCGGAGATTTAGGCTGGTTTAGTGAAAAAGATATGGTTCAGCCCTTTGCTAAAGCCGTAGCGGACCTGAAAAAAGGTGAACTGTCCAAAAAACCAGTTCAGTCTCAGTTTGGCTGGCATGTCATTATTCTTGATGATGAGCGTAAGACTACGCCTCCACCACTGGAGAGTGTGAAAGCAGAGATTGAGAAAATCCTGATTAAGGAAAAGTTAAATCAGTATCTGAATGATTTAAATGCTAAGGCGAAAATTACTTTGAAGTAGTTTTTTATTTTCCTGTTTTTGCCTTTTTTCCCTCACCCTAACCCTCTCTCGGAGGGAGAGGGAATTGTGGAATACTTATTTAGTCCACCCTGAATAAAATATATAGCATTGATTTATAAGGAAATATTGTCGAATTATGGGTGTTAAATTTGCAGGTTTTTGGTAAAATAAGCCTTATTACCTTGCAAATTTCCAGACCAGAATGAAGCCAGAGAAACAGCCAAAAATACCTCAGGAAGACCTGTTCAGGATGCGCCTTGAAAACATGCTGGACATAAACCATGAGTTGATTAAGTTATCAAAACACATAGACTGGGAAAGTCTTGATAAAGAATGGGGTGCTCTGTTTGTATCCACTAAAGGTGCTCCTGCCATACGCACTCGATTGATTGCAGGATTGCATTACCTGAAACACCTGCATGATTTATCAGATGAACAGGTAGTAAAAGGCTGGACGGAAAATCCGTACTGGCAGTATTTTTGTGGTGAAGAATACTTTCAGCATAAAATGCCTATACACCCTACGACCATGACCAAATGGCGTAACCGGCCGGGTAAATCAGGCAGTGAAAAATTACTGATTGAAACCATTAAAGCCGGACTAAAGAGTAAAACCATAAAGCCCGGCAGTTTAAAGAAAGTCACGGTAGATACTACCGTACAGGAAAAGAACATCGCTTTTCCAACCGATTCAAAGCTCCTGAACAAAGCCAGAGAAAACCTGGTTAAACTGTCCAAAGAGCACGGTATTAAACTGCGCCAGAACTATAATCGGGTTGGGCCGCAATATGTACTAATGGCCAGTCGTTATGCTCATGCAAAACAGTTTAAACGCATGAAGAAAATGAACAATAAACTGAAATCCCGTTTAGGTCGTGTTAAACGGGATATTGAACGACAACTGCCCAATTATTCTGTCGATATTCAGTCATTGTTTGAAGTAGCTCTAAAACAGGCTCAGAAACTGATTGAGCAGGAGCAGCACAGTAAGAACAAGCTTTACAGTTTACATGCACCGGAAGTCGAGTGTATCAGTAAAGGCAAAGCTCATAAGCCTTATGAATTTGGTGTTAAAACCAGTATCGCAGTAACTAACAAGGAAGGCTTTGTTATTGGCGCTCAACGTTGTCCGGGCAATCCTTATGATGGACATACCTTGCTGCCACAACTGGAACAAATAAAACAGTTTACAGCCGTACAACCGGAACAGTGCTTTGTTGACCGGGGTTATCGTGGACATGAGGTAAAAGATACGAAAGTTTTTATCTCAGGTCAGAAGCGAGGCGTTACCCGAAGTATTAAAAAGGCATTAAAACGGCGCAGTGCGATTGAGCCTGAAATCGGTCATATGAAAAACGATGGCCGTTTAGACCGCTGCTACCTCAAAGGTGCAGTCGGTGATGCCATTAATGTGGTTATGGTAGCCGCTGGTCATAACTTAAGAAAGATCCTCAATAAGCTCCGGCTTTTGTGGCTCAAAATTATTTCCGGTTTGATGGGGTCTTTTATCAAACCGGGGCAATCAGCTGCTTTAAACCTGGCTTGATGTCAGGCTTAAAACGGTATTATTCAGGTTGAACTATTTAGCTACGGCATTCAGATCCGCATCGGGATTGTCAAAGCCTAGCTTATAGCCTAAAGATACATGGTGGAAACGGCCCAGACTGTAGTCATCGTGGATGGCAAAACCAAAGTTATACACCTTATCCAGTTCTAGGCTTAAATCAGATTCTTTATCAGATTTAAGATCCCGCACCATTTCCACTGTCCACATACTATTTTCCAGAGTGGCGTTAAAATCGACTTCCTTACCACCTATCATTTCACGTTCTGCCAGGATAAAACCGTTCTGAGAGATTTTTTCACTGGCTTTGTAACGATGCAGATCCATAAAGTGACCAGCATCCAGTTCGGCCTGAATTTCATCGGGTGTTTTGAGTTTATTCCAGCCACCGAGCACCTTACCACGACGGCCTTTAATTTCCACATGGGTACGACTTTCAGTAATATACTTGGTAATACCTCTGCTCATATCAATCTGCTGATCTTTGGCATACTCATCAATGGTCGCCTGATCTGGTGCATTAGGCATATCACGGTTATCGATATGACAGGTACCCCAGCAACCGGCACGATCAGCATATTCCACATCATCCGTAGCAAACATAACGGCCAGCTTCACCTTATTAGCCGGATCCATTTTACCGCCATCTGCAAATGGTATAGGTGCATGCTCAGTATCCTGCCACTGGAAGCGCATATACAGCTTGTCATTATCATGCATGGTCTGCACAGTAACCGGGATACTGCCGCGCTTGCCGGGTATAGGTGTAGGCTCCAGTTTTTCTCCGGTAACAATTTTCTCACCCATATCTGCAGTTTCCTTATCATGGCAGCTGGCACAGGTTTCACCACTCATAAAGGGGCGTTTACCGCCATGCTCACTGCCTTTGAAAATCCACTCCATGGCCGCCTGTCCGGGATAGAAAATAGTAATTTCACGCTCTACAGCCTTACTCCAGTCAATACCAGATCCGCCACCAGAAGAAGCTGAGCTACCACCCGCAGGGGCAGCGGCTGGTGCAACCGCACTGTCTTCTTTCTTAACGGCATTGATATCCGCTTCAGGATTATCAAAGCCCAGTTTATAGCCCAAGGAAACATGATGGAAACGACCATTGGTGTAATCATCATGAATGGCAAATCCCAGGTTATAGACCTTATCCAGCGCTAATGGTATATCCATTTCAGCGCCGCTGTTTAGCTTGCGTTTTACCTCAACCACCCAGCTATTGCCCTGTTTGGAGGCTTTGAATTCCACTCCACCTTCAGGCAATTCACGGTCAGCCAGAATAAAGCCGTTTTCAGCTTTTTTGGTACCCATTTCATAGCGATACAGGTCCATAAAACGCCCGGCTTTTAATTCCTCTTTGATTTCTTCCGGCATTTTCAGCTTGTTCCAGCCGCCTAGAACTTTACCGCGACGACCTTTGATTTCAACATGAGTACGACTTTCAGTAATGTACTTGGTAATACCATTACTCATATCCACCTGATCTTTCTGATGATATGCATCAATGGTTGCCTGATCTGGTGCATTAGGCATATTGCGGTTGTCAATATGACAGGTACCCCAGCAACCGGCACGATCAGCGTATTCCACATCATCAGTAGCAAACATCATGGCCAGCTTGACCTGATTATCGGGATCCATCTTGCCACCGTCTGCAAATGGTATGGGATGATGTTCAGTGTCTTCCCATTCATAACGCATATACAGGTAATCATTATCATGAGCTGCCTGAACTTTAACTGGAATACTGCCGCGCTTACCTGGAATAGGTGTGGGCTCCAGTTTTTCACCGGTGACAATTTTCTCTCCCATATCAGCGGTTTCTTTATTATGACAACTGGCACAGGTTTCACCGCTCATAAATGGGCGTTTACCGCCATGTTCGCTGCCCTTGAATATCCATTCCATGGATGCCTGCCCAGGGTAGAACACAGTGACAGTACGCTCAGGGACATCACTCCAGTCAATACCAAAACCTGCAGCTCCGGCAGAGGCCTGAGGTGCAGAAGTATCACCGGCTTTACATTCAGCAGAAGGTACTTCCTTAATTACTATTTTAGTGATGACTTTGGGTTTAGGTGGATTATTAGACAGTTCCAGTAACTTTTCCTGTTTGGCATTCACAGGTGCTCTCAGAGTAGCATCAGGTTTTGCAAGTGCTGGATCTGGCTGTGAAAACTCTTCCAGCCACTCTTCATCCAGTCCTTCTGGAAGATGATGGGCAATCCCCTTATGACAGTCAATACAGGTATTACCATTCTGTAAGGCAAACTGATGCTGTTTTCTGGCTCTGGGTCTTTGGTAGGCAATACTCATGGATTCAAAATCATGACAGTTACGACATTCTCTGGAATCACTGGATTTCATGCGTTCCCATTCATGCTTGGCCAGGTTAATACGTTCGTTAAGGAATTTTTCGCGGGTATTAATAGTACCCATAATTTTATGATAGATTTCATTGGAAGCCTGGATCTTACGCTTCATTTTGTAAATCCATTCCCGTGGTACATGGCAGTCCGGGCATTTAGCACGAACACCGGAACGGTTGGCATAGTGAATAGTAGTCTTGTATTCCTGATAAACATTATCTTCCATCTCATGACAGGAGATACAGAATTTTTCAGTATTGGTCATTTCAAGAGCCGTATTAAAACCACCCCATAAAATAATACCCAGGACAATAAAAAAGATGGCTGCACCGACAGAAACTCCCATAAAAAGTTTACGTCGAAGAAAGCTTGGTGAACTCATAATCCCTACCCGTTTTTTAATCAGGAATGTTTAAGAAAAACTTAACAATAGAATTACTTAATGATCTCTCTTTAAAAAAGAAATATCCTTGATTTAAAACAATATTCATTATTTTTTTAAGGTTTTTTCTGTATCTGTTTAAAAACAATAAATGAATGTTTTTAAAGACAAAAAAAGCGGGTATAGATTTCTCTATACCCGCTTTCCGGATTAAATGTTTATGAACATTTTAACCACCTAACGCTTAGGTTTTGTGGTTCATACGATTATAAACATTGAACTTACCAGTAGGAGTCGTCAGACCTTTAATGCGCGCTTTCTCTTTCAGAGTCAGTGCATCATAGACTACGATTTCACCAGTTGGGTTCTTGTTGTCAGAACGGTTCCAGACAGAAACCCAGACTTCAGAGCCGTCATCATTAAATTCCATATGCAGAGCAGCCTTACCTTTCTCTTTAGTTACACGAATGGTTTTAACAATTTCACGAGTCTTCTTGTCAATAACCTGAACACTTTGCTGTACTTCCGGCTCAGGATGTTTCAACTGGTCAGCCCATACATAAGGTGAATCTTCATGGGTACGGATAAAGGCACCAGCACCATCTGTTTCAACCTTGTAACAAACTTTCCAAGCATTATCAGGATGTCCTTTTGGATCATTACCCCAGACAGTCACTATACCTACACCCAGGTGAGTAGTACCGCCGACAGGTCCGCATTTTGGATCAATCCAGTTAGCACCAGGTCCGGGATGAGGCAGTTTATCCACATCAATTAATGCTTCCAGGCTACCACCGTCTTTGGTGTCAATGACAACCATCTTGTTAGAGGCATTGGCTGCAATCTGGAAGTAACGGCCCGTTGGATCATAGAAACCATCATGCAGGAACTTGGCTGAATCAATCTGGGTGATTTTCAGAGCATCCAGATCGGTATAGTCTACTTCCCACATCTGACCTAACTCTTTGGCCGCAACCAGGAAGGAGCGCTCGTTTGGATTGGTGTAAACCGCAGCAACACGAGATTCTTCTACATAATTACCGTCAATATTCATACCACGGGTAGAAACCACTTTCAGAGGCTGCATGCTTTCAGCATCCACGATTACAAAATGTGGCGGCCAGTAACCACCGGCAATCACGTATTTACCGTCACCGGAAACCGCAACATCACGTGCATCATAAGCAATCTGGGTTTCAGCAACCAGCATCTTCTCAGGCTTCTGCCAGAGGTCAATCTTGTTCAGTTTACCGTCACGACCGATGGTGTACCAGAAACGACCCACTTCATAGCTGGGATGATCCAGTTTATGATGCTCATTACCCTTAATTACGTGTACTGCGTAACCACTGTCGATATGGGTAACAATTTTCTTGGTGTCACCGTCAATAACCGCAACCTTACCGGCATCACGTTCAATGACAATAAAGAAGTTTTTCCAGTTCAGACCATGCAGAGGTTTGGTTGGGTAATCTTTTGGATCAACATAAACCTTGGTACGTTCTTTCATCAAGGAGATTGGCATTTCAGGTGGCACAGGTGGATCCATCTGAATATAGGTCGCCATTAATGAGATTTCATCCTTGGAGAAAATATCATTAAAGTTATTCATACCGCCTTCTGTACCATAAGTCAGAATCTTTTCTAAACGTTTCTGACCTTTTTTCAGGGTATTTTTAGGTTCCAGGTTTTTACCTGTTGCACCTTTTCTTAAAACACCATGACAGCCAGCACAACGCTGGAAGTACATTGTTTTAGCTTTTTCAAAATCAGCTTCCGACAGTGTCGGTTGCTTTGCAGCAGCAGCCATAACTGACGGTGTGGCAATAACAGTTGCTAATGCAACAGCAGCAGTTAATTTACCCAGTTTAAAAATATTCATTATTTTTCTGTCTCCCTGGAAGAAATTCTTATTACTTATCAGTTTGTTACCAGTTTTTATCTAACGGTATAAAGGATACCGATAAATAACCCTCTGGCGCAAAAAAATAAGAATTCTGAAGAAAATTATTTTTGAGCACGGTGTAAAGATAACCCTGTCAAAAGCTAGGCCACCTTGATTTAGATCAACCTTAAATAGGTTTTTTATCATGCTTTTCTGGCAAATTCAATAACTTACAGCAAATTACAGCCGATATTTGGATTAAATTTTTATTAAGATCGGCCACTTTAATGATCTAGATCAATAAAAAAACACCCGTAAAATTGAACTTTTTTTCAGGTACTTAAATTGGGTTTTGTTCATTTGATCTATATCAAAGCACATAAGCAGCATGTCAGATAATGTGGGTTTCAAATTAGCGGGAGTTCACCGTCTGCGGAGCTTTTTATTCATAATGTTCAGAAAAACATACAACAGCCGGAACCACACTATGGCATCCGTTAAGCGGTTACTGCTGGCATTTGCCGTGACCAGCGGGTTTCTGGCGCCTCCTGCATTATCCAGTGCTGCCGATACGCTTTCCACGCAACGGCAACAGGAACTGAAATACATGGTGCAGCAGGATTGCGGATCCTGTCATGGCATGACGCTTAAAGGCGGTCTGGGTCCTTCGCTGTTACCGGAACGGATTGCAGTATTACCGGAACAATATTTAATTGAAGCAGTGACTCATGGCAGACCAGGGACACCTATGCCGCCCTGGGCACCCATTTTAACGACTGCAGAAATACGCTGGATTGTTGAACAGTTAAAATCCGATCAACTGGCTCAGACCCGGGCAGATTAAGAGGCAATAATGAAGCAACACGGTTCCCTTTATACAAGTGTCAACAACCATACAAGAGTCAACAAAAGCCTGCTCTTTATCCTGGTAGTTCTGTGCAATGTCTTTTTCTATGCCAGTGCTTGGGCAGACTGCACTATGCCTGATGATCTGCCTACTGGCGATCTGGGTATTATTATTGAGCGCATGGACGGTTCAGTCCTGATCATTAACACCACCTCTCAGTCCGTGCTCTATGAAGTTAGCGGTCTGGGTGATTTATCTCATGCTTCAGCCGTTTTCTCCCGGGATGAACGTTATGCCTATGTGTTTGGCCGCGATGGCGGTCTGACCAAAATTGATTTATTAAAAGGCCGGATTGCCAAACGCATTATGCAGTCCGGTAACTCCATTGGCGGAGCTATTTCCCAGGACGGTCAATATATTGCCGTGTCCAATTACACACCCGGCGGAGTAAATATTTTTTCAGCGCAGGATCTTTCCTTGGTGGCAAAAATTCCGGCCACTTATGGTGACGGTCATTTACAGTCTAAAACAGTGGGACTGGTGGATGCCCCCGGAAACCAGTTTATTTTCAGTCTCTATGATGGTAATGAAATCTGGCAGGTGCAAATGGAAAACACACCAAAGCCTGCAGCTAAGGTTATCCATAAGTATAAAAATGTCGGTAAAGCCCCTTATGACGGCCTGATCAGTGCCAATGGCCGTTTTTATATTGCCGGTCTGTTTGGTGAGGATGGCCTGGCTCTGCTGGATTTATGGCATCCTGAAAAAGGAGTTCAGAGGATCCTGGATCATTACGGTCGGGGTGAAAAAAAATTACCGGTATATAAAATGCCCCACCTGGAAGGCTGGGCCATTGCCGGAGATAAAGCCTTTTTACCTGCCGTCGGCCACCATGAAGTACTGGTAGTTAACACCGAAAACTGGCAGGAAATCAGCCGGGTTAAAGTGTACAGCCAACCAGTTTTTGCCATGGCCAGTCCTGATGAAAGACAGATCTGGGTAAACTTTGCTTTTCCGGATAATAACACCCTGCAGGTTATTGATACCGAAACGTATAAAATTATCAAACAGTTTCAGCCCGGTAAAGGCATACTGCATATGGAATTTACCCCTCGCAGCGAACATGTCTGGGTATCAGTAAGAGATATTGATACCGTGATTATTTATGACACCCAGACTATGCAGGAGATAAAACATATTCCGGCTAAAAAGCCCAGTGGTATATTTTTTACTTCACGGGCACATAAGATTGGTTTATAGGTCTTTGCAAATGTTATCAGCACTTGAAAAACAGTTATTGAATGATTATCAGCAGGGTATGCCACTGGTGTCTGAGCCGTTTGCTGAGATGGCCAATGAGCTTAATCAAAAAGGTTTTTCAGTGTCTGAGCAGAACGTTATGGATTGCCTTGGGCAGCTGCAGGATAAAGGTTTAATTACCCGTATCGGTCCGGTTTTCAAGCCTAAGAGTGTGGGCGGCAGTACTCTGGCCGCACTATCGGTGCCTGCTGAACGAATGGGAGAAGTAGCTGGGATAGTCAGTGCTTTTGAACAGGTTAATCATAATTATAAGCGGGAACATGAGTATAATCTGTGGTTTGTGGTTACGGCCAGTACCCAAGAAGAAGTACTACAGGTATTAGCAGAGATAGAATGTTTAACGGGGCTGACGGTGCTGAATCTACCGATGGAGCAGGATTATCATATTGATCTGGGGTTTCCGCTTTGGTGTTGAAAAGCGTTCAGCGTTCAGCGTTCAGCGTTCAGCGTTCAGCGTTCAGCGTTCAGAAAGAGCTTAGAGAATTTTTAGTTTACATTCAATTTTTTGTGCGGTTTTTTATAAGGCAGCTATTATGACATTGGATCTTTTGGATCAAAAGCTTATTGCTCTTATTCAGGATGGTTTGGCATTGACCAGTAAGCCGTTTGCGCACATTGCCCGGCAGATGGGTGTGTCTGAGCAGCGGGTTATTGAGCGGCTGCAGCAGTTAAAGGATGAGGGGACCATTAAGCGGCTGGGTGTTGTGGTGCGTCATAAGGAACTGGGGTTTAAGGCCAATGCCATGGTGGTCTGGGATATTCCCGATGAGCTGGTAGAGGAAGTGGCCCGCAAGATTGCCTCGTTTAATTGTGTCACTCTGTGTTATCAGCGTCCCCGTCGTCCTGAGCAGCAATGGAACTATAATCTGTTTTCTATGATTCATGGTAAGGATCGTAAGTCAGTTCTGCAGCGGCTTGATGATATTGTGAATATGCTGGAACTGGATAATATTCATTACCAGCCATTATTCAGCACCCGTCGTTTTAAACAGCGTGGTGCCCGTTATATTGATCCGCAGCAGTTCAGCCAGCCTGAGCCTGCTGCACACCAGTCGGCTGGTTGTTCCGCAGATAATAATTTTGGCCTGCCCCGGGTTGCCCAGCACGTCTATGGATGAAACTGACCGTCTGATCATTAACTCCCTGCAGGGCAATTTTCCCATTAGCGATCAACCCTATCTTGAAGTTGCTCAACAACTAGGTATTTCTGAGGACGAGTTATTATCGCGTCTGCAAACCATGCTGGACAGCCGTACCCTGACCCGTTTCGGCCCCATGTATGATATTCAGAAACTGGGCGGTAGTTTCAGCCTGTGCGCCATTCGGGTGCCTGCAGAACGCTTTGAGGAAGTCACTGAAATTGTCAATGCCTTCCCGGAAGTGGCTCATAATTATGAACGGGATCATGAATTTAATATGTGGTATGTGTTAGCCACCGAATCCCCTGAACAGATCATCCAGACCAACCAGGCAATAGAAGCCAGAACCGGTTTAAAAGTGTACAATATGCCCAAAATTCAGGAATTTTTTGTAGGCCTGCACTTTCAGGCATAAACCGGAGACACGGCTCTTACACGCCTTATGGATGAACTCGACAGAAAAATCATTACCGCTACCCAGGCCGGCCTGCCGCTGGTAAAAAAGCCTTATACCGCCATTGCCGAACAACTGGGCATTGACTCCGAAACCGTTAAACAGCGTCTGCAGAACATGTTGGATAAAGGACAGATCCGCCGTATAGGCGCAGTACCCAATCATTACAAGCTGGGCTATAAGGCCAATGCCATGTCGGTGTGGAATGTACCGGATGACGAAATAAAGGAACTGGGTGATCAGCTCAGTGCCCTGCCCTTTGTCAGTCACTGTTATGAACGGCCGCGTTTTTTACCCGAATGGCCGTATAATCTGTTTACCATGCTGCATGGTAAAAGTCGCGAAGAAGTGGCTGACAAGGTTCAGCAGGTAGTGAAATTGCTAGGCGAATATTGTGTCGGCTATGAATTACTGTATAGTAAGCAGATTCTAAAAAAGACCGGTTTACGCTTAAAAGCAAAAGACTAAAAGAGCAAAACTAAATACTTATGTTCAGAATCTCCCAATACCTCAAAGAAGTCCTTAATCCAACACCCATAGGGCCTAAGCGTAATCCTCCCGGTCCGGTCGTGATCTGGAATTTAATCCGCCGCTGCAATCTGACCTGTAAGCATTGTTATTCTATTTCAGCCGATACCCATTTTAAGGGGGAATTATCCACCCAGGAAGTGTTTACTGTTATGGATGATTTAAAGGCGTATGGCGAACCGGTACTCATTCTGTCCGGCGGTGAACCCTTACTGCGGGATGATATCTTTGAAATATCTCATCGAGCCAAAGACATGGGCTTTTATGTCGGCCTCTCCACTAACGGCACCTTGATCACTCAGGACAATATCCGGCAGATTGCCGATGTTAATTATAATTATATCGGGATCAGTATTGATGGTGTAGAAGCCACCCATGATGTATTCCGTCGCAAGGAAGGCGTCTACCAGAAATCCATGCAGGGTATTCGTCTGTGCAAGAAACATGATATTAAAGTCGGGCTGCGTTTTACTCTGACCCAGGACAATGCTGAAGAACTGCCTGATTTACTGCAGTTAATGGAAGATGAAGGGGTGGACAAATTTTACCTGTCTCATCTCAATTATGCCGGTCGGGGTAATAAAAACCGCGAAGATGATGTTTATCATATTGCCACCCGAAAATCACTGAACACCCTGTTTGAACATTGTATTAACGAGCTAAAACAGGGGATTGAGCATGAATATGTGACCGGCAATAATGATGCCGATGGCCTGTATCTGTATCACTGGGTTAAACAGCATTATCCGGAACGGGCAGAGCATATCAAAGCCCGGCTGGATCAATGGGGCGGCAACTCCTCAGGTGTCAATATTGCCAATATTGACAACTTGGGCAAGGTACATCCCGACACCATGTGGTGGAATTACGACCTGGGCAGTGTCCGTGAGCGGCAGTTCTCTGAAATCTGGCAGGATACCTCTGATCCATTAATGGCGGGTCTGAAACAACACCCCCGGCCAGTTGAGGGCCGTTGTGCGAAGTGCCAGTATCTGAATATCTGTAACGGCAATACCCGGGTAAGAGCCTGGCAGACCACAGGTAATTTCTGGGCTGAAGATCCAGCCTGTTATCTGAGTGATCAGGAAATTGGACTGAACCCTTAAGCCCATTTTATAAATTGTTGTAACTGCTCAGCGTATTTAGATTTTGTGTCAGTTCAAGGCATTTTCGCACGGAAAATGTGAGCGTATATTAATACGTGACCATTTGAGTACGAAAATAACGCCGAAATGGTGCAAAAGATGAATACGCTGAGTAGTTACAAATTGATATGAATCAAGGGTATCAATAACTTAGCATGCGTATAATACAATTATCATCGTCCGGCACAACCTAAAAAAATGACCAGAACGCTCTTCTTATTACTTATAGCAGGTTTTATCCATAGCACGGCTTATGCCGCTACGGCTGTGACCGGCAGCAATACCAATACGGCACCGGTACTAAGCCTGTTTAAAAAACACTGTGCTTCCTGTCATGGTGAAAACCGGCTGGGTCTGGTGGGTCCTCCCTTAATTCCCCAAAGCTTTAAACGTCTGAAACCGGAGGCTGCTGCCCTAGTCATTAAAAACGGCCGTGCAGCTACCCAGATGCCTGCCTTTGGAGAGACATTGTCCAAACAGCAGATCAGTCCGCTGGTTGACTATATCTACACCAAACCCGAGCAGATGCCGGTATGGGATATGGCTGACATTAAAAAAAGCCATGTTATCAGCAACCCGCCGGGCACCTTGGGCGATACTCCGGTTTTCAAAGCCGATATGCAAAACCTCTTTCTGTTGGTTGAAATCGGGGATCATCATGTCACCCTGCTTGACGGTGATACCTTTAAACCCATTTACCGGCTTAAAACCCATAATACCCTGCACGGCGGGCCAAAGTATTCCAGAGACGGACGCTATGTCTATTTTGCTTCCCGTGATGGCTGGATCACTAAATTTGATATTTACAATTTAAAAGTCATTGCCGATATTCGGGTGGGTATTAATACCCGTAACCTAGCCGTCTCTGATGACGGTAAATACATTATTGCAGGCAACACCCTTCCCCATACAGCAGTTATCCTCAAAGCCGATGATCTATCCCCTGTAAAAGTGATTCCAGTGGTCAATGACGAAGATAAAAGCTCCAGGGTCAGTGCCGTTTATACTGCAGCACCGCGCAAAAGCTTTATTCTGGCTTTAAAGGATTTTCCTGAAGTCTGGGAAATACCTTATGTGGATAAAAATATTTTTGTCCATGACTATCGCTATGAAATGCCTGAATACAGCGGTAAACCTTTCAGTATTCGACGCATTAAATTAAAGCATTATCTGGATAACTTCTTTTTTGATCAGTCCTATGAACACATTATTGGCGCCGCCCGCCCGGAAGGCGAGCGTTTACCTCAGGGCATTCAGGTCATTAAACTGGCATCGGGCCGAAAAGTGGCCGATATTGATCTACTTGGTATGCCTCATCTTAGCTCGGGCATCAGCTGGAAGTACCAAGATACCCGGGTTATTGCCACACCCAATATCAGAGAAGGTGTCGTATCCATTATTGATACCCGTAACTGGAAGATTATCAAAAAAATAAAAACCCAGGGCCCCGGCTTTTTTATGCGCAGCCATGAAAAAAGTCCTTATGCCTGGGTTGATGTATTTTTTGGTCCCAATAAGGATCTGGTTCACATCATTGATAAAAAGACCCTAGAAATTGTTAAAACACTCAAACCTGAACCGGGAAAAACCTCGGCACATGTTGAGTTTACCAAAGATGGGCGCTATGCTCTGTTAAGCATCTGGGAAAACGAGGGGGCTGTTATTGTCTATGATGCTCAGACACTGGAAGAAGTAAAACGTCTGCCGATGAAAAAACCTTCCGGGAAATATAATGTCTATAACAAGACACATCTGGAAGAAGGTACCAGTCACTGATTAGTGACTGCATATCAAATAATTTATTTATATAATTAAACAACTTTTAAGTATTTTGTCTTTAGGAGAATAAAATGTTCAAGTCAATGGGAACGTTTGGTCTGGTTCTGTTAACTGTAACCGCAATAGTTATGGTCGGACTCGGCTTTTTAATGGGCCCCACTCACCCACTGCCCTGGATTATGCTGGTTATTCTTATTGCCATTCCATTTATCCATAATAAGATGATTTCCAGTCAGTATATGGTCTGGAAAGATGAGTACAGCGTCGGCATTGAAGCCATGGATAATGACCATAAAAAATTACTGAACCTGATTAATCAACTGCAGACAGCCGTTAACTATTACACAGGCAAGGAGTTTGAACAAAAGGCACTGGATGAGTTAATTGACTATACCAAAACCCATTTTGCCCGGGAAGAAAAGTTAATGGAAGAAAATGGCTATCCTGATCTGGAAGCCCATAAAAAACAGCATAAACAATTTATTGAAAAGGTTAATCACCTGGTTGATGAATACCAGAAAGATTCTGATGTAACCATGGTGGATGCACTTAACTTTCTGAAAAACTGGCTGGTTAAACATATTAATGGAACTGACAAAGAATACGGCAAGGTTCTCAATGAAAAAGGGATCCACTAAATATGAGTAAGGGTATGGCAAGACTGGGCTGGATTTTATTTTTTATAATGGCGATTATCACTGCGGTAATGGCCTGGCAGTTTATCTACACCGGTAAAACTGAGCTTTCTGCAGACAACCGCAAGGCTCTGATTCTGGATGATTTTGAAAAAGATTTTCTATTAGCAGAAATGCGCGGCTTCCTGAATTCTGTGCATCAGATTGTCGATGGCATAGAAAAAGATAATATGGAACAGATTACTAAAGCGGCCAAAGATTCCGGTTTCTCCGATGTAGCTAATGTACCCGCCAGTTTACGGGGTAAATTACCCCTGGAAATGAAAAAAATGGGCTTTTCTGTGCACCAGGCCTTTGATCAAATGGCACTGGATGCCGAGCAGTTAGGGGATAAGGAGCATACCTTGCCCCAGCTTAATGAAATATTGGCAACCTGTACGGCCTGTCATGCTTTGTATCGGGTCAGGTAAGAGAGAAGTGTTAAGTGTTAAGTGTTAAGTGTTAAGTGTTAAGTGTTAAGTGTTAATAAGAGTTTGGTGGTTTTTGGGGCTTTTGTAAACCTTATTTATACCGGATTAGTAGTCAGATTGGCATATAGGATTGGGAGTTTCTGGGGGAGCTGTTCCGGTTTGCGGATAATGGTGTAGCCGTTATTGCCGAAAATATGGGGCAGGTATTCTCCGCCCTGATCATCAATAGTAATACAGAATGTCTGCAGCCCTTGTGCTTTGGCTTCATGGATAGCCCGGCGGGTATCTTCAATGCCGTAACGGCCTTCATATCGGTCCAGATCATTGGGCTTACCGTCTGTTAGAATCAATAGTAAACGCTGCTGGGAATCCTGCTGTTTCAGTTTGGAGGCTGCATAACGAATGGCAGCACCCATGCGGGTATAAAAACCTGGTTTAATGGCCTGAATTCTGGAACGCACCTGGCCATTATAAGATTCTGAAAAAGTTTTTAAGGTATTAAAACGGATATGTCCCCGGTTACGGGAAGAAAAGCCGTAAATGGCAAATTGATCGCCGGTATTTCTTAAGCTTTCACTAAACAGGAACAGGGAATCGCGGATCACATCAATAATACGGGCATCATTAGACAGCCAGGTATCTGTGGACAGGGAAAAATCCGCCAACAGCAGGGTTGACAGGTCCCGCTCACTGGAGCGCAGTTGCTGATACAGATCAGGCTGTTCCACTTTATGACCGCTGCAACGCTCACCAATATAGTTTATATAGGCATCCAGATCCAGTTCACTGCCCTCGCTCTGATGCCGATGCCAGACACGTTTAGTGGTAAGGGCTTCGAGCTGCTGACGCAGTTTTCTGGCAGTACGGCGTAGGTTCTCCGGTAGAACCCCCTCTTCTCCCGCCAGGTGAACAAAGTTAATGACTGAACAATAATCCGGCTGCAGTAACTGTTTTTTATAATCCCATTCCGGTAGCTTAACATCACTTTCCAGCACCACTTCATCCACGGAATCCGCCGGCAGATCCAGATCAAATTTGACCTTACCACCCTTGCTTTTGCTGTCTCTTGCAACAGACAAAAAATCCATATCATCGGCATTTTTATCTGCTGAATCCTGATCGGCTTCTTCATCATCGTCAGTGCTGCGATTGATATTCAGAAATTCTCCATAACCAAAAATACTTTCAAAACGATGCAGGATCAGGCCGTCTTTACCATCGGGCATATCCACCCGCTCGGCGTTACGACGTTTATTTTCCTTCTCATTTTTTTTAGGTTTTGAAGACTCTGAGGCTTGCTCTTCATCCTCATCTTCATCATTTTCCTGGGCGTTTTTGCAGCTGAAATTAGCCACTTCAGGCGGATTGGGATGGGGCCAGAGCATAACCGGTTTAGGTGCAAAACCAGTTACCGGTATGGAATCAATACTGCCCGGCTGTTTTAATGCCTGGGCAATAGCATCTTCCTGTGCCTGTTCCTGGTCAGTAAATTTGTCGTCAATATTGCGAATGGCCAGATAAGCATCTACCAGACGCTGATAACGGGGCGCAAGGCCTGGAAAACGTTTAATAACATCCAGAGTCAGTGTCTGACAATAGCCAAACCAGCCCTGCAGACCACGGCTACGTGCCGATGGATTTTCCAGTACCTGGGCACTGATGGCTGCCAGCCAGTAGTACAGATCTTTATTTAATTCTATGGTAGGAAAAACATCAATCTGTTTGGGTAGATGCAGAGTATCTTCATCCTGCCAGCTTAATTCCACATATTTTCCGGTGCCGGCCAGCTTTTGTTTCCAGTTACGCTTGGCATAATGCTGGGTGGCTGTTGATTCCACAATTCTCAGACCATTATCACCGCCCAAAGCACGAAAAAATATGCCCAGTGGTTTACTGATCTGCGATAACTGTACCGCTGATTCCTTAAAACTTCTGTCTGAGATACGGGTAACCAGTTTGTCCCATATCTGTCCTACCTGTTCTTCCATTAGCGATAATTACCCTGTTTGTCTGCTCTTATTTACCATAGTTATTTACCAAAAGAAGCATAGACCACTTCCATCAGGGCACTGATGACTTCTTCTTCATCACTTAAGGGTTCCACCAGACCGGCAAGACAGGCTTCCACGGGGTCAAAACCGGACTGAATCAAACGGGCGGTGTAAACCAGCAGACGGGTACTGACACCTTCTTCAAGATCATGATCTTTTAACTGACGCAGAGCATTGGCCATAGCCACCAGACGTTGGGCCATATGGCTGTCAATACCGGTTTCCTTTTCAATTACCGTCTGTTCCTGCTCCGGCTTGAGGTAATTAAAACTCATGGAAATAAAACGCTGACGGGTACTGGGCTTAAGCCCTTTCATCATACTCTGATAACCCGGGTTATAGGAAACCACCAGCATAAAATTTTCCGGAGCATACAAGGTTTCACCGGTTCGATCAATGGGCAGAATACGTCGGTCATCGGTTAAGGGATGGATAACTACCGTGGTATCTTTACGGGCTTCAACCACTTCATCAAGATAACAGATGCCACCTTCCCGTACAGCCCGGGTCAGGGGGCCGTCATTCCATATTGTCTCACCATCACCAATAAGGTAACGCCCGACCAAATCAGAGGCCGTTAAATCATCATGGCAGGAAACGGTGTATAAAGGTACGCCCAGTTTGGCGGCCATATGAACAATAAAACGTGTTTTACCGCTACCGGTAGGTCCTTTTAACAGGACCGGCAACTGGTTTTTAAAAGAATGTTCAAACAGGGATTCTTCATTGCCCTGGGGAAAATAAAAAGGCAGATCGGATTGTGTGTCGGTGGTCATTATTTATCCATATGATTAAAACGAATTTTTTATTAAAACGTAAGTGATGAGCTTAAAACATAACCGGTATAAATAATAGCCGGTATGACAAAAATAAAACCGAGCATGGCAAGACGCCAGAAACCTCTGACATTTTTCAGCCCCATATAATAATCAATAATCATCTGACCCTTGATAATTACCGTCAGCAAAACAAAGCTGACAATATATAAACCGGATAATTTAAAGTAGCCCACCAGGGCTGAACTTAACGTCAGAATTATGAGTATTATCCATATAATGGTCAGTTTTTTACTTGATGTAAATCTAGCTTCAGTCATTATTTTTAACCTGTTCAGGAACTTGAATACAATATTTAACGGATAATATAAACCAGCGGAAATAATACAATCCACACCAGATCCACCATATGCCAGTACGAAGCACCGGTTTCTATACCCTGATGATTTTCAGCACTATAGCCCCCCTGCCTGAGGTAATAGTACAGAGCCCCCAGAATCACCATGCCCATCATGACATGCATAAAATGAAAAAAGGTCAAAGATATATAAAAGGTATAAAAGGTATTGGTACTCAGATGAATACTGGCACCAAAAATATGCGAATATTCCCAGATTTTAACAATCAGAAACACAAACCCCATAGCCAGAGCCAGCAGCAGCATCCTGCCCGTTTGTTTAATATTATTATTTTTAATAGCATGCACCCCCATAGCCACAAAATAACTACTGGTAATTAAAGCAATGGTATTAATGACCCCAGCTTCCCGGTGCAGCTCAAGCTGATAGGTATTAAACAGTTCCAGATTATTACTGCGCACAAACACATAAACAATAAAAAACACCCCAAACACCAACAATTCAGCCATAATAAAAAACCAGATAGCCAGATCCCCCGGCAAAGGTTCCTTCTCTTCTAAAACATCACCAACCACTTCAGACATAACAACCCCTGAAACCTGAAACCTGAAACCTGAAACCTGAAACCTAATGTACAATTCAACAGCTATTTTATATGCAACTCACATCACATAAAAGCCACAATATATTGATTTACCAATAAAAAAAGCGAAACCCCAAAAGAGATTTCGCTTTTTAATTTTTACAGCCCGGAGCATTCAGAAGAACAGAAAGCGCTCTTAGCTCTTGCTCTTTCTGAACGCTGCTCTTAGGCTGTCGCTTCCTCACCCTTAACAAAGAAGCTATAGATATAAATCCCCAGCCCAATCAGGAAGACAATACCCGCCACTTCACGCATCATATAGAATACCTGCAGCTTGTCCTGTACTTCCATAAAGCCCATTGGGTTTTCAGTGTAACGCTGTAACCAGACCTGCAGTACGCCTGCGGCAGTCAGGAACAGGGTAATAAATACCATTGCTACGGTCATTAACCAGAACGCCCACATTTCAACCACCTGAGACTGATTGCTGTTGGCCGCCGCACGACCGCGCAGCAGAGGCATGGCGTAGGAGATAATGGTCAGTACAATCATTACATAGGCTCCGTAGAAGGCCATATGACCATGAGCCGCAGTGACCTGGGTACCATGGGTGTAGTAGTTAACCGGTGCCAGGGTATGGATAAAGCCCCACACACCTGCGCCTAAGAAGGCCATTACTGCTGTGCCCTGTGCCCATAAGACGGCTGCCTTATTGGGGTGTTCACGACGACGCTGGTTCACCATATTAAAGGCATACAGTACCATCATAAAGAAAGGAATAGGCTCCATGGCTGAGAAGATAGAACCCCACCACTGCCAGTATTCAGGAGTACCAATCCAGTAATAGTGGTGTCCGGTACCAATCAGACCGGTGATTAAGCTCATGGCGATAATGATGTATAACCATTTTTCAATGATTTCACGGTCAACACCGGTGGTCTTAATCAGTACAAAGGCCAGGATAGCACCCATAATCAGTTCCCACACGCCTTCTACCCACAGGTGGACAACCCACCACCACCAGAATTTGTCTTCAATCAGGTTGCTGGGATTAACAAAGGAGAACAGGAAGAAGATCGCCAGACCGGTTAAGCCGATAAACAGAATCATGCTGATAACGGTTTTACGGCCTTTTAATATGGTCATGCCGATATTAAACAGGAAGCCTAGGGCCACCACCACAATTCCCAGCTTGGTTATCGTGGGCTGTTCCAGAAATTCCCGCCCCATGGTGGGCAACAGGTCATTCATGGTCATCTCGGCCAGAGTGGCATAAGGTACCAGCAGGTAACCTAAAATGGTCGCAGCACCGGCCGCCAGGAATATCCAGAACAGTAAGGTCGCCAGCATGGGACTGAACAGTTCGGTTTCTGATTCTTCCGGTACCAGGTAATACGCCGCACCCATAAAGCCGAACAGTAACCAGACTATCAGCAGGTTGGTGTGTACCATACGGGCAACGTTAAATGGAATAGCCGGGAATAAAAAGTCTCCCCAGATATACTGGGCGCCTAACACGGCACCAAACAGGATTTGACCTAAAAACAGGCCAATGGCTGCGATAAAATACAGTTTCGCAACAGATTGTGATTGATATTGCATAGTCCTTACTCTCCCTTAACCCTGAATGTTTGGTGGCCAGTTGGCAGTATTTACCTCAGAGGTCCACTTCAGGAACTCAGCAACGGCGCTCAGCTCTTCATCATTCAGGTTGAACTGAGGCATGCTGCGACGACCGGGTATACCATTTTTAGGACGACTCTTAATGAAACCCATTATGGCTTCTTTACTGTTGCCGAATCGTTTGTAGACATTGCCCAGCTCAGGTGCAAAATACGCACCCTCGCCCAGCAGGGTATGACAGCCGATACAGTCGTGGTCTTCCCAGACTTTCTTGCCCAGTACTATCTCCGGGGTGATATTTGCATCGTTTGAACGCTCGGGTAGCACTCCCTGCGTATCAAAGGTTAGGGCCAGAAGTAACAGGAAGAAGAAGATACTTCCCCCGTAAAAGATATTTCTGGCCATGGTTTTTGTAAACACTTCACTCATGGCATACTCCTATTATTATGTAAGCGTAAGTATCCTTTAAACCGTATTTTCTCTCCTTGATGTACATCAAGTTTATACGGCGTAAGGGAACTATTTCACAAAATAATTGTCATTAAGGACTCTTTTACAGGAGAATCCAATAGTGGAGTAAAAAGCAGACCAGAACTTACAGGCTTAAGTCCATAAACTCAATTCGGTGATTACCACAGGGGTTTTCTTTGGAAGGCCCCTGTGCCAGTACCGCAACACCTTCCGTAATATGGTTGTTTCTAAACCAGTCGCGTAAAAACGGCGACCACTCCGGCAGATCCTGTTTCACTTTGACTGGAAACACACCATAGGAAAACTGCAGAGACTGACAGGTTCGCTCTTCTGTGCTTAAAGCCGTGATCCAGACCGGCAGGCGGTAACGGGCAACATTACGAGCCATGGAGCCAGAGCGGGTGGGAATAATAACCACCTGCGGATCAACACTATTAACCGCCAGCTGAATATTATGCGCCACCAGATCAGCCAGGGCTTTTTTATCACCCAGACGTTCCAGTTCCCGATTGGCCTTGCGGTAAGGTTCCGTCCGGGCAGCAATATCGGCCAGCATACTGGTCGCATCCACCGGGTATTTGCCCATAGCCGATTCACCGGACAACATGACTGCATCGGTACCATCTAAAATGGCATTGGCCACATCAGTGGCTTCTGCCCTGGTAGGACGCCGGTGTTCCGTCATAGACTCCAGCATCTGGGTAGCCGTGATCACTGGCTTACAATAACTGGCCGCTGTGGCCATAATCTGTTTCTGAGCCACGGCAATTGAGGAAATAGGTATTTCCACCCCAAGGTCTCCCCTGGCTACCATAATGCCGTCTGAGACTTTAAGAATTTCTTCCAGGTTGTCTAAGGCACCGGAACGTTCAATCTTGGCAATAACAAAAGGTCTAAAACCTAGGTCGGTGGCCGTCTGTCTTAAATCCAGTATATCTTCCTTATGGGCAACAAAAGACTGGCTTACGGCATCCACACCCTGTTTTAAGGCAAATTCCAGGCAATCCCGGTCATGGGCAGTAAAGGCACTGAAACCCAGATCGATGCCTGGCAGGTTCAAGCCCTTACGGGAACGCAGTTCACCTCCGGAACGGATTTCACAGATTATATCATTCCCCTCAATGGCTTTAACCTGCAGAGAGATCAGCCCATCATTAAGAAACAGTTTATCGCCGGACTTGACCGTCATGGATAATTCTCTGAAACTCACTGAAACCCGTTTTTCATCACCTACAATAGTATCTGTAGTCAGGACAAAATCATCACCCGTTTTCAGTTCAAGGGGTTCAACTATCAGCTCACCAATACGCATTTTCGGCCCGGGAAGATCCGCCATTATGGCCAGCTGGGTACCGGTTCGCTCTGATGCTTCTCGCAATTTTTTTATGGTTTCACCATGGCTGTCAAAATCACCATGAGAAAAGTTAAGCCGGGCCACATTCATTCCAGCCCTTAACAGGGCATCCATCATTTCAGGAGACTGGGTGGCCGGACCAATGGTACACACAATCTTGGTTTTGTTAGCAGGGTATCGCATGGAGAAGGGCATTCCTTAGTTCTGTCACAGGTAGTGAAACGAATACTATTAAAGTCATTATTAAAGCATCTTTTATGAGATATATCAAAAGAAACACATTTAACAAAAAGCCATAAGAAATTGGCTTATAACTCTGAAATTAAAACCTTTTTTAAGCTACAAAGCACTTTAAATGCGACATTAGCATAATCTTAAATAGCTTCCATTCATTTAAAAAAACTCTTAAATCTGATAAATTACCCGCTCCAAGATTTAAGTCATTGGCAATACAAAGGTATTTTATATGGATTTAACAAAATCATTAGGTTTACGCAGCAGCGACAACAAACTGGAAGCCGAAGAAGAAAAAAAGCGTCTGCAGCTTTATATTAATCTGAAACTTCATTCTTCCGGATTACCTGCCTGTGAAGCTCATGATTGTGATAATGATTTTTTCTCCATCGCAGATGATCTGCTGCAGAGTTATCGTGAAAAATCCCGCCTGTTATCTCAGTACCTTTGTCCGGTTGACCAGCGCGTTCAGGATTTTCTGGATGATTACCTAGCCGACAGCGGTTGTGAACAGCATCCAGTCCTGCCTTCCAACACCCTGATCCTCGATCGCCATGGCGTAGCTCGGGAGTTATCCCTACCGGCAGAAAGTGACTACTTCGAGTCAGAATTTGTTAAAAGTTATCGAGTGAACCAGGGGGTATTGCATAATACCTCCCGAGACAGAAGAACCACTGCCGGTTCATTTCATATTGCAGAAGGCGGACTACCGATCCCCGGTGACAAAAAAGCCGTTCCCAAAATTGCCTATGCCAACCTCCTTTGTGAGGCACTCAATCCACCTGATGATTTACTGACTATCCCGTTTACCTCCAGACAACAGCAAAAAGCACACAGTTTTGTATCCATATTACTGCGCCCAATTGTCTGCCCTGCTATTCCAGCAAAAGACAGTGCCCTGTCTGAAGTAGAAAAGACCATGGAGATCCGTTTCTTTGCGCCGGGTTCTCTAACCAGTAACCTAGATTTTGTGGAAAGTATTTTCGGTAATGCCGGCAACCCCAGTCTGGCAGAAAACGATGCTGGCCTGGACATTGAACACTGGACCGGTCATACCGGCTGTGTCATTCTGGCTCCCCACCTGGTACGTATGAGCAAGAAACAGCTCGGTCTGCCGCATATCAGTGAAGCCACTGAGCGGCTGAAAAAAGACGGTATGTGCTGGGAACAGGATGACGAACTGTATAATAACGGTCAGCCCTTTAAAATCACGGCCCGTGATAAACGCGGCGTTATAGTGACCATTCTGGCCGATAACTATTTCGGTTACTGTAAAAAAGAAGTCAAAACTCAGATCAGTTACTCTGCCAACCTGTTCGGCCTGGCAGAAGAAGAACATGCCGGCGGCGCGCTGGCTTTTCCACGCCATAATCATGGTGAAGAATTTGGCAAGGATACCCGCACCAAAAATACCGAATACGATTTTAATGAAATTATTGAACGATATGGCGATATTATGGACCTTCAGGAAGAAGGTTACGGCATTGATAAAAATTTCCCGAATATTATCTATGTACCTTCTGAAAACCTGCAGATGGATCTTAATGAACAGACCGTTACCTGGACATACCAGGGCAAACCTCAGACTATTAAACTAAAGCCCGGCAATATTTATATGCATCCCAGCGGTTATAAAATTGCCATGGAAAAACACCCAAAAGCACCTTCATGGCGTATTGTAGGTACTGATGCAGAGGGTACTTTCTGTCATAAACCCTGTACCGTATCCGGCGGCGGCAAATCCGAAATCTCCAAAGCCATTGATGATGCCGTTATTTACGGACCACTGTTTGTCGGTGACCTGAATGAGTCACTGGAAAAGGTCAGGGAAATTTTCGAGTATGATTATTCACTTCGTTACAAGCCAGAATTTGCACCGGATTATACCGACAATCCTCATCGCCCACCGCTGAGCATGAACCGCAGCCTAGGCTCCATGATTAAGATGCTGACTCCGTCAGAAGAAAAATTTACCCCGGAATATAATGCCTGGCTGGAAACTATCCCCAGCTCTATTAAGGCTCTGGCCTTTATGATCAAGCGTTTTTATCGTCCTGAATGGGGCAATAACTGGGCAAAACACTTTTCTGTAGACATGATCGACGGTGTCCAGGGACATGAACTGAAATTTGATGATCGGCAGTTAATTATGTCCTACCTGCGTGTCGGCTTTGACTGTGAAGGTGCTTGGAAAATCTATAAAATGCGCCAGGACTACGTGGTCGCAGAAAAAGTCCAGATGGAAGATGATATCACCGCTTCCGTTGTGGTACCGGCCAAAAAACTGGTTAATATGCCGACAAAAAACAAACATGAATGCATCAAGCTGATCAAGAACTGTGAATACCGCCTGTTCCAGAGACCAGATGATGCCATTATTAAGGGCTTTGATAAACAGACCGAACTGGAAATGTCCCAGCCGGATAATTTCCTTGCTAATTACCAGCCCTTAACCACTGAAGACCTGAAAGAAATTACTGAAGACCAGGTCGAGTTTGATAAATATACCCAGCCCATGCGTGACTTCCTGCTTAAAAGCCTGGAAGAAGGCAAAATGGCCGTATCTTCAGCTCATCCGTTGATTGTAGACGGTGCTCCAAGTAAGAATCCCCGCTACCTGCAGCTGCGTTCTGATCTGGCTAACAGCATAAAACGTTACCTGGCAGAAATGAGTGCCCGTTTCCACCGTCGTGCACCCCTGGATGAACCCATTAATTTCCCGGTTGATTCCGTCTTAACCGGCCGCAGGAATAATCCACCGGATAAAAAAGCCGGTATCCGTTCTCTGGCTGTTTACAACCCCATTCACTATCAGGAACTGCCTGAACTGTTTATGGACTTTATCTGCAGTCTGACCGGCAAGTCACCTTCTACCACTGGCGCTGGTTCTGAAGGCGCTCTGACCAAGGGGCCGTTTAATGCCCTGCTGCCTACTGCCGATCTGAATAACGCCCTGGTTTCCTATATTCTTACCGATTATTCCGGGTTCAGCAGTGCAGCCGGTTTTGTCGGACCAAATAGTAAAGTCAATCATGATATCAGTCTTATTGTTCCAGAGATCTGGGCTCAGTTAAAACCTGAGAAACGCCGCCCAGCTTATTTAATAAGCAAAGGTCAACTGGAAAAACTGGAAGACTTTGAATATGAAGGTCAGAAAGTTCTGGCCAGCCGTCTGGGTTATCGAATTACCAGTCTGTTTGTGCATGGCTTCTTCGGCAAGATTTTTGATAATCCCTCTGCGGTATTTGATGAAAGTATCCTGCGTCCGGAAACCCAGAGTATGGAAGACTTTGTGGATGGTATCAATAATATTGTAGAAGCCCAGCAGAAAGTTGCTCAGACTTATATTGAAGACGGCTCTGTTGAACAGGCCTGTCCACCCATTAAAGCCCTGCTGTATATTATGGCTACCGGTAAATATGAAGGTAAGGATGCCCATCATCCTGATATTCGCGCCATGTTCACCCGTGAAGCGCTATTATCTTCAGACTGGTATCACAAACGTCTGGAAGTTAAACAGCAACGGGATATTCAGTTATGGCAGCGTCATATTGACTATCTGGCCGACTTCCTGGAAAAAGACAGCCATGCTGATGAAGCTCACCGCCTAGATATTGACAACCAGTTGAAACGGGCCAGAGAAAAGCTGCAGCATGTCTCCTCTCCTGCTTACCTGGAGGAACTGGTCGGGACTCTGGGTGCGGATCCCATGGAATAGCCGTTTTTATATTTAGCTTTATTCACAGGGCCAATGTTTCAGGACACTGGCCTTTTTTATTTCTCTCTGGTGAGAATAGCCGGTACATGATATATTTAAACCATGTCAATCAGTTCCAGCATTATTCAATTTTGTTATAAGTTTGATGATTCCAAACATTATAAACGTATTAAAGGATTCTTTTATGATCTGATTGATAATCCGCGTTCCCGGATACGTCCCTATTTTGATGTCGCCATGATTACCCTGGTGGTTTCCAGTGTATATCTGATCATTTATGAAGTTAATCTGAATTCTGGATAAGAACTGGATGTAAACGTTAATACCTTACATACCTGGATAAGCAAATATACTCGTCCAGGCAAAGAAAAACAGAGCAAAACACGAACGGATGAACATATTTACGATGAAGTAAAGCGTCTGAAAAAAGAACTGGCCAGGGTAACCCGGGAGCGTGACCTGTTAAAAAAAGCGACGGCATATTTCGCCAGAGAAATCGAGTTAAATATGCCTGGATAAAGCAACACTCTGTAGATTATCCTGTAGCAGAATTATGCCGGTTTATGTCAGTATCACGCAGTTCCTATTATGACTGGCAGGCAGCCCCTAAAACTGTCCGTGAAGAAGAAAATGAGACACTGACAGAAAGGCTGAAGAGCTTGTTTAAGCAAAGTCGTGTAACTTATGGCAGCCGTCGCCTTAAACGAAAGCTGTCAGAACAGGGGTTTCAGGTGAGTCGTCGGCGAATTATCCGCCTTATGAAAAAGGCAGGACTTTACTGTAAAACCAGAAAGAAATTCAGGGCAACGATAGATTCTTCCCATAATAAGCCGATTGCAGATAACCTGTTAGACCATCAGTTTAATGTTACAGAGCCTGACCGCTACTTTGTAGGTGATATCACCTATATTGCGACCGATGAGGGCTGGTTATATCTGGCTGTTGTTATCGACCTGTTTTCCAGAATGGTTATTGGCTGGTCAATGGATAAAACAATGAAAACCCAGTTGGTTAATGATGCTTTGTTCATGGCCATATGGAAACGAAAACCATCTAAAGGGCTTGTCTGGCATACCGACAGAGGCAGCCAGTATGCTTCGGATAGTCATCGTAAATTATTAGGTGACCATGGCATTATTCAGTCCATGAGTCACAAGGGTAATTGCCGGGACACTCAGTTTATAATACCCATGAACGTCATCCCAATCTGACCCATGCTGGGATTGGCCTTGTTGCCTTTGTATTGACCTGTCGATTGGAGTTGACGTTCCCCAGGCGTCACTGGGCCGATTACTTGTGACCTAATAGGAGCTTTGTTTTGCATCTTGAGTGTCCTGTCCTGTAATTCGGATTGGTGATACCTGACTTATGCTTTTCTGGGAGGTGTTGGCCATGAACAAAAAACTTCAAAATGAAGTTATCCCTGGTGTTGATACCCATTTGGATAAACATATTGCAGTGCTCATTGATGGATTTGGAAAATATCTGGGAAATTTATCGATAGAGACGAATACTACGGGTTATCAGCAGTTATTTAAATGGGCACAATCTTTTGGTAAGCTGCGACGAGCAGGCATTGAAGGTACAGGAACTTATGGTGCGGGTTTGGCACGATTTATTTCTAAACAAAAAGTTCAGGTCTTTGAAATTAATCGACCTGACCGTTCAATGCGTCGCTTTCGTGGTAAGTCCGATCCAACAGATGCAGAAAGTGCTGCACGCACTGTTTTATCGGGTAACGTATGTGCAATACCTAAATTACACTCTGGTGCTGCTGAAGCTATGCGGATTGTCTCTGTTGCCAGGCGTAGCGCCGTTAAGGCACGGACACAGGCCATTAATCAGATCCGGGCTTTGCTTATTTCTGCCCCTGATAATATACGTTCAAAATTATGGAAGTCAAAGCCTGCAGAATGTGTTAATAGCTGCGCTTACCTGCGAACACCTGGAGAATCAAGTTGGTTAGTTACATTGGCTACCACTCTCCGTTTATTAGCGAAACGCTGGCTCTCCCTTACAGAAGAGCTGAAAGAACTGGATAAAACCCTGGAGCAATTAACAAAACGCGGTGCCAAACGAATGCCGGAACAATTTGGTGTTGGCCCTCAAACAGCGGCAACATTACTGGCCGTTGCTGGTGATAACCCAGAACGTCTACGTAATGAAGCAGCCTTAGCTTCATTATTTGGTGTTAATCCTTTAGAGGCTTCCTCGGGTAAAACCGTTCATCACCAACTTAACCGTGGAGGTAATCGGGATGCTAATAATGCATTATGGACGATTGCCATGGTTCGTATGCGAAGTGATCCACGTACCCGGGAATATGTCGCTCGAAGAACATTAGAGGGTAAATCATTAAAAGAGATCCATCGATGTTTGAAGCGTTATATTATTAGAGAGTTATATCCAATTATTCTGGCTGATTTGAAGGACGCTGCCTTGCTTACTTGACATAGGAGCGTCAATGCTGTATCAGAAAGCTTTTTCCATACACTGAAAACAGAGTTGGTGCATCATCAGAAATTCAGAACCAGGGATGAAGCTAAACAGGTGATATTTGAATATATTGAAGTCTTTTATAACAGGGAAAGACTGCATTCTGCCAATGATTATTTATCACCTAAAGATTACGAAGAACTACAGAAAATGGCTTAAAAAAAGTGTCCGGTTGGACTTGACCAGTACATTGAAATGTGGTTAAAGTAATATGGATTAAATGTAAAATTTAAAAAACTCAAATTTTACAAAATGTTGCTTGACATTAAATTTAAAATCAATAGAATATGCATCGTTGTCCAAGAGCGATGCCTCAAAGACAATAACTATTCCCCAATAGCTCAGCGGTAGAGTAGGTGACTGTTAATCACTTGGTCGCATGTTCGAATCATGCTTGGGGAGCCAAACACCAAAACCCTTGTATATCCATTTGATTGCAGGGGTTTTTTATTGGTTATTTTAAATAAAACTTAAAACACTACTATTTTATAAATATTGATATCATCTTTAAGCGGAAAGGATGCAAAGCATGACAACGACATTAAACATTATTAAATCTATTGCTATAGCGGGTGCTGCTTTAATTGCACTACTGGCTATTGGTTTGATTTTTAATATCACAATTTAATAATATATTTAACCCACTTAATTCATAGGGTTTTAGAAACCGCTGTACTAATTAACCTGAGATCTGGATAAGAACCCAGTCATTTACCTAAATACAGAGAGTTTTCATATCACTCTCATCTATTCTGATTGTCGGCTTGTCTTTTTTATGACAATAGGCAATCAGAGAACCAATAAGGTTCAACATAAAACCACTTACGCTTCTATGACGTGAATGTTCAATCTGTGTAATATTTTTTAGCTGATCATTAACCGTTTCAATTATAAAACGTTTTTTCAGCATAATCTTATCCCACAATGCAATGGCTCGTGGTTTCATGTTTCGTCTGACATTGGTAATAAGCTCGACATCCTGTTCAAACAGTTCATCACTTAAAAGACTGGAGACATAGCCTTTGTCACCATAAAGCTTTCCATATAAGTCTTTGGCCATTTCAGGAACCGGTTTTCTGTCATCTACATTACCCGCCGTCAATTTAGTGGCCAGTATTTCACCTTTATGATTAATGATCAGGTGAACTTTAAACCCATAGAACCACCCCATGGTCGATTTGCCTCGCTGAGCAACACCATCAAAGACTTTATGCCTGGGTATGCGAATATTTTGGCATACTTTAATGCTGCTCGCATCAACAAAGGCAATTCCGGTTGGCTTTCCTTTGCAATGAGTAAAGTAAGCGCATAATGGCACCAGTACCGATGACATCACTCACAGGAAACGGGTATAGCTCAATAAATTTGGAAACTCTTTCCTAAGATGTTGATGCACATGGCATAAATAATAACTCTTAAAATCTTTGTAATGTGACTGATGAAAGTTAATCAGGATAGTCATCAGTTCACCGGGGCTCATTACACCTTGTCGTCTTCTCTTTTTATCACCGGATTCCAGCAGTGTTTTTTCCCATTCAGGATAAAAGAACTGGTTGAAATCATCAATATTACAATACAATTCATCTATAGTAGTCACTTGCCTGTTCCTTGTTCAAATTCATTTGATTTGGTCATTAAATGATCTGATCGAGAAACAGGCATTTAGTTCAATATTTTTTAGTTCTTATCCAGAATTCAGGTTTATTACTACGAGCGACAAAAAGCTCCTACAGCGGTTTTTTATTTTCAACACTCTTCCGGGCTATCATTGCCCCATTTAAATACCAGATTACAAGCCTATATTTAAAAAATATGGCTAAAGTCATCTCTGCCCTACAAAATTACCCCCATAAAATAAGTATTTAGTAATACGCCTAACCTAGATCAGGGTTAACCCTAGGTTGTCATCCTAAAATATAATCAAATTTAAAGATTTTAAACGTATTTTAAACATAGCTCCGTTTATATAACGGCAGGAGGAATATGATGATTATCGACTCATTATCATTAATAGCCATTTTAACTACAGTTTCTATTGTCATGTTACTGATCTGGAACTATTGCCAAGGTGGCTGCAAAAATAAATAAGTAAGCATTGCTGTTAGTTAGACTCTAGGTTTAAGACTCGAAACTGAATATAATAAACCATTCTTATATTCAGTATTTCGAGCCTTATGACCACAAACAAGCCTGATAAGGGCAGTTCCACTCAACATACGCCAATGATGGCGCAATACCTTAAGATTAAGGCTGAGTTCCCCGATATGCTGGTGTTTTACCGCATGGGGGACTTTTATGAACTGTTTTTTGATGACGCAAAAAAAGCCTCTCAGTTACTTGACCTATCCTTGACTGCCCGCGGTCGCTCCGCCGGGGAACCCATTCCCATGGCCGGCCTGCCCTACCATGCAGTAGACAATTACTTAAGCAAGCTGGTTAAGCAGAATCAGTCTGTGGCCATCTGTGAACAAATTGGTGATCCGGCCACGTCTAAAGGTCCGGTAGAACGCAAGGTGGTACGCATTATTACCCCCGGCACCATTACCGAAGACAGTTTACTGGAAGACCGTAAAGATAACCTGCTGGCTGCCATCAGCATTAATGATAAACACTCACCGGCCTATGGTCTGGCCATACTGGATCTCACCAGCGGTCGTTTTAACGTGTCCGAACTGGACAGTCAGGAAGCCCTGCAGTCAGAACTGGAACGTCATAAACCCAGTGAACTGTTGCTGGAAGAAAACAGTCCATATAAAACCGCACTGAAACAGCAGCTGGGTAAACAGACTGCCTTTACTGAACAGCCGCCCTGGTGGTTTGATGAGCAGGCTTCCCGGCAGTTGCTTAATGAGCAGTTTGGCACACAGGATCTGTCCGGTTTCGGCTGTAATGATTATCATAGTGCTCTGTGTGCCGCAGGCTGTTTACTGCAATATGTGCAGAACACCCAGCGCATGGCTTTGCCGCATATCAATACCTTAAAGCCGGAACAGCATGACTCGGCCGTGGTGCTGGATACCATCAGCCGCAGAAACCTGGAAATCACTCAGGCACTGAGCGGCAATCCTGAACATACTCTGCTGGCAGTCATGGATCACACCGCGACTGCCATGGGCAGCCGCTTATTGTGCCGCTGGCTGAATCGTCCTCTGCGTGATCATACTATTTTAAAACAACGTTATCTGGCCATTGAGCATCTGCAGTCAGACAGCAGCTATGAACTGATCCAACCCTTATTAAAGCAGATAGGTGATATCGAGCGGGTACTGACCCGAGTTGCCCTGAAAACCGCCCGGCCACGGGATTTTGAACGGCTTAAACATTCTCTGGCGGTATTACCGGTATTACAGAGTGAGCTGACTACTATAAAAGACTCGCTGATTCAGCAACTGGCTCAGACCATTGCTGTTTTTCCCCGGCAGCAGCAATTACTGGAACAGGCCATAATAGACAATCCCCCTGTTCTGATCCGTGACGGCGGAGTCATTGCTCCAGGTTATGATCAGCAACTGGATGAGCTGCGTAATATCCAGAAAAACGCCAACCAGTATCTGGTAGACCTTGAAGCAAGGGAAAGAGAACGCAGCGGTATAGCCACTCTTAAAGTCAATTATAATAAGGTGCATGGTTATTATATTGAGGTCAGCCGTACCCATTCTGAACACTTGCCGGAAGATTATCAGCGCCGCCAGACCCTGAAAAATAATGAGCGTTTTATTACTCCCGAATTAAAAGCCTTTGAAGATAAGGTGTTCAGTGCTAATGAAAAAGCCCTGAGTCGGGAAAAAGCATTATACGAACAACTGTTTGACAAACTTTCACCGCAATTACTGCCCTTACAGTCCAGTGCCAGGGCATTGTGCGAACTGGATGTATTATGCAACCTGGCAGAATGGGCGGTCAGTCTTGACTGGTGTAAACCGGAACTGGATAACGGCACTCATCTGAACATTGAACAGGGACGCCATCCTGTAGTTGAGCAGATCCAAGACAGCCCTTTTGTGGCCAATGATGTCTGGCTGGATGCTCAACGCCGGATGTTATTAATTACCGGGCCAAATATGGGGGGCAAGTCCACCTATATGAGACAGGTCGCCTTACTGACGGTCATGGCCCATATCGGTAGTTTTGTTCCGGCCCGTTCTGCCAGTTTTGGTCATATAGACCGGATTTTTACCCGCATTGGCGCTTCAGATGATCTGGCCGGCGGCCGTTCTACCTTTATGGTAGAAATGACTGAAACCGCCAATATACTGCACAATGCCACAGAATATTCTCTGGTACTGATGGATGAAATCGGTCGCGGTACCAGTACCTATGACGGCCTGTCGCTTGCCTATGCCTCAGCTCACTATCTGGCGGAAAAAATATCAGCCTTTACCCTGTTTGCCACCCATTATTTTGAACTGACTCATCTGGCTGAACAGTTCACACAAATTGTTAATGTCCACCTGGATGCAGTTGAGCATGGCGAAAAAATTGTGTTTATGCACAAGGTAGAAGAAGGCTATGCATCACAAAGCTATGGTATCCAGGTCGCCGCCCTGGCCGGTGTTCCGGCACAGGTCATTAACCTGGCTAAAAAGAAACTGGCCATGCTTGAGTCTATGGAGAGTTCTGATACCCCTTCTGTCAGGAACAGGGAAAATCAGCAGATTGAATTAACACTGGAAAGAGAGCCTGACTATAGTGAGTTAATTACTGAACTGAACAGTATTGATCCGGATAATCTAACACCCAAAGAAGCATTAGATATTCTCTATCAACTTAAGGGTAAATTATAAGACGATTACTTTTATTTTTTTCTGATTCTATTCGAGACCCGCAATTAAGGCCAGTCGGGCCAGCTCGGTAACGGAGCGGGTCTGCATTTTAGTCATCATATTAGCTCGGTGCAGTTCTACAGTTTTAATACTGATATTTAATTCACTAGCAATAATTTTATTAGGCGTGGATTCCAGTACCCGTTCCAGGACTTCTCTTTCCCGGGGTGTCAGTTTATCCAGATTCTGCCGCACTGCATCAATACGCTTCTGCTTTTCACGTTTATCATTATCATAATTCAGAGCATTCTGAATACGCTGCAGCATCAGGGTATTGTTATAGGGTTTTTCAATAAAGTCATACACTCCGGCTTTCATGGCCCGCACAGCCATGGAAACATCAGCATGACCGATCATAATAATAACCGCCAGAATAACTCCCTGTTCGACCAGACGCTGGTGCAGATCCAGGCCATTAATATCCGGCATTCGCACATCAATAATGGCACAAGCGGGCTGTTTTTCAGTATAAAAATCCAGAAACTGCTGGCCATTTTCAAAAGCCCTGACAGGGATATGCATTGAGTCTACTAAATAGCTGATCCTAAAAGGTATCCACCCTATAACCTTTTCTGTTGAATTTCAGAACCAGGAAACGGGGACACATTATTCATAAATTTTCTAACATCTTCCATCAGGCTTTTCATTGTTGAATGTCGATGATTTCTGGTTACGGTATCATGTAACTGTTTCCATAATAGCTCTATTCTGTTTACCCAGGGGTGATAGGCTGGCTGAAATATCAGCTCAAACTTTTTATTATGGGACAGAAATATTTTCGTTATCTGGCTTTTATGTATAACATAATTATCTGCTATCAATCAGATGGTTTTAGCCTGCCTGTATCTTTTTCTTAACTCTGCCATCAGGCGTAAAAACAGGAATGAATTTTTACTTTCCCATTCTACCCAGACAACCTGACCTGTTTTAGCATTCAGGGCACCGGCCAGATAATTCTTCTGGTTTTTACCAGGAGTGGGTATTCTGGTTTGTTGTCCTTTTAAAGACCAGAAACTGCCGATACGTGGATTTAAATCAACATCGGCTTCATCCACATAAAATACAGAATGCTCAGCATTGGCTGATTGCAAGGCTTTCTCTATCATCTTAATTTTAAGAGCTTTTTCCTTATCCTGTATGCATAGTGTCGGGCTGGCTCGTTTCCATTTTATACCCGGTTTAGGTAATAACCTCCGGATAGTAGAAGAATGAATATGGGTCTGAAATTCCTCGTTGACCTGCCGGGTTAATAATTCCGAAGTCCATCTTGAGTTAAAACATCCAAATTCTTTCGGCTGTGTCTGAACCAGTTCCAGTAACCGGGTACTAATGGTTTCATTGATACTATAGGGTGTTCTGCCACGGTTTTCCGGAAACAGGGCTGATTCACCAAATTGTTCAAAGCGTTGTACCCATTTTCTTATGCTTGTTCGGCTGGCATTCAGTAATTGGAAAACCTGTTTCCTACTGTAGCACTGATGCAGGAGTAAAATAGCTTCAGCCCGACTTCTGTAGTTAACCTGAGATCTGGATAAGAACCCAGTCATTTACCTAAATACAGAGAGTTTTCATATCACTCTCATCTATTCTGATTGTCAGCTTGTCTTTTTTATGACAATAGGCAATCAGAGAACCAATAAGGTTCAACATAAAACCACTTACGCTTCTATGACGTGAATGTTCAATCTGTGTAATATTTTTTAGCTGATCATTAACCGTTTCAATTATAAAACGTTTTTTCAGCATAATCTTATCCCACAATGCAATGGCACGTGTTTTCATGTTTCGTCTGACATTGGTAATAAGCTCAACATCCTGTTCAAACAGTTCATCACTTAAAAGACTGGAGACATAGCCTTTGTCACCATAAAGCTTTCCATATAAGTCTTTGGCCATTTCAGGAACCGGTTTTCTGTCATCTACATTACCGGCCGTCAATTTAGTGGCCAGTATTTCACCTTTATGATTAATGATCAGGTGAACTTTAAACCCATAGAACCACCCCATGGTCGATTTGCCTCGCTGAGCAACACCATCAAAGACTTGTGAGCGCCAATTAATCCCACATTGATCTGCTACCCTACCTACTGTAACGCCTGAATTTTTTCAGCACACAGCCAGGGCAGTAAATCATCAAATGCTTCAGGCTCTGCATGACGCCCCAGCCTGGGTAACTCTGTCAGAATGTAACGGATATAAGCAAACGGCTCCGGTTTATTGGCTTTAGCCGTTTCAATTAAACTGTAAAGCGTCGCACTGGCCATAGCACCATTGGGTGTCTGACTGAACAGCCAGTTTTTTCTGCCAATCACAAACGGTTTGATGCGCCGTTCGGCGGCATTATTATCAATCTCCGGATGACTATCTTCAATGTGGCAGGTTAACTGAGTCCATTGATTTAAAGCATAATGAATGGCCTTGCCCGGAAGCTGTTTGGGCGGTACCTGCTCAGCGGATTTATCCAGCCATTGCTTAAACTGATTTAATATGGGCTGACTTTTCTTTTGACGAACCAGATAACGCTGCTCTGCACTCATGGTTTTGCACTGCTTTTCAATGGCATACAGTTTGGCAATGGTGTTAAGTGCCATATGAGCCTTGCCGGGTTTCACATTTTTGCCCTTAAGGGCTTTAATCACCTCATCAAACTTACGCCGGGCATGAGCCCGGCAACCGACAGAGACAATGCCACTTTGCGGGGTACACACCTGGGCATAACCACTATAGCCATCGGTTTGAAGATATTGACCTTTAAAATCCTGCAGGTAGTTTTTGGCAAACAGCCCACTGCGCCCGGGCTGATAATCATAAATAATAACAGGTGGAGATACACCGCTACTGCCGCTTTGGTACAACCACATATAAGACTGACTTTGTGCCTTTCTTCCCGGTTCATTGAGCACCTGAACCGGAGTTTCATCGGCCTGGATAATGGATTGCTGTAACTGATAATGAATAAGTCGTTGCAACAGAGGTTGACTTAGTTGGGCTGTTTTTATCATCCGGTTAGCCATGCTGGTGCGGTTAATATCAATGTTCAGACGTTTAAATATGGCTTCCTGTCGATACAGGGGTAAGGCATCGGTATATCTGGCAACGGCAATATGGGCCAGTAAGCCAGGTGATGCAATACTCTTTTCAATGGGCTGAGCCGGTTCAGACGCTGTTTTAATGCCATTGTCACACTGACGGCAGGCGTATTTGACCCGAATGTGCTCTATAACTTTAATCTGCGCAGGAATGATATCCGGTTGCTCAGAAGTGTCTTCTCCGATTTCATGCAAAGCATGACCACAGCCGCAAACCTGCTCGCTTTTGGGTAATTCGTAACGAATTTGCTCTCCGGGCAGGTCTTTGGGTAAGGGTTTGCGACCGGGCTTTTTCCGGGTATAGGTAATGGTGATTTGAGCAGAGTCTGCTTCTGTATCATCCTGATGGGCGCGTTCTTCTTCCGCTATAATGCTTTCGGCTTCATTAAACAGCTCAGCCTGTGTATCGGGCTTTTCAGAAGAACGACCAAAGCGTTTATGTTGTAACAGGTTAAACTGCTCTTCATAAAACCGGACTTTGGTTTCTAAATCCACTATCCTGGATTGCAGTTGAGCAATGGTTTTGTCGGTTGATGCGGCAGTGGATTTCATGGGCTGCATTGTACTACAGCAAGTATAATGTTTCACCGTTAAATCAATGCATCACCTTGTTTTTGTTTGGTTTTTTCTGCGCTTGTTCAAGACTTCATCCGTAGTTTTGTCAGCCAATATGCGTATAGTTCAGTCGGGGGTGAGCCTGAACTTTTTCAATGTTTAAGCCATCCGGAAGCCAGTTTAATTCCCGCTGAGTTAAACTGACAGAGGTCTGTCCTCTTAACTCAGGCCATTTAAAGCGCCCCTTTTCCAGACGCTTATAATACAGCCAGAAACCATTATTATCCCGGTGCAGAATTTTAAGTTTATCCCGGCTACAATTACAAAAGACAAACAGGCTGGCGCTGAAAACATCCTGCTGCAGAACTTCAGAAACCAGCAGGCTTAATCCGTTTATGCTCTTTCTCATATCGGTGGCACCACAGGCCAGGTAAACCTGAGTGTTTTGATTAACACGCAATATTAAGCTATTTCAGTAAAGACAGTACTTGCATAAAGGTTGGCTGCTCAAAGCCTGGCTGGATTTCCAGACTTAAACTATTGGGCAGGTTTAAAATCAGACCTGAAACGGTCTTATCCTGAACAACCTGCACCGGTATTAAGCTCTCACTATCATCTGACTGCCTCAGAAATTTGGCTTTGTAGTAACTGAACATATGGGTTTTAAGGTTGTGCTGCTGACAGTATTGCTTCTGAGTCAGGCCGCTGGACTGCCAGGCCTGTAGGTGGGTGCGCATTTCTTCATCTCATTCGTGGGGCATGGGATTACCTTTTATGATTATGAAATTATAAAAAGTAATACTTTGAAGGATTTTAAGGGGTGGGGGTAGGTGGGATTATTGGGCGCTTACGTAGATACTACCGTACAGGAAAAGAACATCGCTTTTCCAACTGATTCAAAGCTCCTGAACAAAGCCAGAGAAAACCTGGTTAAACTGTCCAAAGAGCACGGTATTAAACTGCGCCAGAACTATAATCGGGTTGGGCCGCAATATGTACTAATGGCCAGTCGTTATGCTCATGCAAAACAGTTTAAACGCATGAAGAAAATGAACAATAAACTGAAATCCCGTTTAGGTCGTGTTAAACGGGATATTGAACGACAACTGCCCAATTATTCTGTTGATATTCAGTCTCTGTTTGAAGTAGCTCTAAAACAGGCTCAGAAACTGATTGAGCAGGAGCAGCACAGTAAAAACAAGCTTTACAGTTTACATGCTCCTGAAGTTGAGTGTATCAGTAAAGGCAAGGCTCATAAGCCTTATGAATTTGCTGTTAAAGCCAGTATCGCGGTAACCAACAAGGAAGGCTTTGTTATTGGTGCTCAAAGCTGTCCGGGCAATCCTTATGATGGACACACTCTACTGCCACAACTGGAACAGATAAAACAGTTTACAGCCGTACAGCCGGAACAGTGCTTTGTTGACCGGGGTTATCATGGACATGAAGTAAAAGATACGAAAGTTTTTATCTCAGGTCAGAAGCGAGGCGTTACCCGAAGTATTAAAAAGGCATTAAAACGGCGCAGTGCGATTGAGCCTGAAATCGGTCATATGAAAAACGATGGCCGTTTAGACCGCTGCTACCTCAAAGGTGCAGTCGGTGATGCCATTAATATGGTTATGGTGGCCGCTGGACATAACTTAAGAAAGAACCTCAATAAGCTCCGGCTTTTGTGGCTCAAAATTATTTCCGGTTTGATGGAGTCTTTTATCAAACCGGGGCAATCAGCTGCTTTAAACCTGGCTTGATGTCAGGCTTAAAACGGTATTATTCAGGTTGAACTATCTAGGGAGTGTTCAAACAGGCGGTAGGACTTGCCGGCTTTTTCCAGCAGAGCCTTGATTTCAGGGGTATTACCCTGATAATTATTCAGGTATTCAAGCCCCTCAGTAAACTGTTTACGGGCTTTGGCCAGTTTATCCAGATAGAAAGGCTCTGTAAAGCCCCGGTTACGCAGCAGATAAAACAGTTCAATACGCTGACTAAGCATCCGCTGACGTCCGGAAACATTGACCACTTTACCCAGCTCCTTACCAGAGAGATTTTCCAGATCCAGTACGATCTGGTGTGATAAGGACAGTAGTTTTTCATTCATTTTAACCAGTTCAGGTACTTTAGCCCGGGTTGGTTCACCCAGAATCATACTTTTATACAGAGGCCACATAGCATTGATTTTCTGCAGTGAGTCCTTAACGCCGGGCACCTGTTCAAAGTCTTTTAGAAAATCCAGACCCTGCTCATAGCGTGTTACGGCATCCTGTAATTTCTTGTCCGGTTCTATATAAAACTGATCCTTTCCCAGTTGAGCGTAGGACTTTAACATCCGCTGAGTGAGCATACGCTGTAAACCGGCACGGTTAATGGCGTTATTAAGCTTTAGTTCACTGATTTGCTGCATTGCCATAGTATCTGGCGAATACACGATGCCCAGCAGCATAAAACTAAACAGTAAAATACTTAAAAACTGGCTGGTAATATAAGCTCGGAATCGATCTGTTTTCATTTTTATAACCATAAATTAAGAACGGCTCTTCCACGCTTTGATGAGTGAAAAAAGATGTCAATACTCACAAAACCTGTTGAAATAATTACATTAAACAAACACCATGAAACGGTACATATCCTTTGCAAAAGAGATAGACGCAGGAAAGCCATAGATCCCTTAACCGGACAAAAAGGCTCGATCAATCGTTATGTAAAAAGGCAGATTCGGGATATCCCATTTATGGGTCATCTCTGTTATGTGGAGATAGAATTAGCTCAGGTTTTTCTCAGTAAAAATGAGCGCCTGATTGAACAATGCGATTTTGTTGATAAAGGTTGCCGTTTTATACAAAGGTTCTGCCATATGAACAGCGGACTTTGTCGTCATATGAGCATACAGGCCGTATCCAGACACCTGAATATTCGCTGGGACACCATTAACAATATTGATAAGGCTTATCTGGAAAAGACATTACCGGCATTGGAGCCGGAACACTTAAAGGATTTAAAATATATTGGTGTTGATGAAGTAGCCAGGGCAAAAGGCCATAATTATATGACCGTGATTTATGACATGGTGAAAGGTCATTTGATTGGTGTAGAAACAGGACGTACTGCGGATGTTTTTAGTGCATTTTTAAAGATAATACCGAAGGAAATCGCTGAAAAAATAGAGGCTGTAGCTATGGATATGAGTCCATCCTATCAAAAGTCTGTAAGAGAAATGCTGCCTAATGCGGATATGGTTTTTGATCGATTTCATGTTATAAAAAACTTTTCAAATGTGATCAAGAATCAGCGCAGGATTGAATTTAGAAAAGCCAATGCGGCAGGAAAAAATTTACTCAAAGGCAGTCATTACCTGTTGTTAAAAAACAAACAGAAGCTGACAGAGAAGCAATCAGGGCAATTAGAAAACATACTGAATGAAAACCAGAATTTGAACATACTCTATTTGATGAAAGAGCAATTACAAGCCTTATGGGACAATACAGAAGTTAATACCATGAAGAGTGAACTCGAACTATGGTGCAGCATTGCTGAACAAACCAAAATGACTTATTTAAAAACATTTGCAAAGTCACTGAAAAAAAACAAAGATGGCATTTGCAATTATGCAAAACATCAACTGACATCAGCCAGAATTGAAGCTGGCAATGTCAGTATTGGCTTAATAAGAAAAAGGGCCAGGGGTATTCGGGATACTGATTATTTCAAACTGAAGATCAGGCAAACCTCTATCCCTGATGAGCAGAGTATGTTCTATTTTGGACAAAATCTCACTCATTAAAGCATGGAACAACCTTAAGAACTTCTTACAATAGGATGGATAATTGCAGCAAACTTAACATTTAACTAGGCATTATCCTCTGATTTAAATCAAACCATATATAAATCTTGTCTTTTCTTGCCACTTTAATTTTAGTAGTTTAATTTAAGTGCTGTTGATTTTATTTATATCGGACCGATTTTTCAGGTTCACCCAGTTTAATATAGCTCTGTTTTATAACTTTGTAATTATTTGACTTTAATTTCTGGTTATTTTTTGCCAGATTATTGGATTTTAATGCCTGTTGAACCGCCTGCTGATAATCCTCACGATAAAATTGTAACACCGCCATATTGTGCCAGAGCCAGGCATTATCCGGCTCAATTCTTAACGCCCTTTTTAGCAGACTTTCCGCTTCATCGTAATTACCTTGATCAATAGCCGCTTTGGACGGCTTAAGGAGATCAAGCACCGCACTACGACTGGCTGGCGGCTTAGCCGAGGTTCGGGGAGATACTGTGCCCTGACTGACCGCCGCTGTAGTAATCACTTTTGGCCGGTACACCTCTTCAGAGCCAGCTGCTTCCTGGGGACGGCTTTGTTCAATAACCGGAGGAGCACTGCCGATAGTCCTGTCTCGGGAATAACCAACTGAGCTGCAGCCATTGATAATGCTGATAATGAACAGTACTAAAAGATAGATTTTAAACATTGACGGCCTCAGTGGTTGTAACAAACAGGGAGTTACAACTATTTTACACTATTGAAACAAACGTTGTAGCCAGTTGTTTGAAAAACGGCCGGTTTCACATGCCTCTACCCTGGCAGGTTCCGTCCCCTTGATAAAAGGCAGGTATTCAGCATTTTTACAGCGTCCGGAAAGCCGTACCTGCTGCAGGGAGTCCACCCATAACCATTTAATATTCTGCGGCTGATTCTGTTCCAGCACACCAACGTCCAGTTTCTGCATCATCCTGCCCCAGACTTTTAGAGCACCGGAGGATCCGGTCAGACCAGCCGGAGTATTATCATCCCGCCCCAGCCAGACCACGGCCAGCAGATTACTGCCAAATCCGGCAAACCAGCTGTCTCTGAGCTCATTGGTGGTACCGGTTTTTCCAGCCAGCTGATAACGGGACGGCAGGTAATGACTTAAGCCTTTCGCGGTACCCATACTGACGACTTCCTGAAGATTGGCATTAATAAGATAAGTCAGGTCTTCACTGATCCGCTGTTCCACGCGCAAGGGGTATTGCTGCAGAGCATTATTCTGCTCGTCCTGTACCGATAAAATTGTATGCAGGGGCGAATAAAAGCCCTGGTCTGCCAGGGTCTGGTACATCTGGGTAACCTGTAACGGCGTTAAAGTCAGAGAACCCAGCAGCACCGCTGGATAGGGCAATGCATCAGTCTGCGCACCCAGTGCCCGAACAGTATTAAGTACTTTGTCCACACCAACATCCATACCCAGCCGGGCTGTGGATAAATTATAGGACTTGGCCAGAGCCACATGCAAAGGCACTATACCGTGCTCTTTATGATCAAAGTTTTTAGGCTTCCATAATTTGCCCTTTACACTTTTGGCCGTAAATGACTGGTCTTTTAACAGAGAGGCCAGGGTATAACCCTGCTGCAGTGCGGTCAGATAAATAACCGGTTTGACCAGTGAACCAATAGGACGTTGAGCATGCATAGCCCGGTTAAAATCACCTTCCTGACTCTTTTTACCACCGACTATGGCCAGTATCTCTGCAGAATTGCGGTGACTGACAATAATAGCGCCCTGCAGTTGTTTAGCACGTTTTTTCCCCATGCTTTTTAACTGGCTGCTCAGAGCCTGTTCCGCAGCCCATTGTACCTGCGGATTAAGCGTGGTAAATATTTTTAGGCCTTTATCAGTTAAGTCATCCTGGTTATAGCTTTCCTGCAACTGTGATTTCACACTGTCCAGAAATGCCGGGAAAGGTGATGAGCTTAAAGAAATACCCTGACTGTTTCCCAGGCTTGAGGCAATGGCTTTTTTATACTGCTTCTCAGTAATAAGCTGTTGCTCCAGCATCACTTTAAGCACGGTATTTCGACGCTTTTTCGCCCGTTGCGGATGCTTGACCGGGTTGTACCAGGACGGTCCCTTGACCAGCCCCACCAGCAGGGATATCTGCGACAGACTGAGCTGACTGATGGGCCGTCTGAAATAATATTCACTGGCCAGAGCAAAACCATGAATGGCCCGACGACCATCCTGACCTAGGTAAACTTCATTGATATAAGCAGTAAGAATTTCATCCTTGCTGTAATGGTATTCCAGCAGCAGAGACATAATGGCTTCATTGAGCTTGCGGATCAGGGTGCGCTCTCTGGTTAAAAAGAAATTTTTAACCAGCTGCTGAGTCAGCGTACTGCCGCCCTGCACCGTTGCACCGGCTTTAATATTAGCCCACACAGCACGAATAATGCCTTTGGGATCAATACCGTAATGCTGGTAAAAGTTTCGGTCTTCTACCGCAATCAGGGCTTTTTTTAATTTCTGCGGAATTTCATCCTGCGCCAGCAATACCCGGTCTTCATGTAAACGTGGGTGGATACCGCCAATCACTGCCGGATCCAGCCGAGCCAGAGACACAGAGCGTTTACGACTTTTGTCATAAATCCGGCTGACAACATTATGTTTAAACTGAATACGCAGCTTATGAGACGCTTCATCTCCATCGGGAAAGCGGAACTGACGGCTGACCAGATCTACCTGATTGCCTTTACGGGAGAAGCTGCCCTGTGTAGAGGGGGATTTGTCCTTGCGGTAACCGGCCAGACGGAGCTCTTTTTCCAGCTGGCCGGCACTGAGCTTAACACCCGGGTAAATTTCCAAAGCCCGGGCATACACCTTGGCAGGAATGGACCAGCGGCGGCCTTCAAATTTATCTTTAATAATGCTGTTAAGATAAAGTGTATAAAGCGTCAGGCCGATGGTGCCAAAAATCAGCAGGTACAGGAACGTTTTTTTAATAAAACGTCCAGAACCTGATGACTTTTTTCTTTTACTGGAAGATTTCTTTTTTCTGGATTTAGCCATAATTTAAATCACCCGGAGATCCTGATCACTGGCCTATTTCCTGCGCCAGCGGGTACCTTTGTGGGTATCTTCCAGCAGGATATCCGTAGCCACCAGAACATCACGGATACGATCCGATTCGACCCAGTTTTTATCGGCCTTGGCCTGAGCCCGTTGAGCAATCAGATCATTAATTTCATCATCCGATAAACCGCCCTCACCGGCTCCGCTTTGTAAAAACGCCTGCGGATCATTTTCCAGCAGACCCATGATATAGGCAAGGTGTTTGATCTGGGCTGCCAGTTCCTGAACCTGAGCCTTATCTGATTTTTTCAGGCGGTTTAATTCATGGCTCATATCAAACAGCACAGAAATGGCTTTGGGGGTATTAAAGTCATCGTCCATAGCCTGAAAAAAACGTTTGGCATAATCACTGTTTTCATCCAGTGGGGCATCAGCCGGTTTAATATCCAGTAATGACTGATACAGTGTGCTTAAAGAGGCTTTCGCACGATCCAGATTTTCATCGGAATAATTCAGCGGACTGCGGTAATGGCTGTTAAGAATAAAATAACGGATCACCTCCGGTGCATAATTCTGCAGAACATCACGGATAATAAAGAAATTGCCCAGGGATTTGGACATTTTTTCATCATCCACCCGCACAAAACCATTATGGATCCAGTAGTTAACAAACTTATGGCCGGAGCAGCCTTCTGACTGGGCAATTTCATTTTCATGATGAGGAAATTTCAGATCCAGACCACCGCCGTGAATATCGAAATGCTCACCCAGACAATGCTTGGACATGGCGGAACATTCAATATGCCAGCCGGGACGACCTTGGCCCCAGGGAGATTCCCAGAAGGGTTCACCGGGCTTGGCCATTTTCCATAATACAAAATCCGCCGGATCCCGCTTGGCCTGTTCCACTTCTACCCGGCTGCCGGACTGCAGATCTTCCAGGTTCTTTTTGGACAGTTTGCCATAGTCCTTAAACTTACTGACCTGATAATAAACATCTCCGTTGTCGCCCTGATAAGCAATACCTTTATCTATCAGGGTCTGGATCATATTGATAATATTATCCATGTGCTCAGTAGCACGGGGCTCAATATCCGGATGCATTACACCCAGGGCATCAGCATCTTCATGCATGGCATCAATAAAGCGTTGGGTCAGAGTGTTGATGTCTTCGCCGTTTTCAATGGCCCGGGCAATGAT
>OY757542.1:2904878-2934878 GCA_963584105.1 Alviniconcha strummeri
GCAAATGGCGGCAGGTCGGCCTAATGTGCTGCCTCTCTGGTCCAGCCAAGCCTGCGCGCCGCCATGAAATATGCAGGCGCTATCTGGTCAATTATTCATCACAATTCATATGGCGACCTGGGCAGAGCTTTTAGCAGCCTGCCTGCCACGGCCATCCAACCCCTGTGTTCACCCACAGTGAGGCGTCGCAATTTGAAAAGAGACTACGAGGGAGGGAGGGAGGGAGAGAGAGAGAAGAGAGAGACTGATACAGAAGGGGGGAGGAGGAGGAAAGAAGAGCGGGGGTCGAGGAGAGAGAGAGAGAGAGAGAGAGAGAGAGAGAGAGAGAGAGAGAGAGAGACGCGAGAGACAGACAGACACTGAGAGAGAAGCAGGGGAGGAAGAGAGACGCAGAGAGAGAGACAGAGGCAGAGACAGAGACAGACAGACAGAGACGGAAAGAAGCAGGGGAGAAAGAGAGACGCGGGGATGGGGGGGGGAGAGAGAGAGAGACAGAGAGAGAGACAGAGACAGACAGGAGACAGACAGACAGACAGACAGACAGAGACGGAGAGAAGCAGGGGAGAAAGAGAGACGCGGGGATGGGGGGGGGGGGTGAGAGAGAGAGAGAGAGAGAGAGAGAGAGAGAGAGAGAGAGAGAGAGAGAGAGAGAGAGAGCTAGTTCTTGGTCTTAACGTCCCGTCAACCGTACTGGGTCACCTCAGGACGCTGAGAAAGAGAGAGACACACAGGCCAAGACTCAGAAAGCGGTAGAGAGGGAGGGGTGGAGTGAGGGCGGGGGAGGGGCGGAGGGAAGAACAGAGAGGGGGGGGGGATTCCACATGCTGTGCGGTTGACTTGAACGTGTTGCGTGAACAAGAAGTGAAAGTTTCACTTTACGTTAATGGCCCGGTGAAATGTGCTGAAGAGATTCAGCTAATGAACAGACATTGTGTCCAAATGGGACAGACTTGAACGAACGGAGCGCCATCGTATTTGTCTGCGTTATTACACAAACTGCACGCATAAAATGCCGTCATGACAGTTCTTGAACCGAGTCAAGTTACACTGACAGATGATACAAAGACAAAAAACAAAGTAAGCATCCGTAGTTTGAGAAGGAATATAGACGCGTGTACGTGGAAGGAATCAGGAATTTTTAAATATTTTTTTTTACGGTAATTGTATTTGAATCGATACCTAGATTTTCAGTCTTCTTTCGGTCATTTTCATTTCCTCTACGCTCATGCAATCACAGTCTTCGTGCAGATACAAGTACAGAAGCAGATAAATAAAACGACTGTGTACAAGACATGAGTGAATGGGGCCAGTGAAAAAGAAATATTTAATGATCATTTCTTTCTTTTTGTTTTTCAAAGCCCAGCGGATCAGGGCGTACAGAAAAAACATAAGAGAAAAGAGAGAGACAGAGACCGAGAGACAGAGACAGACAGAGACAGGGAGAGAGAGACAGAGACAGACAGACAGACAAAAAGTCAAAAAGACAAAGAGAGAGACGGGAGGGGGGCGGGGGGGGGGGGGGGGGAGAAAAGGAAAAGGAGGGGGTAGCTGTGCAGTTTATGTTAATGTTACTCCTAACATGTCAGAGGAAATTTATAGACGCAATTTCTAACGGGAACTGCTGAAAGAAACGTGTGTTGTTTTCTCTGTTGCAGGTTTTTCTTGAAGTTCTTTATGAAGTGTAACCAGAACTGTCTCAAAAATGCTGGCAACCCACGAGATATGCGACGGTTCCAGGTTTGTGATAATCTTCCGTTCTGCACGAGTCTGTCTGCATGCATGCATGCCTATCTGTCTGTCTGAAACTGGTGTCTGCGCCAGAACATTCCTAATGGACGTCAGCAACTCGAACTGCAGCTGTAGATCAATAATGACTTCACTTTGCAATGACTGAGTTCGCAAGCACGCCATGAAATGTCATCGTGGTGGCATCAGGACACCAAGAAATGGAATTTAACCGTTGAAGATTTAACCCTTACGACGCCTGTGTCACAACACAGAGCTCAGTAGCTATATGAAAGTCGAGGGGGCCGTCCTGGGCTCTCGTCCCTAATAAGCCTACGGTTTCTGTGGACGTAAAGCAAGACTTCAGCATGTCACAGCACTGTGTCCACTAAGCTTCCTGCCGATGTCACATTTATGTGTCCAACTCAGGGAACCATACTGTAAGACTGAAAGCTCTTTATTTTGGGAAGAGGCGAAAGCCGTAAAATGCACAAAGTATGAAGAATCATTTTGCTATATTCTGCACACACACACACACACACACACACACACACACACACACACACACACACACACACACACACACACACACACACACACACACACGTGCGTGTGTGTGTGCACGCGCGCGCATGCGTGTGTATGTTTTGAGTGTGTGCCTTATTTCTTTTTTAAACACACTCTTTCTTAGCTGTTTGCATGTTTTAAATCGGTCGCCTTCATTTGCCTGAAACATGGGCGGTCAGTTTTGCATTGTATGTCGTTTTTCTCCCTCAACACAATAATCACTGACTTGAGGCTGGCGGAGAACAAAACGAGTGAGCCGCACTTCAACACGTCCCAGCCGCTGTCACCATAACCCGGCCATGTCAGGCCTGACGGAAAGTGCAGATGAGGGTAGCGACTAATGGAATTAGGGACGTTGGTATCACTCAATACGGCAACACGGCCCCCAGCGGGACGGGGGGACGTCACCCTTACACACTCCTGTGGACTCTGTGGACCCAGTGGACCCTCTCTCCTCACAGTGGACATGCAGGAGTCATAGCTTCATTGAATGGAATTGTTTAACGCAGGATCTTCTCCGGGGAGGTACCGGTGGGGACCGAGATCCCAATGGGGGGAGGGAACTAACTCTAACATTACGCTGTCTCCACCAGACTGATTTCTGCATTAAGAATTGGAAGAGCTTTTTTAATGTTTCATTAATTGTGAAGGACAAAGCAAACGAAAACAAAAACAGAGAGAGAGAATCCACAAACCACAACTTTTGAAGAGAAAAGAGAGCTGATGCGGAGAATCGAACCAATGTCGTCCAATTAGGCAGGCTACCGCCAGGCCAAACCGATTCCTAAAGAGTCAACGGAAAGAAATGGTCCAGTCTTGTAGCTCAAGAGAGTATATTTTTTTACTCACAATATCCTGTGAGACTGGTAGGGAAAGCAGCCATGGCAATCAAGTATCGATGCATCTCGGAAGGTCAGAAGCGTTGAGGAGCTTGAGACGTACAGCATCGCTTGCGGGTGGGTACAAGGACCGAGGACATCCCACTTTCGATTTTCTTGTAGAAGAGAGGCAGAGAAGAAGGCAGGTGTAGACGATCTTGTCTTGAAAGGCGACAGATGGGCCATGGTCGACTAGACCGTAAACGAACAGTGGAAATGTTTAAGTGAAATTTTACTTAACTTTGTACGTGTCTGTGTCTGTGCTAATTTATATTTACTTTAGATGTTTAAGTGACGAAATTCTTATTAGGTTACACAGAAATGCACCAACTACTTGTGCTATAGACTGAAACTTGTATAGCGTCACTGTGTTAGTTTCAATGTTTGCCGTGTGCAGGTTGCAATATCAACGTCGACAGCTGTCGACGGTCCGTTGCTGGCGTTGTCTGACAACATGTTTGTCCACAACAACTCTAAACACGGTCGTCGGGCAAGGAGGCTGGACCCCACTGAAGGAGGTAGATATCTGAAAGGTTCACACTCAAATAACTTACTTGTCTCTGTTTGTTTGTTTGTTTGTTTGTTTGTTTGTTTGTGTGTGTGTGCTCTGTGTGTGTGTGTGTGTGAGAGAGAGAGAGAGAGAGAGAGAGAGAAAGTGTGTGTGTGTGTGTGTGTGTATGTGTGTGTGTGTGTGTGTGTGTGTGTGTGTGTGTGTGTGTGTGTGTGTGTGTGTGTATGTGTGTGTGTGAGAGAGAGAGAGAGAGAGAGAGAGAGAGAGAGAGAGAGCATGTGTGTTTGTCAGTGTGTGTGTGTGTGTGTGTGTGTATGTGTGTGTGTGTGTGTGTGTGTGTGTGTGTGTGTGTGTGTGTATGTGTGAGCGTGTGTATTTGTCAGTGTGTGTTTGTGTGTGTGTGTGTGTGTGTGTGTGTGTGTGTGTGTGTGTGTGTGTGTGTGTGTGTGTGTGTGTGTGTGTGTGCGCGCGCGCGCGCGCGCGCGCATGACAATGACAAGTATGCTGCAACGAGTCGCTAAACAGAATCTTGACAATGACAGTTATGCTATAACTTGTCCGTATGCCGAACCTTAATAATGACGATGATACTGTAACGAGTCATTATTCAAAACCTTCATAATGACAGTTACGCCGTAACGAGTCCATCATGCAGAATCGCGACTACACTCGCTGTAACAGACCGTTGCCCGTGCAGAATCCTGACACAGGATGAGTTATTTTTTGACGCGCTGTCATGAGTCAACATTCAGACTCTTAATACCACGTATCGAGTCGGTATGCAGAATTATGATCCGCTATATCAAGTCGATTCTGATGCGTTGTCATGAGTCAACATTCAGACTCTTAATACTACGTATCGAGTCGGTATGCAGAATTATGATACGCTACACCGAGTCAGTTCTGATGCGTGGTAACGAGTAGCAATGCAGAATCCTGATACGCCGTGGAAGAGTCATTATGCAGACTACCAATACGTCGTAACGACTCAGTATGCAGGGTTTGATACGTCCGTAATGAGTCCATATTGCACGTGGCACTCGTAAAGGATGAGGTGGGGAATGAAGAATGACAGGGACAGACACTTCCCCCGGACTATCTTCCCTCGCTCGTCACTCGACGGCGCGTCTTGGGCTGCCCAACGATCTCCCCAATACCACTGCTTGCTAGATGACTATAACTCAATCCAGCATGAATAATTCACATTTTTCATCATTTACCGCTCGAGAAATCAATCTGGGATAGCGCCCAAACTCAATTTTTGACAATATTATGCAGAAAGCCGATGCGGGGGCCAGCGATACGGCGACTGATTAGGTGGGCAGTGTTGATAAATGGGGCCGGGGCAGGATACAATGGTTTCCTGTCCGGCGTGTGCCTCTCTGCCTTGTGCAGTGATGTTTTGACGTCAGTCTGTCTCTGTCTCTGTCTCTGTCTGACCTGGCTTGCCACTGGCGCTGGATTATGAACTGGGGAGTGGGGTTGGGGGTTGGGGGTGATGGTTTGTGTGTGTGTGTGTGTGTGTGTGTGTGTGTGTGTGTGTGTGTGTGCACGTGTGTGTGCGTGCGTGCGTGCGTGTGAGTGTGCGTGCGTGTATGTGTGTGTGTGTGTGTGTGCCTGCGTGTGTGTGTGTTGCGTGCGTGCGTGAGTATGTGAAGATGTTTCCATCTTTCCCTTCCCGCGGTAGGGTACTATGGACGCAGAAATTAACATCCTCCCCCCACATCCCCGTACTGTGCTGAGAACCCCGAGCTGTTAAAAAAAAAAAAAAAAAAAAAATCCCTTTCAAGCCTGAGAGAAGTCGGAATGCGTGCAGCGTGCTTCTAATTTCTGCCCCACAGGCTCATTCAACTGACTTCGTTTTTTTCTAGCATTCTTCAGTCAGTACACGAAGTGTGGTATGAACAGCGAACAGGATTTTTGCTTGTGTTCTATTGAAAATCGCTTCACGCTTGTGAGACTCTCACCGAAGAATCGCAGGGCGTTATTATATATCAAGTACCTAACAAAGCTTACGGAAGTTAGGCAGCGATTTCCTGCTTTCCCGAATAACCACACTGTAATTCCCAGTGACAAGACCACCTTCTCTTTTCAACATTAAGGTAGCCTACACATAGTCTAAATGGTTTTCTTTTTGGAGGAATGAAAATATGAGTCACAGACGGATGATTTATGCGAACCATTCTTCGAGGATGATTTCAAAATATTTGTTTTGTTTTTTAATTTTCTACTCGAGTGTCGTTTACAGCATTTAGATCTAAATGGCACTCACTCATTTCTAACGAACAGGCAGGTTGTGGTTCGCAACGGGGGGAAAAAGAGATCATAATGATAATAACACTTGGCAAAATACAGTTGCTGTATTTTGAAATAAGACCGAAGTACCAGTGGGAATAAGAGAGTGAATTCCGTGCCATCTAGAAATCCGAGACCATTTCAAACCTTCAGCCACATGGCAATTGTCATAAACGTTTCAGGGGTGGCAGGAAGCGAAGGGAGGGCGGGAAAAAGCACAAACGGTTGAAAAACTCGCACACGCACAGAGATCCTAAAGCGTCTCACACACAACCTACCCTCGACAGGAAATGATTGAGGGTGTTTCCAATAAAGTACTTGTCCCGCACGTGAATTAACGCCAAATTGCGTGCAATCATTAGCCTCTGCACGCGCTCCAGTCGCCGAGAAAACAAAGACAGGGAAACAATAGCCCGGTTTCATGTTCCGGCATTAAAGACAGGGGCTTGGGTCGGGCCGTGAATTAAACCTCGCGACGTCGTCCCGTCGTCGATGTTGCCAGACATCTGTCCCAGTATTTGCCGAGTTCGATGCTAGCAGCTTGCTGCTTGCTGCTGCTTCTGCTGCTGCTGCTGCTGCTGCTGCTGCTATTGCGGCTACTGCAGTTGTCACCGTCCTGTTCGCTGCTAACTCGTCAAATTCCCCATTAATTAACCAATTGATTAATTTATTTATTTATTGTTGATTAATAGTGTGTGTGTGTGTGTGTGTGTGTGTGCGTGCGTGCGTGCGTGCGTGCGTGCGTGTGTGTGTGTGTGCGTGCGTGCGTGCGTGTTCGTGTGTGTGTGTGTGTGTGTGTGTGTGTGTGTGTGTGTGTGTGTGTGTGTGTGTGTGTGAATTTCGGGTTCTTATATATGAAAGACCAACTGTCTCACAATACCACGACGATCTATGGTTTGGGATTTTTCAATTATTGAACATAGAGGATACATTTTTCAATTATTGAACATAGAGGATACATTTTTCAATTATTGAACATAGAGGATACATTTTTCAATTATTGAACATAGAGGATACGTTTTTCAGTTATTGAACATAGAGGATACATTTTTCAATTATTGAACATAGAGGATACATTTTTCCTGGTCTACAGCTTTTCAAAAACTTAGAATTTACTCAAAAAATCTCCTAATGCTGGCTTTTTCCAGGAAGGCCAAGGTGACTCGAATTGTCCTTAGAAACACTGAACTCACTCCCATACCCGTAAAAAACAACAAACAACAACAAAAACAAGAAGAGAAAGCCAATGATGACAAGAACTCGATATGTGTATGCATGAATGCAAAAAACCCAGGACATGTCAAACCCCGTCAACTGCTACATATATGAGCAACGACACATGCAAAAACTAGATAGCATCACTTCAATGTCATGTTTATGTATGAATCTGCTTGTGGGAGGGTTTGTTCAAAATATTCTGGCCTCCATCCCATATTGATTTTGCTTGTTTGATGCTGGTCACTTTGTAGTTTGCAATCTGGGTAGTCTCGCTTTATTGAGGGTTTTCATCTCTCTCGAAGAAACGCGATTAAACTGGAAAATGGGGGCTAGAGAATTGTGTATTTTGAAATATTCTTAATCCACGTTTGTTCCTTCTGATACGTTTCTCTTCTCCGACCCCCCTCCGGCCTCCTTTCCCTCCACCTCCATCCAATGCTGTCGTTTACCTTCCTTCTCCATCCCGTGCTATTCTGTACCTAACTCCTTCTCTGTCTCTGTGTCTCTGTCTCTGTCTGTCTCTGTCTGTCTGTCTGTCTGTCTGTCTGTCTGTCTCTGACTCTGTCTCTCTCTGTATGTTTGCGTGTGTGTGTGTGCGTCCGTGTGTGTGTGTGTGTGTGTGTGTGTGTGTGTGTGTGTGTGTGTGTGTGGTGTAGTGTGTGTGTGTGTGTGTGTGTGTGTGTGTGTGTGTGTGTGTGTGTGTGTGTGTGTGTGTGTGATGTGATGTGATGTGTGTGCGATGTGCAGTTAGTGATTATCTTGAGTGTCTCCGACTTTAGTGCAGCTGTTTTGATCTATGTATACTAACGTGTGTGTGTGGGTGGGGGGGGGGAGTCTATGTGTGTGTGTGTGTGTGGGGGGGGGGTCTATGTGTGTGTGTGTGTGTGTGTGTGTGTGTGTGTGTGTGTGTGTGTGTGTGTGTGTGTGTGTGTGTATGGTGTGTGTGCGTGCGTGCGTGCAAGCGTGTGATGTGTGTATGATGTGTCTGATGCATGTCACCGAATAGCCATGCTAACTGCACCTCTCCATCCCCCTCATCCTCATAGTGGCTATAATAATCAGAGATGTGTGTTTGGCGTGTTGGCATCACTGCAGCCACTCCGATCATCAAGGCCATCTGTCCGAGCGAAGGCTGGACCACCGGCGGAACCACTGTCATCATCATCGGGGACAACTTCTTTGACGGTCTGCAGGTCGTCTTCGGCACCATGCTGGTGTGGAGCGAGGTAAGCTTCAACATCCACTGTAAAGCGTACACGTCATGTCCCCTTTTGGTTCCAGCATCTGCAGTGCAATCAAGTGATTGATGGCACAGAGAAATACGTGTTGTTTTTCGGATCATCGGAAGTTATGTATAGCTTACGGTAGTTATGTAAATAATCTACGTAAGGGATGTCCAGTTTTCCAACACATTCTTTTTGTTAAAAGCCAGCTGTTGGACTGGGCTACTTTGGGAAAAGTGGAAACAAATCAGAACGTGCTTACTTTGACCAATGTAATTGTAGGAGCAAATGTAATCCGAAAAACAAACAAACAAACAAACAAAAAAGAAAGAAAAAGAAAGAAGAAACAAACAAACAAGGATTCTATTTTAAAAATTTGCTTTGGTATAGCTTATTGTGACTATTTTTCCATCATCTCTTCTGTCTTTTTATTTTTTATATATTTTTTTTAAGCTATCCTCTCTAATCTTGTAATCTGTTCTTCTCCCTTATCGACTCCCTTTGTCTCTTCTGTACTCTTCTCACTCTCTCTTCTCTTCTCTTGTCTTCTTTATCTCTTCTTGTTTACTATTATTTTTCCCTATCGTCTTCTCCTCTCCCTTTTCTACTCCTTTTTCTTTTCTTTTTTTCTTTTTCTTCTTCTTCTTTTTTTCTTTCTCTTCTCTTGTTTTCTCTTCTTTCCGCCCCTCTTCTCTTCCTTTGCTTTATTTCTTATCATTTTCATTTATCTTTTCTTCTCTTCTTTTCCACTCTCTTCTTTTCATTTCCCTTCAATTTATTTCCTCGCCCTGATATAACCGTACCGGTTGACTGGGCGTAAAATACCAGCTTACTTACTTACTTACTCAGTTTATTTCCCCTTATTTCTTTTCCTACCCTCTGCCTAATATTTCAGTGTTTACGTATTCTGTGGGTCGAGATAAAATTCACTGTGCGCCGTAGAATGTTGTGGGCCATTGAAGCACGCGACATCTACCGTAGAGGTCGTAATGAAAGATATGTGCCACAATGTTACTGCGTAGACTGGAAGGACTGAATTACGGCGTTCTTACGCTTGGAACTTACTCCCGCTTTTGTTCAGCGACCGAGATCTGCTTGGCATTGTTTCTGTTTCTGAGTACCCCGTTTTATTTGAGCCCTGCACGATTAAGCCGCGGTCACGTGGTGTAGATAAAATCGTCACTCGATTGAACTCAGCACCCTGTGGGAGAGTAGAGCGTGGTTACTGATGACGATTTTATACTTTTGGCACTCTTGGTGTACTATACCTAAAGCCATCAGCCATCGTCATTCTCGATGATAAAAGAGAGAGACCTTTTTTTCTCTCTGTTGTGTCCGGTTATTGCCTAGTACTGACGCGGGGTCATTTACCTCGCCTGTTGTGCTGTTCATTATTGCGTGTTGCTGGAGCGGCAGAACTTCAGTCACGCTACCAGGCATGCTGGTTGTTTGGAAGATAATGGCTTGAGCTGTTTTCTTCTTCTTCTTCTTCTTCTTCTTCTTCTTCTTCTTCTTCTTCTTCTTCTTCTTCTTCTTCTTCTTCTTCTTCTTCTATTTTTGCTGTTGTTGTAGTTGTTACTGTTTTTGTTGTTGTTCTTGCGTTTTTAATTGTTTTAATTAGTTACAGATTGATTGATTTGTTTATATCTTTGTTTTCTACCATGCTTGCTTATGCATGTTTTTTTTAAATATTTTATTAGTAGTATTTTTTAATAGTTTCTGTTTTGTTCTTGCTGTCGTTGTTGTTGTTGTTGGTGGTGGTGGTGGTGGTGGTGGTGGTGGTGGTGGTAGTGGTGGTGGTTTTGTTGTTGTTGTTGTTGGCAACGCTGATTTTGTTTTGACGTGAAAAGTGCTCATTTACAGAGTCAGAGATATTTTCCCACACGTATTACGTAACTCGAAGTGGTATAATTATGGAGGAGTCTCGAGATTATAATTACTATGTGTGTGCTTAATTTTCACCCATTTGTTGCCCTTTTCGGACGTCATGTGCATAACATATTCGGCAAAGTGCTTCCACTGGTCCCGCGGACTGTCGTCATGATGATGACCTCTTGCTTAGATCCCAACTGTTCATACAGTCTAATGTGCAGCAATATAGTCTCATGCATGTGTGCTGGTTGGCTGGTCATCGCTTTTTAACTCTGCCTGTACTTTGAAACTATTCTTGGGAGAAAATGGCAGCACCAGTACAAATGATTTGGCAGCTAGATGGTTAAAACATGGGAAGACACGCCTCTGGTCACTCCTTTTCATGCGGAAATTAATGAAGGAGTAAAGTTATCTATATGAAAACGAGTTCAAATACCACGCTGGACCCTTTATTTTAAGGTATAGCCTGGTATTCTGACCTACAGTTTGATATTAGAGTTGATTCAGATTGGCAAATCTCTGAATGTTGTCTACAGCGCGCGTTCCTGCTTCGAAAGATAGTTTGGAGCTCTTAGAAAATTACTAAGTAATTTTATTAGAGCATCCTGTTCGCTGGTTGTTTCTAGTTGTTATTGTTGTTTTTAGTGTTGTTGTTTGAAATAATGTTTGATACTTTTACTATATTTTTCGTTCTGGTGTGACCTTCGCCGTTGACTTGGAGTGAAATATTACTGCTCAGTCGTTCCTTTTTGCCTTGTCGGTGGCGAAATGGTAAAGACAGTTTTCATCCTCCAAACATTGGAGCGAATCGGGGATAAGATTTATCAGGATTAGCTTAAACGGGAGCAGGCTGAACGGGAATAGGCCAAACTGAAATAAACCAGACGGGAATAGGCCAAACACGAACATTCCAAACGGGAACAGTCCAGACAGGGGCAACCCCGATGACTGCATGAGAATAGAGACCTTGAAAGCTCGACCCTCCCTTTTTTTGACAAAATATATTACCCAGAACGTCAGCCTGTCTATCCTGCCTGTCCACGGGTGTGCAGTCATCTATCTATCCAGCCTTCCTTTATTGTTCGCACATCTTGAAAGCTCCCCTTCTCATCTTTGCCAACGGTGACGTACTTATCGACCTACGTCACAATAAATAGCCAATCGCAATGTGACAACCACTTAAGGGGCGATGTTGGCAGCTTGCGCTAGCAGACGTAAAGAGACGGGTGGGGATGAGAAGTGGTGGTGGTAGTGTGTGGAGGAGGGGGTAGGGAGCTTTGGGGAGTGGAGGATGGGGGAGAGGATGGGGAGGGGGGAGACATAGAAGATTCGTTTCAGGAAGAAAAAGATGGCGAAGTGCGAAGAGGACCATGAATCATTGATGGTGGCTTGTTGTGTTCCGCCGGCGCAGCGAGGAGCAGAAATAATAAATTGTCACTCTCGGCGCGGCATCTGTCACTGCCCTCACCCCAACCTCTAATTGGGACTCGAAACTCCGCCTCCTGTTTACCCCCACCCATTTCCCCCTCCCCTCCCCTCCCCTTCCCCCACCCCTCGTCATGCGTATATCGGAGTGGGAAGAAGGTGGGGCGATAGGTTAATTGCCTATTTTAGATATTATGAATGAATACAAAAGACAGGTCGCTTTGTTCAAGAAAACGTTCTAAGACGGGTGGCGGGGTGGGGGTATTGTATTAGTGCGTGTACTGTCTTTCTGTCTGTCTGTTTGTCTGTCTCTGTCTCTGTCTGTCTCTGTCTGCCTGTCTGTCTGTCTTTCTGTCTGTCTGTCTCTCTGTCTCGGTCTCCCTGTCAGTCTGTCTGTGTCTCTGTCAGTCTGTCTGTCTGTCTGTCTGTATCTGTCTCTGCCTCTGTCTGTCTCTCTCTGTCTTTCTGTCTCTGTCTCTGCCTCTGTCTGTCTCTGTCTGTGTCTGTCTGTCTCTGTCTGTCTCTGTCTGTCTCTGTCTCTGTCTGTCTCTGTCTCTGTCTCTCTGTCTCTCTATCTCTGTCTCTGTCTCTGTCTCTCTCTGTCTCTCTGTCTCTCTGTCTCTCTGTCTCTCTGTCTCTCTCTCTCTCTCTCTCTCTGTCTCTCTCTCTCTCTCTCTCTCTCTCTTCCCCCCCCCCCCCCCCCCCCCTCAGTATTTTATATTTCGCTAGAACTGAATGATCCACATTCCCACATTCTCGAAACAAATTCAGAATATATAAAATAAGACACACAGGTCTTCACTTTTCACCCGTATAAGTATATGCCATCTGGACGAGATCCACACGAAAGCCAAGGATATGAACTGGTTCGCCTTTTCGTCATTGTTTCCATGTAAATGTACTATCTGTACGCCAGTTTGTGGCTTGTAAAAGAGAAATTCGCTGAGACTTTCACATTCTTGTGTCGATTCCCTCCCCCCCCCCCCCCCCCCCCCCTTGTGTGTGTGTGTGTGTGTGTGTGAGAGAGAGAGAGAGAGAGAGAGAGAGAGAGAGAGAGAGAGAGAGAGAGAGAGAGAGAGAGAGAGAGAGAGATTTTTTCACATTCTTGTGTCCTATGTTCAAATAGAAACGTTCGACCCCCTCCCCCTCCCCGTTTCCCCCTTCCCCTTTTTTTCAGCTTGGGGTGGTGGTGGAGTTGTTATGATCTTTTCATGCATACGATTTATTTTATGGGGTGTAGGCAGCAATGATGGGAAGAGAGAGAGAGGGAGGGGGGCGGGGGGAGGAAGGAGGGGAAGAGGTGATAGAGGAAGAGCGAATCGTCTCGTCTCTCAGTTCTCAATATACTTATCAAGTAAATGGAGCAGAACACTTTCGTCTGATGCATAGTTTACAGCCAGAGCTAGAGCGGCTGTAGTTGGAAAATCCCGACAGCTCGCAACCAGCATCGTAACAGAACTGGAGCTGATTTCACCCAATGCAGCACGGAAACATCACCCTCTCGCAGATAATGGTGCTGAAGATTCGCTTCATTGAACGCACATCTGTCTGATTAAAATGGCGACCGTTGCGCGGCAAATGGCGTTGTTAATTCTCACTCCATCACTAGAGATGCAGCTCTCGGCAAATCACGGAAATTAGTCGAGAGCGGAAAGAGAAGAACTACAGGAAGAGATACTCTGTGTGTGTGTGTGCGGGAGGGGAGAAAAAAAAGAGTGTGGGGTGGGGGGTGGGGGATTTTTTTTTTTTTTTTTTTTTTTTTTTTGATGATGAATTAAAGTAGAAGGGTTAAATGGGCCATTGTTTTCATTTAGGAGAGTGAGCCATTTCCTGTAAAGTGCTGCTCAACATATTTTCTGTTACTTCCTGAAAGCTGGATGTGACGTGATCACAGTGTTTGGTTCCTAGTGCAAAATGTTTCATTCTTTGTTTGACGGTCTTATTTACTGTCATTCTTTGTTTGACGGTCTTATTTACTGTCATTCTTTGTTTGGCGGTCTTATTTACTGTCATAAACGCTTGCAAATAATCAAGTTCAGTATCATTTCGTTTCATTTCATGTCTTGAGGTGACCCTATGCGGTTGACAGGATGTTAAAACTGAGAACTAGCTATATTGTCTTGTTGTTGTTGTTGTTGTTGTTGTTGTTGTTGTTGTTGTTGTTGTTGTTGTTGTTGTTGTTGTTCTTCTTCTTCTTCTTCTTCTTCTTCTTCTTCTTCTTCTTCTTCTTCTTCTTCTTCTTCTTCTTCTTCTTCTTCTTCTTCTTGGCAGCGACTGGGCTCGACCAGTGCGTTGGAAGTCCAATGAAGTGTTATTGTTTTTCTTGTTGTTTTTTTGTTGTTGTTTTTTCCAGCCTCTAGACATAAAGTAACACACCGCTGAACACAGTGTAGAAGACTGTGCTTTGAAGGTTTTCAGAGCAGTTAGAAATGAGCCAAGTTTGATGCAGACCATGCAAGATTTAAGATTTACAACACGCCTAATGTAGATTCTTGATAGCATGATTATGTTGATAGGCGTTCTGTTTAATAAGCATGGTGTGCCTCGAGTTATTATTATACGATATAACGTCTACAGCGTATGTATGTAAATTATTGTGCGAACTGCAGAATGCGGTAGATTTAACTGGCAGGATTAATTGAGAAATAAACGCTTCTTCCACCTCGGCGAAGTTAATGAATATGTCCAGCGTCGAGCCGCAGGAACTGGCCGCTGCTTCTTGATTGAATGACCTAGGGTTGTCCCCCTTGGCCTCCATTGACCTTTGCCATTCATAGGGGGCGCCACTCGCGGCGTTTTTCAAAATTGCATGCAAATGGCCTGCCGTCAGCTCCAACTGATTCTAGATCTTACATGGTTTGAAACGCATACAGAAGTGATTTATACAGCATGTATTGTGTAACAGAGCTGGATTTGATACGGATTTAGTGGACAAGCGTTACCTTACGTAATTGCATTACTTATACAACAGCCAGACGCGAAAAGTACTGGAGTGGAAGGGTATAAATTGGACAAATTTCTGCAAGTGTTTTGGGCCACTAATCAAGTATTTCATAATGAGCGTGTGGAACAGGATTTTTTTTTTTTTCTCCTATTTTTCTTCTTTCTTTTTTCTTCTTCTTTTTAAAAAATATATTTTTATATATTTTTTGTTTGGCTCGTGGGGTGTGTGGGGGGGGGGGAGAGGAAGGGTGCGAGCTATGGTGATAGGTAGAGGTTGGGGTTGACTGTTTGACTCAATGTTGGCAACTCCTGTATCAGAACTTTCAGCCCAAGTCTTGGAAAACGTGACACGTAATTTCTCCGTCATGTAGCCTAGTCATCGGCAGCTGCAAAAGACGAATAAAGTAACCCAGGCTTCGCACTGAGTGACATGTTGTTTGATGTTTTACTGTTTTAATCGTAAGACATACAAATATTACTGCCAAGTTTGATATAACCTCCCTCTCTCTCTCTCTCTCTCTCTCTCTCTCTCTCTCTCTCTCTCTCTCTCTCTCTCTCTCTCTCTCTCTCTCTCTCTCTCTCTCTCTCTAACTTGCACTGTATTCAGTCTGACGTCATTGTTCTTCTGTGCAGCTGATCACGTCACACGCGATACGGGTACAGACTCCACCCCGTCATATCCCGGGGGTGGTGGAGGTGACGTTGTCATACAAATCCAAACAGTTCTGCAAAGGCGCTCCTGGCAGATTTGTCTACACGGGTGAGTTAAGCGGCGCCCTGTTTTTCCAGAACTCTAGTTTTTGATTTGCTTTTGTTTCGCTTTCTTCATAAAGTCTGAAAGAGAACGAAGCCACAGCGCTTATGTTAAATCCACAAAGGGAGGTAAGTACCGCTCGAAAGATGTCACACGAATACAACAATGGCCTGGGTCAACTACGGTAACTCTCACCTGGCACTCGTGGTAGAATACATAACTCTACTTTTGGTGGAGGATGTGGAATACCTTCGGTAAAGTTTGTGTACCTGGTATTTAGTCGTGTGCCTGGTGAGAGTTACCGAAGGTGACTCAGGTCTTTGTTGTCGTGCATGTGTGACGTCTTCCATGCGCTAATTATCTCCCTTGTTTGTTGAGGCTTTCTTCATAGTTGTATTGATTTACTGGAAATCATTGTACGCGTGCGTGTTTGCTCCAGTTCTTGACCAGTTGTAAGTGTCCCAGTTCTTGACCAGTTGTAAGTGTCCCAGTTCTTGACCAGTTGTAAGTGTCCCAGTTCCTGACCAGTTGTAAGTGTCCCAGATCCTGACCAGTTCTAAGTGTCCCTGTTCCTGACCAGTTCTAAGTGTCTCAGTTCTAAAGATCCCAGTTCTAAATGTCCTAGTTCCTGACCAGTTCTAAGTGTCCCAATTCCTGACAAGTTCTAAGTGTCCCAGTTCCTGACCAGTTCTACGTGTCCCATATCTTGACCAGTTCTAAGTGTCCCAGTCCTTGACTGTAATACACTCCACGGCTAACCTGTATAATTGTGTGCGTTTGTGAAGCTTTTGTTGGAACGTTTCACGACTAGACTAGAAGGCCGTTGTATAATCATTGGTTATTGGGTTAACCCCCCTCCCCTGTGCTACACACCTGTGCTGTGGGGTGTGTCTGAAATTCAGAAGTGTACCCCCTCAGTGGGTTACTGCTGATGCAGAAATTAAGGTCCAAGGAACCAGAGCTATCTCTCTTGTGAGACCTGAGTAGGTTAGAATGTAACCTTGCTTGATGCCGGAATTATACCTGAGTATTCCCCTCCCAGTTCATTCAACTTTTTTTTTTTCTCTCTCAACCCACTGTCCATGTTTCACCTGCGTTCTGTGTTGCTAACACGTAGCTTTTCTTGTGGGCTCGCAGAAAAGAATAGGTCACCCTGCTCATCGTCATATGCATGCATCTGCATCGGGAACCTCCTTTTACAAGAGTATGTGACCCTGGTCGATGTGACCGCTGGTGGATTTGATCAACCTTGTATTCTGTTACCAGCAAGGCAGGCGATAGAAAGCAGCGGGGTGTTCAGCCTTCTCGTTTTTGTGTCCCTTCTAACGCGTATGACATCACCTGCGCATCCTTAAATCCCTTTGTGTATTCATTCCACTCAACTTACTGCAACGCACACTCGAGACTCTTTCTTTTCTGTTTTTTCTTTCGTTCTTCTTTGCCAGGAAAGAATTTAACCGAAGCGACTTGTATCCTCAAGGTATATCACTCTACCTGGCTTTCAGTGATGAAAACCTAAGAAGAAATAAAAATCATGATCAGCAAAGTGATCAACGTCTAACTAACTACAGCGTGAAAGGGAGGGGAAGGGAAGCTAACGACACGTGTGTCTCTGGAGAGAAATTAGATGAGATTGAGCGAGGAAGCAGCAAACAAGGACGGTGGAGAGCGTACATTATTAATGAATGAATTGTCCGCATTGTGAGAACAGCAACAAATTGATTGATTCCTTCCTTTGTCGAGTGGCGGTAAAGAAAACTGTCAAACGTCAAGATGCCTGCAGTTGGCTTGGCTGTAGCTGCACGAAGGTGGGTGGGTGGATGGGAAGGCACATAGGCGCTTTTCCTGTCTTCTTTTGCTTTCTTTCTCTTTTTCTTTTTCCGATTCCTATCCTTGTTCTACTTGGAATGGTATTGAATCTAACGTGCTTCTTCTTCTTCTTCTTCTTCTTCTTCTTCTTCTTCTTCTTCTTCTTCTTCTTCTTCTTCTTCTTCTTTCTCTCTCCCTTCTTCCGATTCCTGCCTTTGTTTCACTCGGAATGGTATTACAACTTACGTGCTTTTCCTTCGCACCCCCCCACCCCTTTCTTTTTTTCCAATTCCTATCCTTGTTTTACTCGGAATGGTATCGCAGCCTACATTCTGTTTTCTTTCTGCTTCATTTGCATTCTGCACTTGCTGTAGATGGCGGCTTTGATCTGATCAGTTCAGTGGTATGATTTTCCATTGCCCATGCGTGCGCTTCGAAACGAGTTCATTAAGTACTTCTGGCTGGTTTCTCCGCCTTCGCGTATCGTAAGACATTTTAGTTGAACGTGGTCCGGGCGCCAACTCTTATAGCTGTCCCGGTATCCTAGGAAAGTGTGTTGACAGAGGTCCTCTCCCGGACTCTTGGTGTCCCGGTATCCCAGGAACGTGTGTTGACAGAAGTCCGCTCCAGGACTCTTGGTGTCCCGGTATCCCAGGAACGTGTGTTGACAGAAGTCCGCTCCAGGACTCTTGATGTCCGGTAGGCTAGGATAGTGTGTTGACAGAGGTTTGCTCCAGGACTCTTGGTGTCCGGTATGCTAGGATAGTGTGTTGACAGAGGTCTGCTGCCGGACTCTTGGTGTCCCGGTATCCTGGGATGGGCTGGTTGGCTTTCTGGCTGGTGTTCCTGCATCCTATGGCTGGCAGCGTAGTCTTTATGTTTTGGTGTCATGTGGCAGTGTGGACAGGAGTCCACTCCTTGACTCCTGTTTTGCCGATATCCTGAAAATGTTGACAGGAGTCCACTCCCTGACACTTGATGTTCTGGTATCCTAGTGTGGCATTGTTGACAGGAGTCCGCTCCCTGACACTTGATGTTCTGGTATCCTAGTGTGGCATTGTTGGCAGGGGTCCACTCCCTGACTCTTGGTTTTCCGGTATCCTGACAATGTTGACAGGAGTCCACCCTCTGACTCTTGATGGTCAGGTATCCTAGTGTGGCATTGTTGACAGGAGTCCACCCTCTGACTCTTGATGGTCAGGTATCCGAGTGTGGCATTGTTGACAGGAGTCCACCCTCTGACTCTTGATGGTCAGGTATCCTAGTGTGGCATTGTTGACAGGAGTCCACCCTCTGACTCTTGATGGTCAGGTATCCTAGTGTGGCATTGTTGACAGGAGTCCACCCTCTGACTCTTGATGGTCAGGTATCCGAGTGTGGCATTGTTGACAGGAGTCCACCCTCTGACTCTTGATGGTCAGGTATCCGAGTGCGGCATTGTTGACAGGAGTCCACTCCCTGACTTGTCTGCCTGATGATAAGACCTTTGCAACTGTCTAAGCGTTGAATATCAAGACTGGATCAATCCATCATTGAGTCTGGGATATTCTAGGATAGCGTGCATATGTGGACCTTTGGAGTACACCTCAAGCAGCGACTACGGGCCTGCAGCGACTTAGTTCCTTCACGCCGAGTTAAGGCTAGCACGGAGTGTTGCTTTCGGGTGCTCCAGCATCCGGTGACAGTGTTGACGTGGCGGTGGCTTACCGACAAAGTCCGAGTGTTACGTGCCAGAGGAACATGCCGGTGGTGGATTATGCGGAGAGAGGTCTCGCAGCGTGCCTAATTGTTTCCAAGCCTCTCCAACCGACACTCCGCCATTCCAACCTCTCCCCTCCCCCTCCCCCTCCTCCCCCCCCCCACCCGCCCCCCACTTCCCCAGCCACCTCCCCCCCCCCCCCTCCGTCCCCCCACTCTTCTCCACGACCGCTTGACTTCATTTACCGGGTGCCCATTCCGCCAGCGAGTAGCCTGCTGCCTTCGCCACTACAATGACAAGTTACAGTTATCAATATAATGGTCTCGCCTCCCCAGTCCGCTCCATCGCTGCTGCCGTCAGTGCCGCGGCTGCCGCTGCTGCTGCTGCTGCTGCCATCTCGCTTTTCCTCTCCTCTTTTTATTTCTCCTCCCTCCTTCCCTCCTTCGCTCCCTCCCTCCAATACCAGTGTGCTGCTGACTGGCTTGCTGTACTTTATTTCCCGGCCCAACCTTTCTCATCGATTTGTGGAGGTGATGCTTCGTCGGCCGCCGCAGCAAACTGGTGTGGGAGAGAAAAAGCGCTTCTTTTTTTTTTCTCTCTTTTTTTTTGGGGGGGGGGGGGGGGCTAGGGGGGAAGGTGGTGGTGGTGGTGGGGGTTGGGTGTTGCTGTGAGAGAGGTCATTGCAAGATTCGTTCTTCAGTGGGTGCTTCTTGTTATCTTTTTCTTTTTGAAAGAAATGTACATTTTTATTTTATTTTTGTTTTTGTTTGTTGATGTGCCGAATTTTGTTGTTGTGTTTTGTTGTGGGGGGTCTGGGGGCGGGGGGCGGGGGGGGGTCTGTTCTGCTTTTGTTGTTGTTGTTGTTGGATTGGACGGGGTGCGGTTGGGTGTTTCTCTATAATGACGTTTTAAAATGTGATAATGCAGTTACACAGCCATGACAAAAGAGATTCCCTAGCCTGTCCTCTCCACACTGTTTTAAACAAAACAGTGAAAACAATGCAGTTCCTCGCCTGCAATTCAGTTCGCCTCCTATTCTTCCTGTCAACACACACGCTACTCTTCTTCACTCCTAAAGGACGTGTTACAAATTTCGTGGACGGAATATCAATACTTTCTGTAGCGTTCTCGCATGAATTCATGTTTCGCACATGTCGCATTGTGTCAGTAGTGACTATAACAACGTGTAAGTTATTCAGCGGAATCCACGAAAAAAGGCTGTCTACAAATATTGGTTAGCATAGAATGCATGTTGCTAAAAGAGAGGTGGTTTCTGGTGCGGGGCTGGCTCACTGACATCGAAATACGAAGGGTTGGGCTTAAATTCCTAAAAGAGGAGCCGTCTTTCATGGGAGGATCATTTATAGTGAAAATTAAAACAGTGTGTGTGTGTGTGTGTGTGTGTGTGTGTGTGTGTGTGTGTGTGTGTGTGTGTGTGTGTGTGTGTGTGTGTGTGTTTCACTATGCTGTGTATGATTAGCCGATGATTTAGAAAGTCTCTCTAATTAATTTGTCAACGCTTTGAGTCTCTGCAAGCGCTCTATAAATTTCCGATGATGATGATGATGGTTATTATTATTAATTGTGAAGTGAGGGGTGAGTAGACCCAAAAATAGCGGTCTTTGGTGAAGCGTACCTCACAGAAAAGCTACAGGATCTTATACTCACTTCGGGAGTATAGTCTTCCTTGCGGGGTTTCACTGTATTGATTGATCTCTACTCGTAAGAACCTAGCAAGCGCTGAGTGGGGAAGTAAAACCGCAGTATTGTAACCGTGCCATGATGCTTTTGCTTGTTGAACGCAGCGCTGACAGAGCCCACCATCGACTACGGGTTCCAGAGGCTGATGAAGCTGGTGCCCCGACACCCCGGCGACCCCGAAAGGCTGCCCAAGGTAAGAGCGCGGTCAGCAACTGCAGCAAGTCGGTCTTAGTCACAGGGTGAATTTGGCTGACTACTTATCTACTAGCTTCACAGCAAGTCGGTCTTAGTCACAGGGTGAATTTGGTTTACTACTTATCTACTAACTTCACAGCAAGTCGGTCTTAGTCACAGGGTGAATTTGGCTGACTACTTATCTACTAGCTTCAGAGCAAGTCGGTCTTAGTCACAGGGTGAATTTGGTTTACTGCTTATCTACTAACTTCACAGCAAGTCGGTCTTAGTCACAGGGTGAATTTGGTTTATTACTTATCTACTACCTTCACAGCAGGTCGGTCTTAGTCAGAGGTTGGTTGGTTGGTTGAGTGTTGCTTTACGTCCACAAAAACCGTAGGCTTATTAGGGACGGGAGCCCAAGACGGCCACCTCGACTTTCACACAGCTCCTGAGCTGTACAGAGGTTAGATTGGGTTTAATACTTATCTGCTAGCTTCACAGCAAGTCGGTCTTAGTCAGAGGTTGAATTTGATTCAGTACTTATCCACTAGCTTCTTAATTAAACACAGGGTGAACTTGGTTCAGTACTTATCCACTAGCTTCTTAATTAAACACAGGGTGAACTTGGTTCAGTACTTATCCACTAGCTTCTTAATTAAACACAGGGTGAACTTGGTTCAGTACTTATCCACTAGCTTCGCAGCAGGTGTATGCTTATCTCCAAAGTGTATTATTTCGGTCAAGAATGAAATAGGTCAGTGTTCGTAAAGCACGGAGAGAGAGAGAGAGAGAGAGAGAGAGAGAGAGAGAGAGAGAGAGAGAGAGAGAGAGAGAGAGAGACAGACAGACAGACAGACAGACAGACACACACACACACACACACACACACACACACACACACACACACACACACACACAGACACACACAGAAAGGAGAGTGAGTTTTTAGATTGTAACGACCCGTTAACTGCATAGCGTCACCCCAGAGAGAGCGTGGGGGATGGGGTAGAAAGAGAGGGAGGGACAGAGAGATTGGGGGGGGGGGGAGAGATGGAGGGAGGGAGGGAGGAGACACTTACCCTTCAATCATAAACTTTAGTATACGAGCTAATGAGTTTGACCTTTAACTTGGCCTTTGCCCAGCATCAGTACATCTCTTCTGTTCAGGATTTGTTTGTTACTGGAATTTTCTCAGTGTTTTCCCTCAATGTTGCCTATGCCACGACTGAAACAACTCCTTGTCAAAGAATATTACACGACTACAGAAATAGTTCCGATAGCATAGAGCCACGTCATCCATTATACTATACTAAAGGCTGAATAACAGTTTCGGTAGGGGAGATGTTTTGTGTGAGGCCGTTAGTGTGTATGTGAGGTGGGGGTGGGGGGGGTGGGGGGGGGGTAAGAATAACTACAACTCACAAGCATTAATAGTGATTGCATTAGTTGTTGTTCGTGGTGGTGGTGATGGTGGCAATGGTAGTGTGGTGTTTGCTATGTAAATCTGTTATCATGCTACACATGCCTTTTTGTAAAGGCCTGTAAACATGTCATCTGCAGGAGATTGTCGTAAAGAGGGGTTGTTGCTATTTGTCGTGTTGGTGGTGATGGTGGCATTAGTCGTGTGACGTTTGCTACGTAGACCAGAGATCATGCCAATACACTTACCATGTTGTAAAGGGCCTTGTGCGAATTTCGTTACGTAATCCAGCAATCATATCACGTACACTCACTGTGTTGTAAAGGCCTTGTTTGATTTTTCGTTATGTAAATCAGTGATCATACCACTTATACTCGCCGTGTTGTTGCCTTGTTTAATAGTGATTATGCCACGTAACAATTCGTGTACGTAAACCAGTGATCACATCAGGCACACTTACCGTGTTGTAAAGACCTTGTGTGATTTTCGTTATATAAACCAAAAATCATACCACGCACACTTACCATTTTGTAAAGGGCTTGTTTGATTTTCGTTACGTAAACCACTGATGCTTTCGCGTACACTTACCGTGTTGTAAAGGCTTGTAAACGTGTCGTCCCGCAGGAGATCATCCTGAAGAGGGCGGCGGATCTGGCGGAGGCGCTGTACAGCATGCCCAGGAACCCCAACCAGCTGTCCCTCCCTACCCCCCGTTCCCCCGCCATCAACAACACCTCCATGGGCGGCTTCAACGCCTACCCCTCCCAGCTGGCCGTCTCGGTGGCCGAGTCCGTCAATGGTCAGTGGGACGAAGGTTGGTGTGCTCCGCTCGGCTCTCCAACCGTTGATTCCTTGTCTTCCTGTTCTGCTGCCAGCATAGTACACTCACACTCTGCTGTAGGCTACAGCGCTTCCCTCTTCTTCTTCCTTTTTTTTTTCTTTTTTTTTTTTCTTCTTCTTTTTTTCTTTTTCTTTCTTTTTTCTTCTCTGCCGTATGCTGTTAGAGACAAAGACTTATTTCCAGCTTTGTTTCTTCTTCTTCTTCTTCTTCTTCTTCTTCTTCTTCTTCTTCTTCTTCTTCTTCTTCTTCTTCTTCTTCTTCTGCTGCTGCTGCTGCTGCTGCTGTTGCTTTTTCTTCCTCTTCCTCTTCTTCTTCTTCTTCTTCTTCTTCTTCTTCTTCTTCTTCTTCTTCTTCTTCTTCTTCTTCTTCTTCTGCTGCTGCTGCTGCTGCTGCTTTTTCTTCCTCTTCCTCTTCTTCTTCTTCTTCTTCTTCTTCTTCTTCTTCTTCTTCTTCTTCTTCTTCTTCTTCTTCTTCTTCTTCTTCTTCTTCTTCTTCTTCTATTTTTATAGATTAGCCTTTTGGTGTAGTAGCGCTTAACTATTCTTTTGCTAGAGAATCTTTGCCTCTCCTGTTATTGTGTAGATTGCCTGCCGTAAAGCTTCCGTTGTTTGATGCCAGTCTGTGATGTCTGCTCCCTTTCCAAGAAAAAAGTATATATTGCTTAGCTTATTATTAATACAATATTTTCTTTTTATATATAGTAGGAATATCGTTTGAAATCCTTGCAAGAATTGTATATCACACTGTATTATGCAACTATACATGTACAGTGTCTTGGAAATGTAAGGTTTACTGTATGCATTTAATGAGTCTTTTAAATTGCCTTTATGCGACAGTAATTTTGTTGTTTAATCCCGAATCCCCTGATGTGATTCCTGCTTGTCCGTAAATTACGTAGGTGTGTGTATGTGTGTGTGTGTGTGTGTGTGTGTGTGTGTGTGTGTGTGTGTGTGTGTGTGTGTGTGTGTGCGTGTGTGCGTGCGTGCGTGCGTGCGTGCGTGTGTGCGTGCGTGCGTGCGTGCGTGTTAATTATAGTTTAATTTTACATAATGAGCAGACAAGAGACAAATTTTCGTATATGATTTTAGCATGGACAATAAACAATCTTAATATCTTATGTTACTTTGCGGCTTAAGTTCTACCCCCGAATTTTGTATACATTCTCAGTCCACATAAATAACTCCAGATAACTAAGTCGTGTGTTTAACTCTTCTGTTTCAAGCTTCTTTCGTCCAGTAGTTGCTAGTGCTCTGTATGGTGTATTCTGCACTCGCTTTAGTGCTTTATCTACTACTGCTGCTTTGACTATGTCAACTGAATGATACCAATGGATACTTACCCGTGTACTTGTTCAACGTACCAAATTTGAAGTGCTGATCAAATAACAAAACGCTGTCTGCTTTGTAGTTTGTGAACTGTGATTCATAAGGCCAACGTTTCTTTGTCGTGTTTATATTTTACATTGTTTTGTTATTACATATTGACTGCTGATTTTGTATTTAGTAGCTGCCTCGTCTTTTATATAAAGATGCCAGTGTAGTATTCTTGTCTCATTCTGTTATCATTTTCCCTGCAGAAAGAAAGCATATGCTGCTGGCGTAATTATTATCCTTTCAGGGATAGTCTCACAGACAGGTTAATTTTAAGAATCGTGCTTGTGCTGCTGGTGTAATTATTATCCTTTCAGGGTTAATCTCACAGACAGGTTAATTTTGAGAATCGTGCTTCGTATGAGCAAGTATGGAAAGTCTGAATTGAAATAGGACGCCATATGAAGTCTTGTATGCAAATTAATGGAAAAGCAGTATACCAAGAACGACATAATGATGTCAACAGGGCTAAGATACTCGAGGCCTGTGCCATGGCAGTTACATTTTTCTCTCTCCATTATTATTGAATTTCTTGTTAAAGGATAAAGAAGTACTATATAAAAAATTACCTTTGTAGTACATCGTGGGTAATAATGGATCCATAGACGCATACAATTTCATATGTCTCAAAACAAAACAAAAAAATAAACAAAACAAGAACGTGTCAACTAGAAATTTCAGATATTCTTCAGGTTTGTCTTTGTGCACGGGCATACGTTTTTCATTTGTTTACATCTAAACGTATGACCAGTACTCTTTATAGAGGCCGAAATATGATTATAGGCTACATAATCTGACCGGTACTCTTTATAGAAGCCGAAATACAATTATCCTACATGATCTGACAGGTATTCTCTATAGAAGCCGAAATACGATTATCCTACATGTCTGACCAGTACTCTTTAGAGAGGCTGAAAGACGGTTATCCTACATAAACTGACCGGTACTCATTAGAGAGGCCGAAACACGATTATCCTGTATATTTCGACCGATGCTCTCTCTATAGAAGCCGAAATACGATTATCCTACATGAAAGGCATGGGTGCAAAGCCCCTTTAGTGAAAAGCAAAATAAAAACGACGATGTCATCCTCTGCCAGGAAAACTGGAGTGTTTGTACATATTTATTCGCCAAACTTCTTTAGCCAACGTAAAGCGTGTAACGACGGCTAAACGACTCAATCCCGCACAGCCTGTCGAATGGTGCCGTAATGACCCATCGGACCCCTGCCCACCCTGTTGTTCTGTAAGACACAATCGTCAAAGAGCTCGGAAGTCTCCGAGGATGGCTGAACGTGACGCGCTGCCTGATGCCAGATTACGCGGGGAAGTTTCTGAATTGATTCCTCGGTCGGGTAATTAGGTCTGCCCAGCTTGATCAGTAGGGTAGCCCAGTTGGGTTGATGTAGGTCTGCCCCTTGGCTGTGGCGTTGGTGTGGGAGGGGGGTTGATTGCTTAGTACACAGCTAGAACAACGTTGACTTTGTTGCAAAAGCAGGCTTCTGTTCGTGAACGATCGGCTGCTCCTTGACAGGAGCTTTGCATAATCTCCAAATCGCTTTCTAAGGTCTCCAAATTGCTAAGATCTCCAAATGGCTTTCTAAGATCTCCAGATTGCTTTCTAAGATCTCCAAATGGCTTTCTAAGCAATCGTCGTTGAGATTTGACACGCATGCTCGTCATTTTCTTTTTAATCACAATCAGCCCTTTTGCTTCAGCAATCCATACATGAAGGTTCGTTCATTCCTTTGGTCGCAATGTGTCCCTTCATCGACTTTGCTTATCATGGAGCGGAAAGCTTACATGGGCGCTGGCTTTATGGCTGCATTGCTACACTGTATTCCTGGCAGTTTTCCTTGCATTCTCTTTTTCTTTTCTTTCTGAATTCTTTTGTTTTTCAGAGTGGATTATTTTATTGCAGGTTACTTCGAGTGTAATGAAAACTATTTGTGTATTGTGTGAGTCACAACCTGTTTTCACAGACCTGTTTTCACAATAGTCTGTGTATTGTGAGTACTGCGGTCACAGACGGTGTCAAAGCGCTCACCATCGTCTGTGTATTGTGTGTACTGCGGTCACAGACAACCTGTCAAAGCGCTCACCATAGTTTGTGTATTGTGTATATTTCGGTCACAGACGATGTCCGAGTGCTCGCCATAGGAGTCTGTGTATTTTGTGTGCTGCGGTCACATACACTGTCAAAGTGTTCACCATAGTCTGTGTATTGTGTGATCCACAGCCGGGTACAGTCGCAGCCAAAGCTCAAGTGTCTCTCCAAGGGGGTACGGGTCTAACGGTTCCACCCCGCACAGTGTCAATGGCGGGGCCTACGGAAGCAACCCCGCAATGAACGGGTATCACACCAGCGCTGGACCGCTGGGGAATATGGGTACGTCCACTTTCTTTGTCTATAGTCACTCTTCAGGCACCAACTTTCAGCCTTTCCTTACGTCTCTGCCATAGCTGCTTACGACATACCCTCGAAAACTGACGGGCAACTGTCCACATTTCTTCGTTGCGCGAAAGAAATGGACGCAGAGAGTGGCTGTGATGTAAGTGGGTGTGGCAGAGACCAAAGAAGGGCAGGCCGGCAGTCGCTTTTTGTTTTGTTTTGATTCTTGTCTGTACCATATCATATTTCAGTTATTATTAGGCTTGCCCTCACGGAGTACCGCGGACGCAGAAATTAAGAGAAGGCAAATTATCAAAGTTCATTCTCCCTTCTTTTTTTTTTTTCTCTTTTAAAAATAAATCAATCTGGAGTAGGTCAGAATATTGTTTCTGCTTGTTTTGCCTGTCGTAGGGATTCTGCGTTCGGATTTATTTTATTCAGCTCAGGTTTTGTGCGTGTGTGTGTGTGTGGGAGGGGGGGGGGGGGGTCCTGATCACATAAAAAATTAAATTAAACAAAACCAAACCTGACATGTGTGTTGAATAACGAGCATATTTGTACTTGTGATTTGATGAATGAATTGTTTTGCCCTGATATTGACCTTTGCGATCAACTCGGTGTTAAGTATGAAATAAAAGTTACAGCTGAACACCCTTTAGGTAGAAGATTACTGAACGAAAAGAAACAGCCGCTAATTCGAAAAAGATGATACCAATAAATAATGATGAATTTTTTTAAGGGTGCTGTTCATCTCTTGCAGTCCTAAGTTCTCTTTTGTTTTTTCCAGGTCTGGACCATTTTTTGCGGGATGAAGCGAGCAGACTCGGTGCAGGTAATTATCCTTTTTTCATAGTCTTCCTTCCGATGTTGTTTGTCCATTAATGTTTATCCCTTTTTTTACTGTCTGTCTTTTCATGCTTCAGTTTCTGAATACTTTTGCGTGTGAAACATACAGTTCAGTTTCGTCCACCGACAAAAACGTATGCAATGCCCAAGTAATAGTAAAATACATATATACACATGAAGAAGGTAGCGGTAAGGCGTTAGGCTGGTAAGCAGAAGAGCGTCGGTTCGATTCTGCCTCGGTTCTCATTTCTCTTCAAAAGGGTTGTGGTTTGTGGAAACACTGGCTTGTAACTTCGTCTTTCGCAATTAATGAAACATTAAAATGGTTCTCATCGCTGCCCATCTTAATGCAGAACTCATTCTGGTGGTGACAGTGTAGCGATAGGTATACAGTTTTCCCTCTTCCCCAACCACCATACCCCCTTTCCCCCTTTCTCCCCCGTCCCTAATAAGCCTAATGGTTTCTGTGGACGTTAACGTTAAACACCATGTTTACTTACTTACTTAAAAAAAAAATTAAAAAAAATAGTGAACTACGTAAACACCCTACGTACCGCGCATCAGTAAAATGTTCTTGGTGTTCTTGGTGTTAAAGGCCTTGCAAATGGTATACGCAACACGAGGTTTTCATAGTCACTGCAAACAGTACATTGTAACTGTACACCAGCATTGAGGCACCAGGGTGCAAAATGTAGGCTCCTTATGGAGACAAATAACCATCCGAGAGTTTATCTTAGAGCATGAGGAGACTTTTCTTTTATTCGTTTAGTATGTGATGATTAAATGTGTGGATCGAAACTTATTTTTCTTCTTCTTCTTGTTTAATTTTTTTAGATACATATTTTGATTGGTTGCTGCATGTCTTTGATGTACGTCTTGAATTTTGTATCAGATTTTCCCGTTTCGTTATTTCATTTTATGTTCTATGAATTACTGCTCTTGGTGTTGTAATGAAAAAATCTCGTCAGATATCAGCTTCCAAATGTATGACTTCCTGCGGAAGGCTGAATAGGACATTGCACAGTTGAATAAGGTGTTTACGAATACGCTTGAACTAGCACGCTTATATCGATCAGTAAACAACTTTTTTTGTTTTGTTTTTTTAAACGACAAAAACATTGAGACTGAGCAAGACTGTTCTTGACACAAATATATTTTTACCTACATTCACCCCGCCTTTCCCACCGACTCTAACAAAGAATGTTGGATTATTAACGAACAAAGTAGAACCGACCATTAAAAAAAGAAAGAAAGAAAAAAGAGCTTGCAAGCTTAAGCATGAGATAGTTAGCTCTTGGATTTGAATATCCCTGTCAACCGCATAGGGCCACCTCAGGACGAACGTAAAGCATAGGCATAAGTTGTATAGATGCGCAGAAGAAGTACAGTAGAGTATGGTATTGGCATCACTGCACATTGTCCGGACACGTTTCAGTGACCACGACATAGCTTTCAGCACTAGCGACCTAGCCTGCGTGTGGCTATACAGACCCACCTGCCTCACTGACCATCTTGGTCAGCGGTCCTTCAGGCGCAAGTCAAGCTGGGCGGCTGCATAATTATCTGATGCAGTTGGCTGCAAAGTCGTCTGGGGCGAGATGATATCTCACCGCCTCCAGTGGCGTGGGGTCTCGTTGGAAAGACGTCGTCGAACAAGCAGCCTACTGGGACAAAATATGCAAGTAGATACCAACTCATTAGACCCGCCATCGGAGTCGCGTGCCACGCGAGGTTCTTGTCTAGCTCCTGCTGTGCGTGCGTCTGGAGAATCTGATATATAGCGTAAGATCCCGCTGGTTGTGGATGAAATGTCTGTTGGAGATGGTTCCCCCTCACTGTAGGTTGTGAAAACCGGCTTGCACCTCATTTGTCATTGTGAGTATAATAGATATATAAAGCAACAGTTCTCTGTGTGCCTTCTTCACGTCCCTAATAGTCCGTACGGTCTCTGTGTGGACGTAAAGCAACATTGAAATGTGCATTCTGAATTATTCAAATACATAAAAGGTTCAAAAGAGCGCTGTATATCAGGACAAAACAAAACATGCGACTTTTTGGGGTAATCCCCTTTAGCAAGTTACAAAACGGCACCTAAACAATATCCCACGCATTCTGCAAGGTTTCAGCCTGCTTCTACGACTCTTAGCCTGTTGCATTACTCGTCAGTTTTAATGAAATGCAGAGTACTTGTTGTCTCGATTGATTTTGACCTTCGTGTTTGGCTGGTTGACGACCTCAGTCATGTCTCCATGAATCTTTACAACTGAGTACAGGGAATAGCTCAAACAACCAACTAAAGGAAGAGGTCAAAAGAGTATTGGTTGTTAGCGCCCTG
>OY757542.1:2942378-2950072 GCA_963584105.1 Alviniconcha strummeri
GACACTTAAAAGGATTTGGATGCGAGCAAGATCTGTTTGAATGTGTGTTATACACTTGTCAGTTTTGTATGGCATGTACTTATTTATACACTTTGTTTTAATCTTCTTTTATTTTATATTTTTTTAAATCTTGTAATTCTAAAATGAAATGTATGTAATTGTATATATCTCAACTCATGCGTACTTTTTACTGCGCGAAAGGAGAGTGCTTGTTTGTTGAGCTTGGAGTATCGTATATATGTATGAAGAGTGAGTGAGTAGTCAGTGGAACTGAGAAACGTGTGCTAACTTGCCGTCAGGACATGTAATGAGATGTCCGTATAGTGACACCATAAGCACGGGGCACTGAAGCTCGTCCGTGGGACATTATAATATGGACCATGAAGCAAGTCATGCCATTAACTATATCAAACATTTAGGCATGAATTATCCTTCGAAATCTATGACACTTGCCATGCAGTTTTTTGTTGTTGTTATTTTTGTTTAGTTTTTTGTTTTTTGTTTTGTTCTTTTTGTTTTTATGTGAGTTGAAATACAGGATGATCTCGGAGAAAATACTCGTGTGCGTTTTAAGTGTTGATGCTTTTCATTTTTCTTCGTCTTCTTCTTCTTCTTCTTCTTCTTCTTCTTCTTCTTCTTCTTCTTCTTCTCTCTCTCTCTCTCTCTCTCTCTCTCTCTCTCTCTCTCTCTCTCTCTCTCTCTCTCTCTCTCTCTCTCTCTCTCTCTCTCTCTCTCTCTCTCTCTCTCTCTTAATTTCTTGACTTATTTTACTTGCTGAGATTTGTCATTCTTTAGTACTCACCACATTGTGTACTTCTGTGTTCGAATGCAGTTTTCAAGTCTAGTCATTGGTGCGCCCACAGTGTTGGTCTGCATTGAATAATAAGTGCAATAAAGGCAGAATAATTTGCATACAGTTGACGAACGTAGCTCATGCGTCTCACCAGCGCCAACGATTAAAAAAACAAAACAAAACAAAAAACAACAACTGCCGTTGCTGAATCTTCAGTCCTAAAAGCGCTGCAAATAAAATGTTAGTGGATGTTGTGCTTTTTGCAGAATTGTCACTCTGAATAGTGTGCTTAGTGGGTCATCATTATGTCCTAAAGATCATGACCTCTGTATAAATCTGAGTCCGATATGATCAGCCTATTTCTAATACTCAAATGAATGTGAACACAATTATATGGGCGGAAAGTTAGTTGGTGGTTTGAGCCTAGTCAGTTATGGGCGGTAAGTTAGTTTCTTGTCAGTTATGGGCGGTAATATGTTCCTTTTATGTCAAATACCTCAAACAAATGTCTGCTTTATTTTTAATGCTGAAATTCAAACAAGCGTGTCTCTCCGTGATATAAGTCAGTAAATATCAACATGAGCTAAGTCACACTGAAAGGCAGCAGAGGTTTAGTAGTTAAGTCAGTATGGATTTGATCTTGATTTTTTTTTTTCTCCCGATGGGAGAACAGACACAAATAAACCACATACTCTCTGGCTTGTTTTTTCTATGACCTTAGGCCACTCTGTAGGCTGTAGGCTAAACGAACATCTAACGGCAGTGTCGGGGATACTGGATAAAAGTGAATCCACAAATAAACCACATACTCTCTGGCTTATTTTTCTATGACTTTAGGCCACTCTGTAGGCTGTAGGCTAAACGAACATCTAACGGCGGTGTCGGGGGACATTAACTTGCGATACGTTGGCATCGTGTCCTGGGGAATGCGTCGCTGTCATCCGCTTGCGCCAATAATTATTATAGGCTCCAGCTTTATCAGCCCCCGTGGCTTGAGAAAAGATTGAACTGCCTGTCATCGCTGCATTTTTCTTGTCATTATCGTTTTTATCATTCGCTCTGATATGATCAACGTGAGCGAGGTCATGAGGTTTAGTGGGCCTTAAAAACCAGTTACTTGTCATTTTTATAATGACTGTTTTTGTTCGTTGTTATTGGTTACGGATTTAAATAATAATATTCTGTCTCTGAAGCTATCACCATCATCGCCATTATTGATATTATTAATATTATTATTATTTTGTATCATTAGTTCGCCCTGATATAACCGCAATGTTTGACATGGCGTAAAACACCAAGTTACTTACTTGTATTATTAGTATTACCATACTACTACAACTACGTATACCACTACTGTATATGATACTGGGCCTGTCGTCCTGGCCGATCAAAGCTTGACTTTAGTCTGACTTTCCATTGGCAGTACGTTGTCCACTGAGAGGCTCTGCTTATTTTCTTTTATCGTAAATACTTCCCGCCTCTTTTTTAAACAACATTTCGGGAACCTGTGATTCATATTCGGAAAGAGATGCGTTAATTACTCTTGACTGTACAATAAAATATGTAAGTGTTCACTTATGGTCGATCACGTCAACACCATTTATTGGCGGATTTTGGTTTGTTTGTTTTTTCGTTTGTTATTAAAAAAAACAAAACTTTTTGTACTTTGGTTTGGGATTATTTTATTTTTTTTTGGGGGGGGGGGGTCCTCTTCTTTTTTGTTGTTGTTGTTGCTTTGGTTTGGTTTATTGTGGGGTATTTCTTCTCGGTTTTTATTTAATTTTTTTAATTTTTTATGATCGATCGCGTTAGAAACGAAATGTTTTGTTTTTGTGCAAGATGTGTATCACGTGAAAACGCATAATAGATTTTTGGAAACGCGTGCTGAAGTCGGCGGTGTTGCGTTTCTTACTGACAGTGTACGTGTGTGACCCACATTTACTCCAGGTCTAGTCTCATTAATGTCACGTGCAATACACACATTACGTCGTTTTGTTCGCACTGCCAATGACTATTTTATGATGCGTCGTCACTGTCATGTTTGTCATACTGTGTATTATCTCTGTCTCTGTCTCTCTCCCTCTCTCTCTCTTTTGCCAACCACTTTGATATTATATAATATTGTTTTATATTATGAAAAAAGTTTTGATGTCAATAAAATAAAAAATGATAAAGAGTGAAAGAAATAGTTTGAGTTTATTGAATGAGTCTTTTTCTCAGTCCCTCTCCCTGTCTCTCTCTCTATATATATATCTGTCTGTCTGTCTGCCTGCCTCTCTCTCTCTCTCTCTCTCTCTCTCTCTCTCTCTCTCTCTCTCTCTCTCTCTCTCTCTCTCTCTCTCTCTCTCTCTCTAACTCCTTTTGGGAATCCGGAATTTTTCCGCCCTCTTAGAGAAAAGCCACCAAACCCCCCGTAAGGATTCTTCAGATCTTAGCAACTTAAGGTCCAAGGTTAGAGGTGAATTTTGACACGATTTCCGTTAAAGCTCGCTGAGAACGATAATGTAGGTGAAACTGTGATCTGAGGGTTATAAATGCACGGGGAAAAAAAGAGGCATTTTCTGTCGTACCGAAAGCGTCGCCATGACGCCCAAATCACGTGACCATATGCCTACTACGTCACTCTGGGAAGTCGCTGCAAAATGGCCAACTCGAGCTCCGAAGATGAAACTGATACTTCGCCCGAGAGACCCACAAGGATACAGCCGTATCAGTTTGAGCCTGTCAGGCAGGATTTTGAAAGAGTACCGGAACATCATGTCAGCTTCGAAGCAAACCCCATGCGGTATTCCATGGGGTTTGCGAAATCGCACTCACTGAAGTGCTCGCTACACAAATGGGCGTGATGCGGCGCAGCAAGAAAGTCAGCTCGTTTGAATTGTCGTGCATTGTTATACCTGGAGTCGTCTGCGAATTGTTACAGTTCGCGGCAACACAGTAGGCCGGCATAGTTAACTTTTTTGTCGACCACACGCATACACAGTTTACTGAAGAATCTAAGATGGCACCGCACTGACTCCCCAGACTGACGTCACTTCCAGGGAAGCCTACAGAAAATAAAATCGATTAAAAACCAAACTAAACATTAAAAAAAAAAAAAAAAATCATTAAATCTGAAACTAGTGACTCATTTGTCAATCATTTCGATTGTCCTTTTGCATTCTTAAAAACCTTGGACTTTTACTTTAACCAGTTGCTTATGCAAAACGATGGAGAGGATGGTGAACAAACGATTGATGTGGGTCTTTGAATCCAAAGGTTTACTGGCCTCGGAGCAGTGCGGTTTTCGGAAAAAACGTAGCCCTGCAGATCATCTGGGACGATTTGACAGTTTCATTCGTAATGCTTTTGCCAAAAAAAGAACACGTTCTTGCTATTTTCTTTGACTTGGAAAAAGCCTACGACACCACGTGGAAACACTGTATACTGTCCGATCTTTACGATCTTGATTTTAGAGGCCATTTGCCTACCTTCATTGGTGGGTTTCCGTCCCACCGGCTGTTTCAGGTGAGAGCTGGCTCCACTCTGTCCGATACATATGAGCAGGAGATGGGTGTTCCTCAGGGAAGCATCTTGTATCTGATTCTTTTCTTTCTTAAAATTAACAATATCGTCAAGTCTGTCTTCAAAGGTTTGCAAGCGTCATTATTCGTGGATGATTTTGCACTTTGTATACGTGCAAAGTTGCTCCCACATGCACAGAAGCGTATGTAACTGTGGGTAAACTGTGTGCAGGATTGGGTCTCAAAATGGTTTCAAATTCTCCACAAGCAAAACAGTCTGCATGCACTTCTGTAATCAACGTAAACACTTTGCAGAGCCGTTTATCTTGCTGGACAAAACTCCTAATAAGGACAAAGTAGTAACAGAAGCTAAATTTCTTGGTGTAATATTTGATCGAACCTTATCCTACAGCAGTCATGTAAAATATCACAAAACAAACTGCCTCAAAGTTCTGGATATTTTAAACGTCGTAGGCCACACCGACTAGGGGCCGATCAAAACACTCTACTGTGTCTCTGTCGAGCCCTTGTAACATCCAAATTGGACTATGGGTGCATTGTATATGGGGCAGCTTAAAACAACACTCTAAAGATGCTCTTGGAGCTTTTTGTACTTCCCCAGTAACAAGCCTCTATGCGAAAGCAAAAGAAATGTCTTTAAAGAACAGACGAAAGAAACTGTCCATGAATTTCGTTTTAAAACTGAAAACTTGTCCTGAGAACTCAGCTTACAGCTGTGTTTTTGAACCTCCAAACTCAGAACTGTTTGAAAAATCCAACCTGACTCCACCTCTTGGCCTCCAAATTCTACCACTGTTTGAGGATTCTAAGATTGACCTGGATGCGGCTGATGACACCACAGTGATATACCCCTCCTTGGAGTCAGTCTGAACCTCAGATCCGTCTGTCTTCGACAAAAAAAGAAGAAGAAGAAGAAGAAGAAAAAGGATTCTACAAACCCTGAAGTATATAAACAAGCCGTTTTAGAAATAACATCCAGACATCCAAAATATATGCAGATATATACCGATGGCTCAAAGGTAGACGAGAAGGTTGCTGCTGCAGCACTGTCGTCTGTTGCTCGAAATAGCCCCTTCTCTTGTAGACTGAGAGACCATTGTTCTATTTACACAGCGGAACTGCCGATAATTCTGTTTGCTCTTAAACAAGTATACCAGTCAAAAGAAAAGAAATTCATGATTTTCTCAGACTCGGTCTCTGCTCTGCAAGCGCTTAAAAACTAAAAAACTGGCCATCCTCTGCTAATACAAATACAGGAACTTTTACACAAAATCAATGCAGACAAAAAGGAAACTATTTTTATGTGGGTTCCTGGACATATAGGTATTCGAGGAAACGAGGCAGCTGATAGAGCAGCAAAAGAGGCTCTCAACACTGAACCGACGGCTGGCCTCGTACCTTTTTCCGACCTGAAACCTTTAACTTCCAAATATGTCTGTGAGGTTTGGCAGAAGGAGTTGGATGCAGCTGGTTTGGTATCAAATAAGTTTTATGAAATTTTACCAAAACATTCAGACAAACTGTTATCTTTTTTTAACTAAACCATGTTTGGCCATTTTTTTTTTTGTGTGTGTGTGTGTGTGCTGCCTGTGTTGCCGGAATATTGAAAATTCTGACTTTCTTTCTTTCTTGTGTGTATAATAGCTTTTATGCTAGTCTGTGAATTTATATATATACTGATCCTATTTTATTTTTCTGGATTCGAAACCAGAACAATGACTGTCGTGTCCCAAGGACCTTTCAGTTGGGCACAGGGATCGCGGTGTATGTTTATAATTCTACTCGGGATTTCACTCATAGCCGTTATGATTTGGAATCAACGTATGTAGAAAACATTTGGTTTCAGGTCAAAACAGGAAGAGGCACTCCTTTTCTCATAGCCTTCATTTATAGAAATCCCTCATCCACTTTGGTCTGGTTTGATGAATTTGTTACCATGATAGACAGAGTCTAAAACAGTAAGCATCTCTCTCTCTCTCTCTCTCTCTCTCTCTCTCTCTCTCTCTCTCTCTCTCTCTCTCTCTCTCTCTCTCTCTCTCTTGTGTGTGTGTGTTTGTGAGTATGTGTGTGTGTGTGCATGTGTGTGTGTGTGTGTGTGTGTGTGTGTGTGTGTGTGTGTGTGGGTGTGTGTGTGTGTGTGTGTGTGTGTGTGTGTGTGTGTGTGTGTGAGCGAGTGTGTGTATGTGTGTGTGTGTGTGTGTGTGTGTGTGTGTGTGTGTGTGTGTGTGTGTGTGTGTGTAGTGCGTGCACGTGCGTCTGTTTCTGTGTGTGTGTGTGTGTGTGTGTGTGTGCAGGCGCGTCTGTTTGTGTGTGTTTGTGTGTGTATGTGTGTGTGTGTGTGTGTGTGTGTGTGTATGTGTGTGTGTGTGTGTGTGTGTGTGTGTGTGTGTGTGTGTGTGTGTGTGTGTGTGCGTGCGCGCGCGCGCGCGCGCGCGCGCGTTCAAATAACACCACATGCTTTGATTTCTAAAGTGACATCTGCTCTTGTCTTTCACCTTGGCCCCTTTTCCATCACCCAGAAGCCGACTTCATCTCTCTCTGCTCCCGCTTCTCTATTTCCTCCCTTTTGTTTGCTGGCTGTAGCGGTTCCAGTCTATTGTAGAGAGGCTCTGGCACCCGCAGTCCATCATTTGATGGTCACGGCTACCCAGACAGGCAGAATCACTTGTCCCCTACCCTTCTTTTGTCCCCGAACCCTTCTGAACAGCATGCCCCGCGCTGCCATCTGCCGTCTGTTACTGGAAGCTAGTGCATGACTGTGGTTGAAATAGGGTACCGTTATAACGGCAGTGCATGATGGACCCGCGATAGGAGTCGTTCCTTTGAAGTGTTTCCACGAATACTGTGCATTGATCAAAGTCCTGCGGGTTTATCCATGAAAGCCAAAACGGTTTGTGATTGTTTATTCAACAGAAAAGGGTTTTGTTGTTGTTTATTGTTGTTGTTGTTGTTGTTGTTGTTGTTGTTGTTGTTGTGTGTGTGTGTGTGTGTGTGTGTGTGTGTGTGTGTGTGTGTGTGTGTGTGTATTTACTCTTTGTTGCTTTGTACTTTGTTTTGTTTCGTTGTTGGTTGTTAGTTGTTGCTGTTGTTGTTGTTGTTGTTGTTGTTGCTTTGGTCTGAAATTTAGTTCACCGTTTGATGAGAAACAAAGAAGGAGAAGGAGAAAAAAGTTGTTAGTGTACCTAAATCTTGATAGCCGCACATACTCTGACAATACTAATACTACGTGAACACAATCCATCGTCATAATGCCCCTGATGGGGTACTGCAAACGCAGAGTTAATTTTGTCTCTGCCGAGAAGCCACAGTTACCAAAACTTCGATTGCTTTGCTGACTGCTACGAACTCCGAGTTTGTGATTCTTTGTCTTTTCGTCT
>OY757542.1:2955272-2957772 GCA_963584105.1 Alviniconcha strummeri
GTTGATATAATGCATTAATATCGGGCTGGGAAGACGTGAATCGTGGCCGGGGCTGACGTATCATTTACGGAGGGGCGAGATAGGGGGCTGGATGCGGAAATGAACAGTTCATAACGACACTGAAGGCATGGTCCTGGTCCTCTTGCAATCTGCGACGCTTCTGTGTCTGAGTGCGATTGAGGTCCTTCGTCTTGCCGGGATCGGTTTCAACAGTTCTCGGTTCTCTGACACGCAACGGAAGAGAGCTGGTCGAAAATTAATCTGCGGCGTGTTTCGATAAAGTCCAAGGATTTTGCCACGTGCAAGGCCAGTTCTTTTTCCTTCCCGATCCGTCCCGTAAAGTGGGCGAAGCAGAAAACGGTATATTTTGACCTAGCCTAGGTTTTGAAGAGAGAACCTTTGACAGCTCAGGGATCCCAGGAGATCAGAGGGCCCCCGTGTCTGTGTCTCTGTCAGTAGCATCCCACTGCGGCATTGACAGAGACGTGTTGCAAAACGCCACAAGTTGGCAATTAATTATGGTAGAGACATCGTGAGCCGGTTTCGCCTCGTGAGAAGGCGTTAGGCTGGTAAACAGAAGGACCTCAGTTCGGTTCTGCTTCGGATCTCCTTCCTCTCTTCAAAAGGTTGTGGTTTATAGACACTGTATTTGTGACTTTGCCCTTCACAATTAATGGTGCATTAAAATGGCTCTTATCGATGGCCATCTTAATGCAGAATCATTCTGGCGGTGACGGTGCAGCGTCAGGTATAGTCTGTCTTTTCTCCCACCTCCTGGGACCTCTGTCCCCGCCAGTACCTCTTCGGAGACAACTCGGCGTTAATCACGATTAACCAGTCACCTCGCGTCTTCCTGCTCTCGGGCTCTTGTCAGCGGCTATGTTAGAAGGATTCCGGCACCTCCTTTCTTCATCTCTGCTCAGTGGCCATGTTAGTAGGCGTACGTGTCTCTACTTTTGGCATCTTTTCAGTGGCCACGTTAGTAGCTTTATATATCTATATACATCTCTACCCGGTGGCCATGTTAGTAGCTGTGTTAATATCTGCTCTTGACATATTCTCAGTTACTATGTTAGTGTGCATATCTCTCTACTCCTGGCCTGTTCTCAATGGCCTTGCAAATAGTTCTATCTCCGCTACTGGCGTATTCTCAAGGACCATGTTAGTGTGTTTACTGACACTATTGGCCTGTTCTCAATGGGCGTGTTAGTAGGTTAACATCTACTCTTAATGTACGCTCAGTTACCACGTTATTAAGTTTACCTCTACTCTGTATACTGGCCGGGGTAAGCAAAGAAGAAAAAACAAACAAACAAAACAAAAAACAAGTTACTTTCTTGCTCTACTCTGCAGGTGACGACAACACCAAAGACTTTCATTTACACTACACCTGAGTCACTATCATAAGAAATAGACGGCTTGAAACAATTGGCTTAATGGCAACGATAGAGTGGATCATCTGCACATCGTACTTGCAAAATAAGGCCTCTAATAATAATAATAATGATGATGATAATAATAATAATGATAGCGGGCATTTCTACAGCGCCGCATCTCACCGACAAAGGTGAGCACAGCGTGATTTAAAAAATCTACAAAAACATGTACATTAAAACCTCAAAAATAATGATTATATCGTCGTAATATTGCACCCCCCCCCCCCCAGCTCTCTCCGTGTGTCTCTCTGTCTCTCTGTGTGTCTGTCTCTGTCTTTGTCTGTCTGTCTGTCTGTCTGTCTGTCTGTCTGTCTCTCTCTGTCTCTGTCTCTGTCTGTCTGTCTCTCTGTCTCTCTGTCTGTCTGTCTCTCTCTCACACACACACGGGCGCTCAGAAGAAATTAACGAGGAGTGAGGGAGGGTAAGTGGTGGGGGATAGGGGTTGTGGGTGGAATAAGAGACAGAATTTGACATCATTTGCTGTGGTATTGTTTGTACAGGTGAGTTTGTAACGCAGTTTTGAAGGCATGGGAGGACTGAATGTGGTGGATGCCAGAGGAGCAAATTCCATTGCTTTGGAGCACAGTAGGAGAAACAGCGTTGGCCAAAGTTTTTTTTTTTTTTTCTAACATGGGGGATACGAAGCGTAGTTTTAAACCAATACAGACTCAGTTTTAAAGAGAACGTATGCAGTCTGTCAGTTTCGCCATAAATATTATTTGAGACAACCTGCGATTTCATATTATGTAACAGGATTCGCTGAATAAATATGCATGACTATCATCTGTGGTAGGGCTGTCTTCGAAACGATTCCCGGATCAATTCAGTATTATACGTCTGTCTGGACCATTCCTGAGTGCATAGTATAGTGTACGTCTGCTCTCCAGACCAATGACTTGATTAATTCAACGACTTTGTGAATGTTTCGTGTCTGAGATGAACGTTGCGGTGTTCAGTGCAATTGCATACAGTAGGATGTTCAGTTTGGTGAGTCATCTAAGGTAGTGGCGTACTCTAATTAATTCCTTGTAGCTAGCAAGCGAGCGAGTAAGACAGCGAGTGAG
>OY757542.1:2960272-2965422 GCA_963584105.1 Alviniconcha strummeri
CGAGTAAATACAAGGTACATAAACTCCACCTGAGGTACCTGTATTTACTCTCATGAAGAGGAGAGTTACTGTAGGCGACTCACGGATTTGTTGTTGTGTTTGTGTGACGTCTTTCGAGCGCCGATAAACTCCCTTGTTTGTTGATTCTGTATGGGCGCTATGGGTCTCGTTCTGCAGCAGCAGCAGCAGCAGCAGCAGCAACAACAACAACAACAGCAGCAGCAGCAGCAGCAACAGCAGCAGCAGCAGCAGCAGCAGCAACAACAACAACAACAACAGCAACAACAAAACTTCACCTACACATGTAAGTATGAACAAGCTCAACCAAAATGCCCTAATCAACATTTCATACTTGCTGCTTTTTGTTATTGTTGTTTTTATTGCTTAAGTCCGAATGTTGCATCATCTGTGAATGATGTGCAGTAACCAATCATCGCAGATTAGCATGACACCAGTCAGAACCCCCGCACTCTAAAGAAATGAACTTGGCCACCGCACGACCATCAATCCTGCTCGGTTCCGAAGCTCCTACAACACAGAGCAAAGGCCCCGACGGCGGCCGTGCCATGGAGAACAGCCCACAAAGACTTTCCAATGGGGCACCTCGGACAGGCACGGAACGTGCTCAAGATGGTGGGGGCACGAGTCGCTGGGAGCAACGCCGTCCATTGTCAGGGAGCCGCGCGAGGTTGGCACGTGTCTGATATGGAGCTTATTAAATATGACCCTGACTTGGTCCGCATAAGTCACCTCCCTTCCTGCCCTCACCCAGCGCTCTCGCTCTCTCCCTCTCCCCGTCCCTTTCCTCCTGTATCCGTGTCCCTCTCTCTCTATTTCCCTTATCTAGCCACCCATCCCTCTCTCTCTCCCTTTCCCTCTGTCCTGTCCCTCTCACACTCTCTCCCTCTGTCCGTGTCCCCCTCTCTCTCTCCCTCTATCCGTGCCCCCCTCTCTCTCTTCCTCTGTCAGTGTCCCTCTCTCTCTCCCTCTATCCGTGTCCCCCTCTCTCTCTCCCTCTGTCCGTGTCCCTCTCTGTCTCCCTCTCTCCGTGTCCCCCTCTCTCTCTCCCTCTGTCAGTGTCCCTCTCTCTCTCTCCCTCTGTCAGTGTCCCTCTCTCTCTCCCTCTGTCCGTGTCCACCTCTCTCTCTCCCTCTGTCAGTGTCCCTCTCTCTCTCCCTCAATCCGTGTCCCCCTCTCTCTCTCCCTCTGTCCGTGTCCCCCTCTCTCTCTCCCTCTGTCAGTGTCCCTCTCTCTCTCCCTCTGTCCGTGTCCCCCTCTCTCTCTCCCTCTGTCAGTGTCTCTCTCTCTCTCCCTCTGTCAGTGTCCCCCTCTCTCTCTCCCTCTGTCAGTGTCCCTCTCTCTCTCCCTCTCTCCGTGTCCCTCTCTCTCTCTCTCCCTCTGTCCGTGTCCCTCTCTCTCTCTCCCTCTCTCCGTGTCCCTCTCTCTCTCTCCCTCTATCCGTGTCCCCCCCCTCTCTCTCCCTCTGTCAGTGTCCCTCTCTCTCTCTCTCCCTCTGTCAGTGTCCCTCTCTCTCTCTCCCTCTGTCAGTGTCCCTCTCTCTCTCTCCCTCTGTCAGTGTCCCTCTCTCTCTCTCCCTCTGTCCGTGTCCCCCTCTCTCTCTCCCTCTGTCAGTGTCCCTCTCTCTCTCCCTCTCTCCGTGTCCCTCTCTCTCTCTCCCTCTGTCAGTGTCTCTCTCTCTCTCCCTCTGTCAGTGTTCCTCTCTCTCTCCCTCTGTCAGTGTCTCTCTCTCCCTCTATCTGTGTCCCTCCCCTCCCTCTTATCCGTGCTCCTCCCCCCTCTCTCCCTCTCTCAATGTCCCCCCCCCCCTTTGTCCGTGTCCCTCTCTCTCTATCCGACTCCCTCTCCCCCTTCTCTCTCGCTGCCACCCCCCATCCCTCCCCAGCCACCCCCCACCCCCTTCAGACTCCCCCTCGTTCGATAGCTCGCTATTCCGCACCATCTTCATGGCGGCTGGCACGTGCACGACACGCGCTATCTGGAGCGTGCTCGTGTCTCCGAAGTGCAGCGATTGGACAAGAAATGCCAAAGGGTTGGCAAGCATCGGCGTGCGATGGCTCGTCCTTGGCAAGGGACATATGGTGCAGAAGAACATGAGAGGTAACGGGGTAACGGTCTGTGGGGAGGTGGCCGGGGGGTGGGGGAGTGGGGGGGGGGGTGGGGGGAGTAAGGAAGGTGAATGGGGGCGGACGAAAGAGAGGGTGGAGGTGGGGAGGAGATTATGTATGCATCATTGACGATTATTGTACGGTTTGTGACAAGATATATATATATATGGGGACCTTTTATGCCAACTTGTTTTTCTTTGATTTTTATCAGTTATATATATATTCATCATTGATGATTGTTGTTGGGTTTGAGACAATATATATATATGTTTGAAGCTCGTCATATTTGGGTCAAGTCGGATAACTTTAGCGCTGGGTACAATGTGGCCGATGACGGCAACATAATTATTGCAATGGCAGGTCAGGATTTTGGACTGTTTTGTAAAGTCTGCTTGAACTCCTCCATTATTATTAGCGCTGATTCCTGCAGTGTGCAGCGACTCCAGTGGACTAGTCCCCCACAGCTTGATGTGCTCGGCGGTCACAACATACTAGGGCAGTTCAGGATATGGACTGTTCTATAAAGACTGCTTCAATTCTTTCGTTGTTGCGTGAGCCAGTTGGCCTAGCGGTAAGGCGTTAGGCTGGTAAGCGGAAGGACCTCGGTTCGATACCGCTTCGTCTCTCCTTTCTCTTCCAAAAGGTTGTGGTTTGTGGACACCGTCTTGTGATTTTGTCCATCACTTCCTACTGAAACATTAAAATGGCTCTCGTCGCTGCCCGTCTTAATGCATAAGTCATTCTGGTGGTGACAGTGTAGCGATAGGTATATAATCTCTCCCCCCTCCCCCCCAACACACACACTTCCATATTCCATTCCCCCTTCTCCCCGTCCCTAATAAACCTTATGGTTTCTGTGGACGTTAAGCACCGTGCTTACTTACTTTCGTTGTTATTATTAACACTGATTCCAAAAATGCAACCTGACTCGAATGGATCAGTTCCCCTTGACCTTGAATAACGAAAGAGATCAACGCTACACCACTAAATTATGTATATGAGTATATAGTTTTTCAATCAGTCATCCGAATGTATTTATACACCTTGAGTAGTCTATTTTCTCATTTTCTCAGTAGAGGCTTTTGAGAACAGCCTATTGCATACTGAATTAACCCAGGAGGGTAAACCACAATTCGCAATAAAAATGTGGCTGTATAGATACCTGTAGGCCTAGTATTGTGTCTGTCTCAACTACGAATATGACGTGTTTTTTTTTTTGTTTTTTTTTTTTTAGTTCAACCTTGTTGCACGTGCCTCATGATGATGGCATTTGTTGACCTTCAGCTGACACGCGTTTACTTTCATCAGTCGCCCGTGTCTGTGGCATCCAATTTTAATGAAGCTTGTTGCACGTGCATCAGTTACGCACACTGCACATTGGGCCGTGGATTTACACACTTTTATCTGCATCAGTATAGAGGCTGCGCCTTTGCGGTGGGTCACACACGTCATCAAATAAAGGCATCAGCTTGCAGTGCAACAGCATAAGGTCAAAATAACACAACAATAAAAGCGCAGACCGAGGTGAACAAAGCTCGCTTTTAGGATACTGGGTTAAATCATTGAGTAGCGGTGACTGTATAAACCTATGCTCAACACACGCTCTCTATTTAGTTTGTATGCAACATTACTGTCAGTGGGTTTCTGTTCAGTTCAGTTCAAACATGGTGTCTAAGAGTTCAGGAAAGTCCATAAATTATGCACTCAGCAGCAGTGTTGCTTTTGAGACAGATAGTTCTAATGTATATTTAGTCTTCATCCGCCCAACATTGTTATACAAACATCACCCCACCCCATCACCCACCCCACGCGAGCTCTCTCTCTCTCTCTCTCTCTCTCTCTCTCTCTCTCTCTCTCTCTCTCTCACACACACACACACACACACACACACACACACACACACACACACACACAACAACAACAACAACAACAACAACAACAACAACAACAACACACATACACAGAAATCGCACCAACAAAAACAAACGACAGATGGGGAGGAAAATAAATCGATTAAATAAATACAAAATATCAAACCGTCACAAACGAACGAAACTGCAGGTGCGGAGCGAGGATATGGAACTATTTGCGTGTTTACACACCAGCCTCGTTAAAAGTGTCACCGCCGTTTCAACCTGGACCCCACCACGGCAATGACAGCGTGAACAACAACGGGACGGCGCAGTCACCGTCGTGGTCCGCTCGCTCCAAAGCTGTTAATGAGACAGCTTTCCACGCACACAAACAAACAATCGCAGCATTCAGTCCGGGCTGAAGCAGGAAACAATCGTGTTTTGATTGTCCGATCTCGCCTAGGTCGCCGGCAATTTTGATGTCATCGGCGTAATTCTACGGCAGCCACAATGGATGCATCTGGCCGCCCCGGCTATGAGCTCGTCGGCACCATCACCAGTAGACAGACCCACCACCAACAGTTATTAAGGGAAGCTGCCATCAAAAGCTCTCTCGACGTTTTGTTCCTGATAGTCTGAACGTTTGTTCCGTTAGTTTTACTTTTCTAGACTTCAGGGACGGGACATGTTGGAAGTACTACGTACGTAAGGTTCGGGTCTGCAATTTTGTCAAGTGGGTTTGTTTTGCTAGGGTTAGCTTGTTTTCGGTTTTGCTGTGTCTTATTGTGTTTGACTTTTTTGTTTGTTTTTGTTTATTTGGGCCTTCTTTTGGAGGTGGATGGTCCTGTTGTTGCGGTTGTCTTGTTGATGATATTGTGTGTGTGTGTGTGTGTGTGTGTGTGTGTGTGTGTGTGTGTGTGTGTGTGTGTGTGTGTGTGTGTGTGTGTTTAGTGTCGGCATACCATTACGCCTGCACACAAGACACTGGCTTTAGTCTGAAGTTTAATTTGCAGCTGTGGCTGAATCTAAGGTGGATCGCGGAAACAACTTGTGTAAGTGATAAACACTGAGCACCGAAAGACCCAAAGGACATCCTCGGTGACGCTGATCAAATCAATGCGTGGCACTTTATTCACCCCACAGGGGGCACTTCCATTAAAACTGGCTCGTG
>OY757542.1:2965622-2980622 GCA_963584105.1 Alviniconcha strummeri
AAGAAAAAAAAAAGAAGAAAAAATAAATTAAAAAATCAAAAAAAATCAACAACAACAAAAACACACACCTCTCAAACCAGAATCAGTGACTGCTGGCATTCTAAAACAAGAATCAATCACATAAAACGGTTTAAAGAGAACGCTATTTATTATGACAAAACAACAAATTCGCATGTCGTGTTTTGTCATAATAAATAATTTAATAGGACAGTACGTGACAACAAAGTGCAAAGTTTCAGGGGTAAGCCCCCCCCCACCCCCTTTTTGTTCTCCTTCTCTCTCTCTCTCTCTCTCTCTCTCTCTCTCTCTCTCTCTCTCTCTCTCTCTCTCTCTCTCTCTCTCTCTCTCTCTCTCTCTCTCTCTCTCTCTCTATCTCTCTCTCTGTCTCTGTCCTTGTCTCTGTCTCTGTCTCTCTCTCTCTTTTTTTATTTTTTTAAGCCACAAAGCAACACACCGTTTAACTGTTGTTTTGTGGCTTTGAAAAAGGCTTGTCCGAAAATCGCACATGTTTTCCATGTTCCTATTAAATTAGCGCTCTTTTTAGCGGTTCATTTCTTTTGGATCTTGTTTTAAAACTCTAGCAGTCATCCTTGTTTTAAATATTTCCACCTGCATGCTTTCATTCGCTTGAAAAGGTATTCCGAAGAAGTTGTTGTCTTGTTGCTGTTGTTGTCGTTTGCTTCGAAATTAGCTCTGCGTAGCGCAGCCATATCGGTTCGCTCTTTACAGATGAAGAGCAGAAAAAAAACAAAAGAAGGGGCTCGTGACGTCTCCATACTTCCTGTCACACATGTCGCCTTGTTTTGGTCATTTACGTGGAACTAGTTATGCAGGGGAAACTTTCAGATAGATAGATAGAGAGAGAGAGAGGAGAGAGAGAGAGAGAGAGAGAGAGAGAGAGAGAGAGAGAGAGAGAGAGAGAGAGAGAGAGAGAGAGAGAGAGAGAGAGAGGAGAGAGAGAGAGAGACAGACAGACAGACAGACAGACAGACAGACAGACAGAACAGACAGACAGACAGACAGACAGACAAATTGACAGGCAGAGAGAGAGACAGAGACAGAGACAGAGAGACAGCGAGACGGAGAGACAGAGAGAGACAGAGACAGAGACAGATAGATTGACAGACAGACAGACAGACAGACAGACAGACAGACAGAGACAGATTGACAGGCACAGAGAGAGAGACAGACAGACAATCAGACGCAGAGAGAGAGAGAGAGACGAGAGAGAGAGAGAGAGAGAGAGAGAGAGAGAGAGAGAGAGAGAGAGAGAGAGAGAGAGAGAGAGGAGAGAGAGAGAGAGAGAGAGAGAGAGAGAGAGAGAGAGAGAGAGAGAGAGAGAGACAGACAGACAGACAGACAGACAGACAGACAGACAGACAGACAGACAGACAGACAGGCAGACAGACAGACAGACGCAGAGAGAGACAGAGACAGTGAGACAGAGATTCAGAGACAGAGAGAGAGAGGGGGGTGGGAGGGGGTGGGGGGCTTCTAGAGGGCTGTCTTTAATCAGTGTGGTCCTTCGTAAGAGCAAACTCCTAGCCGGCATCGCTTTCAGGCACCTTCCTCCAGGATCTAACCACACAAAAAAGGTGCAGACAAAATACAACATTCGAATTTTCGGTGCAGTCCCCTTTATCAAGTCACAAAACGACGCCACGCTTTAACATCAGTTAAACGTTTAGGTGCAAAACGATGAAAAATGAGATGGAGAGCGAAGCCGTTTGTCATTTAAACAACAGTTCAACGGTGAAACACGATGAAAAATGAGACGGAGAGCTAAGCCACTCGTCTGTTTTTTGGTTGAACTATATTTTAACTGGACACGAAAACAACATAGCTCTGCCAAAAACAGTTAAATGGATTAGCTCTCCAGCTCATTTTTCTTTTCTTTTTTCACCGTTTACCTGTTGTTTATCTTTTAACTGGACATAAAACAACATAGCTCAGCCCAAAACAGATAGGTGGCTTAGCTCTCCATCTCATTTCTCATCTTTATTCACCGTTTTTCACAAGTGTCATTTTGTAATTTGATAAAGAGGATTACCCCGAAAATTCGCATCAGGTGTTCTGTCCTAATAAATAAGAGTTCTTTTGAACCTTTTTTTTTATTAATTTAGGTCTTTGGATCTTGTTTTAGAACGCTAGCAGTCAGTCTTGTTTCTGATTTTTGTCCCTTCCAGGGTTAGCTTTACCGTAGGCGACTCGTCTCTTTGCTGTAGTGTTCTTGTGGCGTCTTACGAGCAATAAGTGACTCCCTTTTTTGTTGATTTTTTTTTACTATTTGTAGGTTGTGGGTTATAAAATCAGTCATTTCATTTTTCCTCCCCCCCCCCCCCTCCCCTCTGGAATGTTCCACCGTCGTTGTATTTCAGCATTGTTGTAATTGTACATAGTATTTGTCCTGTTTATTTTTTTTACTTTTTTCTAATTTTTATTGAATAATATTATTTTAATGTACTGCGCTTTGTGCTCGTAAGTGTTAACAAAGTGAAATATAAGAGTTATTAAGAGCTATGTAAGAGTTATTGTTCTTACGAGTATAATAATTGTTATTACTCCGGTTCCAAAACTGTGCACGGTAATTTGTGTGACAAGTGTTTGAGTTTCCACAACAAAGGTCAGTAATCCATTCCTTTGTTTGGGTCAGTTATGTGCCCTTTAATAATAATAATGGACATTTCTATGGCGCATGATCCTTAGCAAGATCTAGGGCACAATGCACCGTACAAAAAGCTGCAGAAAAATGTATAAACACATACAATGGACAAGATAAAAAAAAAAAAAAAAAAAAAAAAAAAGGGGGTCGGCCCGCCAACCACGCAAGAATTTACATACAGGAATTTCAGTAAATAAACCAAAGTTGCCAGTAACCAAACATGACCAAACTCTGATTTTAGCACACATGTATGATACAAGTGTATCCTTTGGCTGGAAAATCACTAATACGGGCTATGCTCAAGTCAAGAAGCGCGTCAGTCATTTCCGTTAACTCCGATTATGATGGAGCCAATTAAATGAGAAGTTAATAAAACTTGGTGTTTTATGCCACGTCAACCATTACGGTTATATCAGGGCGAAAATGAGATGTTAAGAAAGCATTCAATTACACCTAGACGAAGAAGCTTGCGTGCAAGAATGACTGATTTTTCTATGATAATAGTGACAACACTAACAATAACAGCAGCGCAAAAGGAAGAAGAATTCGAAATCACTTTAAATCACAAATAACAGCAACAATAACAACAATCATAGTAACTGTAGTTATATATATATATAATAAAATGCGTATCTGTGTGTAAGTGTCTGTTTTTCGCTGCTGCTTCTACTTCTTCTTCTTCTTCTTCTTCTTCTTCTTCTTTAACTGAATGTATTCCACCTGACTGTATTCTTTAAAAAAAAAGTTGTTGTTTTTTAAAAAAGAGAAGATATTTGCGGCATAAGTTCTCAATGTTGCTCTGTTAAAATAATTGCATTGTGCGCACCATGGATTTTCTTCCTCATTAGTAGGTGATGCTGGAGTATATCCAATACTAACAGTGTGAGCCGGTTTGGCCTAGCGGTAAGGCGTTAAGCTGGTAAGCGGAAGGACCCCGGTTCGATACCGCTTCGGCTCTCCTTTCTCTTCAAAAAAGGTTGTGGTTTGTGGACACTGTCTTGTGACTTTGTCCATCACTTCCTACTGAAACATTAAAATGGCTCTCATCGCTGCCCATCTTAATGCAGGAGTCATTCCGATGGTGACAATGCAGCGATAGGAATATAATCTCCCTCTTCCCCTCACCTCCATACCCCCTTTCCCCCACTCCTCCCCGTCCCTAATAAGCCTTATGGTTTCTGTGGACGCTAAGCACCATGTTTACTTACTATACTAACAGTATTGATTGTTATCATTATTCTAAATGTACTATTATTATTAATATTAATATTGTTATTATTATTACAATTTTATTGCTGTTATTATAACTACTAGTAGTTATTTATTATTATCGTTCTTATTATTATTGTGACCAATGCGAAATGTTTCACCGAACGCGTTGGCTTAGGATTAGGATTAGGATTCAATCTCAGTTGTTGTTGTTGTTGTTGTTGTTGCTGTTGTTAATCGCTTTTATTGCTATTCTCCGCTCTCAAGCAGACTAGCATTCTCTATTCGCAGCGCCGGTTTTCAGTATCGTTTGTTTGCAGAGTTGGTTAGTTCATTAGAGCCTCTCGCCCTGATGTAACCGTAATGGCTGACTGGGCGTGAAACGCCAAGTTACTCACTTACTTACTCATTTGATCCTGAATGAGTCTGCTGAGCTTACACGGCGTTACAAACCAGCGTTGCAAACAAACCAACGTTGCAAACAAACCAACGTTACAAACAAACCAACGTTACAAACAAACCAGCAAAAAACTAAAACAAACAAACAAACAAACAAACAAACAAACAAACAAACAACAGGTCGTTGTTGTTTTTTGTTCTTTTCCAGCAATTTCCATGGAATGAATAATGACGACATCAACAATAGCAGCAGCAGCAACAACAACAATAAAAACAACATCAATAATAATACTGATGAAAAATAAGTCAGCAGCAATAGCATCGACAATAACATCAATAATAATACTATAAACAAAACAACAACAACAACAAAACAACAACAACAACAACAACAAACAGCAAAACAGCAGCATCAACATTAACATCAACAACAACAACAACAACAACAACAACAACAACAACAACAACACCGCCACCAACACAGCAACAACGTTAATAACTGATAATACTAACAGAAAATAAAAAGCAGCAGTAGCAACAACAGCAGCGCAGCAGTAATAATAATAATAGCAATGTTACTAACAACAATGACAATGGTATTACTAGTAACCACGTCTACTACTACTACTACTACTACTACTACTGCTACTACTACTACTACTACTACTACTACTACTACTACTACTACTACTACTACTACTACTACGACGACGACGACGACGACGACGTCGATGGCTAATGTACTTTTTTAGGCGCCGTTTCTGCAAACTGGAGCACACAGCTCATTACAGAACCAAGACCACGGACTCACTCAGTCCAGACAAACTGCTGTGTTCTGATTGGTCAGAAATGACGGCAGAACTGTAAGCTCGTGGATGCCGTAATCACAAAGGGTCGTGGAGAGAAGGCAGCCAAGAAAATGGAAACTTGTCAAGCCTACTCCTCTCCACCGAGTAACAACTGTCACTGAGAGAGACAACCAACCAACCAACCAACCAACCAAACAAGCAAAACCCTTCAAACAATAAATTTTGGTTTAAACCAAACGAACAAACAAACAAACAAGAACAAAAACAAAAGACAAGCAACACGAAATTCGCGTGTCAACACACGTTCTGATATACGACTTTGTGTTCTCTCTCTCTCTCTCTCTCTCTCTCTCTCTCTCTCTCTCTCTCTCTCTCTGTGTGTGTGTGTGTGTGTGTGTGTGTGTGTGTGTGTGTGTGTGTGTGTGTGTGTGTGTGTGTGTGTGTGTGTGTGTGTGTGTGTGTGTGTGTGTGCGTGCGTTCGTGTTGTATGCGTTGAATTTTGAAAACATGTGCATTTAAAGAATGTGTAAGCACTTAAAGCCTGTGCGAGTTAGGCTCTCTAAGTAACCATAATTATTATTAGTCTGGGCTGTTCGGTCGTCAATAATTCTTCCAGGGACCTGTGTACTATACGTAACTGATCATGTCTGTATCTCTGTGTCTCTGTCTACCTACCTATCTACTTATCGATCTGTACTCACCCATTCACCCACCCACCATAATAATAAGAACAGCAACAGCAACAACAAACACAACCAAAACACAAACAAACGAACAAAAACAAGAAGGAGAACAACAACAAAATCAGAAGGAGGAGAAAACCCGCAAAAAATGAGTATAGATGTATAACATTATCAGTAAATTACTAACTGGAAATGAATGAATAGGTCAAATACGAAAGAAACAATGGAAAAAGAACTAAAGAAGGAAGACAAAAAATACCACCGTCTCCAAACACACACACACACACACACACACACACACACACACACACACACACACACACACACACACACACACACACACACACACACACACACACACACACACACACACGAAATAAAAAAACGAAAGAAGAAACAAAGAAAAGAGACTAATGTCTATGTATTACTTAAATATCTGCCTCTGTCTAAAGAACGAATGAACGAGCGAACGAGCGAACCAACCAACCAACCAACCAACCAACCAACCAACCAACCAACCAACCAACCAACCAACCAACCAACCAACTAACTAACTAACTAACTAACTAACTAACTAACTAACTAACTAACTAACTAACTAACCTGAAGATGGCCTGTCTGAGTAACGCGTACAGAACACCCATGCTGGCCACAAGTGCTTGTCGTCGACACCGCCGTTGTTGTTGGTGCCGCCGTCGCCGTTGTTGCCGTTGCCGTTGCCAGCCGCCGACGTTGCCTTCTTGCCGTTGCCGCTGCTGTCCTTGATGCCCTTCCTGCTGACGCCGGTGTGGTCTGCGACGGAAGATCCGTTGCCGTTTCTTTTGACCGAGTCCTTGTCGGGGCTGGGATTAGCGTTGCCTAGGAGATGTCCCCGACCTCTGGTGCTGAGGTCCACGGGGGCAGGGGAGCCGATGGAGAGTCGTTGGTGCGGTTGCTGATGTGCTTGAAGATGTTGTTGCTGCTGTTGGTGATGATGATGGTGATGCTGATTCTGGCGGTTGTGGTGGTGGTGGTGGTGGTGGTGATGGAGGTTGAAGAAACGACCGTGGAGGTTGAAGCTGGGCTTGTCGCTGGCGTGGTTGCCGTGGTGGTTGAGGTGGTGAGGAGCGTGGAAATCCAGACACAACTTTCTCGCCGGCCCGAAGTCTGGCTTGAGGATGGCGGCGATGCTGAAGTTGGTCACCGACGTCGGCGACTCCTGACGACGACCTTCATCGCTGTTTTCATGGTTCTCTGTCCGATTTTCCTTGGTACTGTGCTCCACACTACTACCACCCTTCCTCACGCCACGATCAGTGCCGTCGTTTTCAACACTGTCGACGTAGTCTGGCGTCACGGCCACCACGTCTGCGTCTGTGTCGTCACCGATGACGTCAATCACTTCCTCACTTTCGCTCACGTCATCACACCTGCTCACGTCAATGGCCTCACTCGCAATATTTTCCTTTTTGTCGCCGAAACTTTTTAGTCTGTCTTCCAAAGAAGTGAAATTCTGACACTGTTCTCGGCCGCATTCGCTCAGCGAGTTCTCGCTGTGAAACGAGTCACGCCGATGTACTTTGCGGACTCGGTCGAAGCCGATCGGCGAGGAAGTGTCCTGTGCGGGCGAGCAGGAGGGGGTGGGAGGGGGCGAGGGGTGGGGGGCGGGAGAGGAGGGGAGCGGCAGGACAACCCCGACTGGCTGACCGGGAGAGGTGGAAGGGGAGATAAAAGCGGAGTCCCTCATTTTGGCGTCACCCGAGTTGCCTGCTCTTGTGTCAAGCATAGCAACCCGAGTTTTTTTGTTTGTTTTTTGTTTGTTTGTTGTTGCTGTTGTTGGTTTGTATCTTGCTCTTTCTTTCTTTATTTTTTTCTTCTTTTTCTTCTTTCTTTCTTTCTCTCACCGTGTATTTGCTGTTGTGCTTGAATTCTTCTTGGAAATTAAATTCCGATAAACCGCATGAGTGGGGTGGGGTGGGGTGGGGTGGGGTGGGGTGGGGTGGCTCTTAACAGTTGTAAGAACGTGTACAGACGATGCTGGTGAAGAACTGATCTTCTGGCAGGAGGTAGCTGTTGTTGCTTCTGTTGTTGCTGTCACGTTTCTGTTGTTGCTGTCAGGTTTCTGTTGTTGCTGCTGGCTTCTCCCGTCAGCCAGCTTCCTTCCGTGATCCAAGCCTGGGTCATTAGCCACTGCCCTTTGACCAACTGCTCTGCAATGACACATGTAATGTCATGTAATGTAAAGGTAAAAGAGTACTTATAAAAATGAGGTTGGCCAAAAAGAATTAAAAAGAATTACGCAACCAAAAGGTCAGTGAAATCCTACTAATTACACACACACACACACACACACACACACACACACACACACACACACACACACACACACACACACACACACACACACACACACACACACACACACACACACACATTACAACACATTTTAATTCACTGGCAAATAAAGATCCTTGTATTCTTGCATCATTGTATGTTGCATTTTGTAGCTGTTGATCAATAACAATAACAACAACAACAACAACAACAACAACAACAACAACAACAACAACAACAACAACAACAACAACAACAACAATGACAATAATAATAGAACGAGACTACTACTGCTACTAAGATATTTGGAGATTATAATTTAATCTATACATGATGGTAATTTAATATTGACGATGATATGTAATAAGAACAAAAATGATAACATTAATAATACTGATGAAAACAAAACAATGATGATGGTGATGATGGTGATGATGATGATGATGGTGGTGATGTGATGATGATAAAAAAAAATCTTCAGCATACGTATTAAAACTAGCAGCGACGCTGCCAAATAAAATACAGGTAAAGGGTGGGTTTTAAAAAGAATCCGAAATGTAAAAAAAAAAAAAAAAGAGAGAAAAAGAGAGGATTTATTTCAGAAAATCTTTGCAATCCAAAGATACAACTCCGAACACCCTCTCCAATATCCGAACTGTAAGATGCCATTCCCCTACTTAAATAAAATCAGAATTAAAAATAAAAATAAAATAAAATATAAAAAAAGAGAGAGAGAAAAAAGAAGAAAGAGATAACGATGATGATGATGATAATGATGATGGTGAGGGGGTGGAGGGGTGGAGGGGGAACCGCTACTACTTCTACTACTACAGTACTAGGGCTTCTAATAATAATAACAACACTGATACTACTGTTTTTATTACAACTTCTACTACTACAGTACTAGGGCTTCTAATAATAATAACAACACTGATACTACTGTTTTTATTACAACTTCTACTACTACAGTACTAGGGCTTCTAATAATAATAACAACACTGATACTACTGTTTTTATTACAACTTCTACTACTACAGTACTAGGGCTTCTAATAATAATAACAACACTGATACTACTGTTTTTATTACAACTTCTACTACTACAGTACTAGGGCTTCTAATAATAATAATAATAATAACAATAATAATAATGACACTACTGCTACTGTTTTTATTATAACTTCCACTACTACCAGTAGTAGGACTTCTAATAATACTAATATAATTACTGCTACTGTTTTATTATAACGTCTACTACTACAAGTACTAGGGCTTCTGATAACACTGCTACTGCTACTGCTACTGTTTTTATTAGATTTCTACTACCACATTACCCCATCTTCCTGCTACTACTACAACTGTGCCACTTAATAATAAGTAATAAGATTAATAACAACAATAATATCTGTACTACTACTGACATGTCTTTTAATAATAATAATAATAATAATAATAATAATAATAATAATAATAATAATAATAATAATAATAATAATAATAATAATAATAATAATAATATCGCAAATATTACTGTTATCGCCATTAGGTCTTTTAATCATAATAAAATTAAAAATAATAATAATATATATGAAAAATACACCTACTGGTACTTCTAAGCCTACTATCACAATTACTACCACTAGGCCTTTCAGACAGTTACTACTACTATTACTGCTACTAGGTCTTTTAATAATAATAATGATAATACCCCTACAGCTAATACCAAGCCTAGCTGCTGCTACATCCAGAGAACGTACGCTTGTGTGAGATGAATCATGGACAGCTGGCGGATAACCCTCGTGTGATAACGTTGTAAGTAAGTTAGTGTTTTACGCCCAGTCAAACGGTACGGTTATATCAGGGCGATGTGATAACGTTGACAGCAACAACAAACAAAACACAAACAAAAGCTGATGGGGAAAGTTATCTCCTCAGCGAAATGTGCTGCTGCTGATAATGATGAGTTGATGCTTAATGTCCTCAGATGTCAGTTGACATATTAGGGACAATTTGTGACCAATGCCGAAGCACGGTTCAGTATATCTTTACGTCCACGGAAACCAGAAGGCTCGTTAGGACGGACAGCCCAGGAAGCCACCGCGACTTTCACACAGATCCTGAAATCTCGCTTTGAGGATGTACCGTTGGTTGCGTTTATGTACCTTGCATTTACTCGCATGCCAGGTGAGAGTTACCGTTGGCGACACAGGTCTTTGTTGTTGTGGTTGTGTGATGTCTTCGAGATCTAATGAACTCCCTTGTGTGTTGATTCTTTCGCTAGCTAGAGTCTTAAGAAGGCCACTTGAAAGACAGGTTCAGAGTGAATGGACTCACTTCAGTGGCTGGTTGCGAGCTTAGGAAGGTCATTTGAGTGGCTAGCTGAGAGTTTAGGAAGGTCACTTGAGTGGCTAGCTGAGAGTTTAGGAAGGTCACTTGAGTGGCTTGCTGAGAGTTTAGGAAGGTCACTTGAGTGGCTTGCTGAGAGTTTAGGAAGGTCACTTGAGTGGCTAGCTGAGAGTTTAGGAAGGTCATCTGAGTGGCTAGCTGAGAGTTTAGAAAGGTCACTCGAGTGGCTAACGGAGAGCTTAGGAAGGTCATTTGAGTCTCTAGGTGAGAGCTTAGAAAGGTCACCCGAGTGGCTAGCTGAGAGCTTATAAAGGTCACTGGAGTGTAGCTGAGAGCTTAGGAAGGTCATCTGAGTCTCTAGGTGAAGCTTCGAAATGTCACTCGAGTGGCTAGCTGAGAGCTTCGAAAGGTCACTTGAGTGGCTAGCTGAGCGTTTAGGAAGATCACTTGAGTGGCTAGCTGAGGGTTTAGGAAGGTCACTTGAGTGGCTAGCTGAGGGTTTAGGAAGGTCACTTGAGTGGCTAGCTGAGGGTTTAGGAAGGTCACTTGAGTGGCTAGCTGAGGGTTTAGGAAGGTCACTTGAGTGGCTAGCTGAGGGTTTAGGAAGGTCACTTGAGTGGCTAGCTGAGGGTTTAGGAAGGTCACTTGAGTGGCTAGCTGAGGGTTTAGGAAGGTCACTTGAGTGGCTAGCTGAGGGTTTAGGAAGGTCACTTGAAAGACTAGCTGGGAGCTTGAGAAGGTCAGACAGTGTGGCACGCGACTGTGAACTTAGATGCCGATGTTGCAGGCAACGCAGACCAGCTCACTTCAGAAGGCCCCTTGATGCTGGCCAGCTGAAAGGTCACTGAATGGTCAGCGGTGTCCCTAGGATGATCATTAGAGCTGCATTGCGACTAGATATGAGACGAGAAAGGTCATCTAACACGGCCACTGAGCTAGACGTTCTAGCTCAGTGAGCACGGCTCACAACACTCAATTTGGCGTCAGCTCCTGGTTGTGTGTTTCACCTTGAACAATTTAACTGGCTACTGGTGGAGTCACCCCCCACCCCCTCCCCCATTATTATTATTATTGTTGTATTCTTTTTTCACTGAGAATCAGATTTTTTGTTGTTGTAAACTCCCTTTTTCGTTCTGGTATGTCCTCATGGCTGACTTAGCGTGAAGCGTCGGTTAATACTCAACTGAGCCAAGGACTTGTATTGCAGTGTGTGTGTGTGTGTGTGTGTGTGTGTGTGTGTGTGTGTGTGTGTGTGTGTGTGTGTGTGTGTGTGTGTGTGTGTGTGTGTGTGTGTGAGAGAGAGAGAGAGAGAGAGAGAGAGAGAGAGAGAGAGAGAGAGAGAATTTTAATGGTGTGCAGATTTTCAGCTAAATTTCCCCAACAGGAATATAATGAGATTAAAAAAATTGTCTGAATTGTCTTAATAGCAGTAAGCAGAGGAATAGTTAATATAATATTGTTAATGATTTTAAAAGCATATACTTTTAGTCTTCACGTTTCACCTTTGGTTGTTTGAATAGTTTGTTTATGTGGATAAGTGTGTGTGCATTACATGGTACAATATTAACTGTTTCTTGCTATAGTCAGTGTTTATGTGTGTGTGTGTGTGTGTTTGTGTGTGTGTGTGTGTGTGTGTATGCATTTATGTGTGTGGAAGGGGTCGGAATTTGGTCAGGAAAGTACCTGACCTCCATTACATTGGTCTCCAATGTACCTGCAGGCTGTGATTTTGCTGGGAATCATGAGAACATGAAAATGAGGACAAAATGTTGACTACTACAACTGTGCAAGGTACAACCAGTTATTTGCTCTCAGATATCATGAGTATAAAGTGTGCAAAACTTTTTTAGAACTGAAAGTTACTGTCATTCTTGTCCATTTATTCATTGTGTGACTGATGATCTTTGTGCAATATTCTGTGACTATTTTGAAAATGTGTTTTTATTTATCCAAAATGTTTTCCATAACACAACAGCCATGTCAGATTACAGATGTTGATTAAAACTGATATTTTCCTGTGAATGTTTCTGATTTATTGTCATTTCCTGATTCTCTCTCTCTCTCTCTGTATACATGCGTGTGTGTGTGTGTGTGTGTGTGTGTGTGTGTGTGTGTGTGTGTGTGTGTGTGTGTGTGTGTGTGTGTGCGTGCGTGCGTGTGTGTGTGTGTATTACCACTAGGCCAAAGTAGACAGCCAGGAAATTTAAATACCATCTTGTACTTCTTGTCTCTGATAGTTAATACCCCACCCCCTCTCCCACCCTCCAATGATTTCTGATGAATGCTTTATATTAGATTGTGTTTTCACTAAACAGTTTGTATAATTATGTCAAATGAAAAGGGTTCAGTGGCTTTTTTTAAAGGCCATTTCAGTATTTTGTACAGTCACAAAACCTTAAACTCAGTAAAATCCTTATAATTCTATTTCATGAATTCTTTTCATCTCCCTCCTCCCCCTCCCTCTCTGTCTCAATCTGAGACATAAGCACCATAATAACAGGCATGCCCACCTTAACTGTATGACTACAAGTACTAGTGATAAAACCAGGAAACTTGTGAAGAGGACAATAATTAATAAATTAATGTACTCATCGCAAAAAGAGGAATGGAGGAGGTGGATTGGGGGGGGGGGGGGGGGGGGGCAACATTATGGCATTCAAGTTATCCGAAAATTAATGAAGCAAAATGGGCACTACTCTTGCTTTGTTTTAGAAACTTTAAACTCCTTTTTATTTTATTTTTATTTTTTACATTTATAGCGGTCGCAACTGCTTTGCTGTACAATGAGAACTCACTGGCTCTCCAATGTGCCAAGGACGTTCTTTCGTCAGACTTAACACTGAGTTATCTCCGGGGAGGTAGTGGCGGGGCCTGAGATCCAATGTGGTGGTAGTGGTGGGGTGGTGGTGGTGGTGGTGGATGGTGGGGGTTTATAACAGACGCTATATATATACACTGTCACCACCAGAATGATTCTGCATTAACTGAGACTGACAAGCAGCAGTGAGAGCCAGGAAGTAGGCGCAGGTGTTCTTACAAGTCCCCATCCTTCAAACCATCCCGGTTGGCATCGCGGTGTGTGTCCCTGTGCGGGTCCCAAGTGCAGCACTCTGTGTAAAGTGGCCTCCCTGACAGCTGTGTTTACACGAGTCGTTGACTGGAGTGGCCCGGTGACACTGTCTGTCTTTACTGACACCCTCCCACCCGATACCGCCTGGTACCCACCCCCAATATATGCATGTACGCTGCTTGTTGTGGGTGGGATGGGCTTTTTCCCTTTCTCTCAAACAGCACCACTGTTGCTCCTAGCTTCCAAGCAATGATGCCTTAACCGGGACTCGGTGATCTCGGTCAGGTCAGTCGTGGGTATAGTGACGAGTGTGTCAGCGGTGGTGTGGTTGGGATAATAATCGATGCGTAGCGTATACATGTAGAGCTACAGATGTGGTACAAAGTACCTTTTTCCCCCCCGTCCTCAGAGAATAACAGTGATACGGCAGCCATGCCCATTTGGACTATAGCCGCCCCCTGTGACATTGCAACCGTACCCATTTGGACTATAGCCGCCCCCTGTGACATTGCAACCGTACCCATCTGGACTACAGCCGCCCCCTGTGACATTGCAACCGTACCCATCTGGACTATAGCCGCCCCCTGTGACATTGCAACCGTACCCATCTGGACTACAGCATCTTCTGTGACACTGCAGCTATACCCATCTGGACTTTCAGTAGCGCCCCTATGTTATTGCAACCAAGCGCCCCGTATGACACTGCAACCATATGCATCTGTATTTTAGCGCCCTCTAAGACAATGCAACCGTACCCATTTGGACTTAGCGCCCCCTATGACACTGCAGCCATGAACTTATATGGGTATATAGGTCCATGACTGCAGCCATATCCATCTGGACTTAGCGCCCCCTATGACACTGCAGTCATGAACTTATATGGGTATATAGGTCCATGACTGCAGCCATATCCATCTGGACTTAGCGCCCCCTATGACACTGCAGCCATGAACTTATATGGGTATATAGGTCCATGACTGCAGCCATATCCATCTGGACTTCAGCGCCCTCTGTGACACTGCAGCCATACCCACCTGGATTATCAGTAGCGTCTTATATGACACTGCAGCCATATCCATCTGGGCCATAGCGCCTCCTTTGACACTGCAGCCATACCCAGCTGGACAGCAGCGCCTCCTATATGACACACTGCAGCCATACCGCCTGGACAGTAGCGCCTCCTATGACACTGCAGCCATACCTGGACAGTAGTGCTTCCTATGACACTGCAGCCATACCTGGACAGTAGCGCCTCCTATGACACTGCAGCCATACCTGGACAGTAGCGCCTCCTATGACACTGCAGCCATACCTGGACAGTAGCGCCTCCTATGACACTGCAGCCATACCTGGACAGTAGCGCCTCCTATGACACTGCAGCCATACCTGGACAGTAGCGCCTCCTATGACACTGCAGCCATACCTGGACAGTAGCGCCTCCTATGACACTGCAGCCATACCTGGACAGTAGCGCCTCCTATGACACTGCAGCCATACCTGGACAGTAGCG
>OY757542.1:2988738-3025503 GCA_963584105.1 Alviniconcha strummeri
CTCAGGAATATGCAAGAACCTGAACATCGAAGAAAAGTTAGTGATGGGTGATAGTATAAGAAAGTACACACGAGAAAAGGTGAGAGAGAGATGGGGTAGGGGGCAGAGAGAGAGAGAGAGAGAGAGAGAGAGAGAGAGAGAGAGAGAGAGAGAGAGAGAGAGAGAATGTACACAAAGTATACACTGGAATGTTTATTCACAATATCTGACAAAATCCACTGTTCAACAAAGAAGCACATCAAGATACATGTGGTATCACATGAAAATGCAAAGTTGGACAGGATACAATCTAATGGCAGTACACTCGTACAGTGTTTACACACATGCACAGGTACATAATGGGTTATTTAAAATCGTTTCAGTTTATAAGTTCCTGATCTAGATCTTCATGACTTGCTGGACGCAAACAGCAACATTTTCAGGGAATAAGCCATTTTTAGACATCTCTCATTCTATAATATAGCAACACACACACACACACACACACACACACACACACACACACACACACGCGCGCGCGCGCTAACACACACGCACGCACGCACGCACGCACGCACATACACACACTAACAGTAACACTAACACACGCACGCACGCACACACACGCACGTACGCACCTTACTCATATACTGTCCCTTCCTCAAACATGTGTATTAAAATGAATCATACCTAACACCAAAAGCACTTATAATAAAATCCATCCCCTCTTTGAATACAAACGAACCAGCCATACAAACAAAAAGGTCTCTTATACGTGCAGACCAACCCCTCATCAGACAGATTACAAACAAATCTCCTACAGATACAAATGAATCGTACTTATTACTGCTACCCAGTAAACATGCCGTACATGTAGGACACACTACCAATGACTTGTACCTAAGTTTAACAAAAGGTTGTACATGTAGGACACACTACCAATGAGTTGTACCCAAGTTTAACAAAAGGTTGTACATGTAACATACACTACCAATGACTTGTACCTAAGTTTAACAAAAGGTTGTACATGTAGGACACACTACCAATGACTTGTACCTAAGTTTAACAAAAGGTTGTACATGTAGGACACACTACCAATGACTTGTACCTAGGTTTAACAAAAGGTTGTACATGGTAGACACACTACCATGACTTGTACCTAGGTTTAACAAAAGGTTGTACTTGTAGGACACACTACCAATGACTTGTACCTAGTTTTTTATAAAAGGTTATACATGTATATTTTGGTTAAATACACTATGAATCAATTCTGCTCTATAGCAACAAAATCTCTTTGCATGTACAATCAAGGGGGGGTTGTAGTGAGGGCAGGAGGGAAAAAGTCATCTACATTATTATGTTCACACACATGTCAAACAGAACCAGCACCTGCTGTATCCTATCACTACATTGCTATAACAATGACCTCTTCTAAAACAAGAGGTTCAGAAATTCCATGAAAATGTTACCCAAGTTACGCAATTCCTTCCCACTCTAGACAACTGAGACTATTTGCAGTTGTTATAATATAAGCACACATGTATGTAAGTTACCCCAAACCAAAGATTTTAATCATGGCTTTGTTTTCACACAATGGTATGGCATCGCTGCAAACAACTTGGACTATAGTTTTGTACAGAGAAGAGTAACATTTCCATGCGATTGTGAAGACATAGTCCAGTGAACACAGCTCTGTGGAAGGTCAAAACATGCACTAGCACAAAACAAACTCATGGAATTTATTCTCAGTTTCCAACTCCAATTTCAGAGTGAAATAAGATGAGACCTGTATTTGTCTCAAAGACAGTGAACCAAGGGAAGCAATCTCATTCAGTTAAGCCTCTTTGAACAATCACTTTAACAATAGTATTGCACCTTCCTGGAAAAAGAAAAAAAGAAGAAAAAAAGCAAGAAAAAATACAATAATCAAATACTTACTTGCAAGGTTCAAACTTATTTGATTGTAATAAAAAAAAATGTGCAGGCTTTCTCAGATAGGGCATTCACACACACACACACACACACACACACACACACACACCACACACACACACACACACACACACACACACACATTCAAGCATGCATCCACGCACATACACACACACACACACATTCTTTCTCTTCTCTCTCTCTCTTGCACCACACACACACACACACACACACACACACACACACACACACACACACACACACACACACACACAGCTTTCTATTCATGAGAATATACCAGTTTGCATGAGATTGGCATGCAGTTTCCAATAAAATATAAAGCTGGACTGGTATGATGCAATTTTCACTGCTGTCTCCTTGTGAGTAAAGAATTTCCTAATGAATACACAAATATACTCACTTAATAAATTCATGTTACTCACACAGTTTATAATTAAAATCATTATCTTCAGGAAAAGAGAGTTTACATCATCAGACATCCACAGATGTTTTTAACCATAGGGTGCTGCTTGCTTATTCATCACACGTATTCCTACTTAAATGGTTTGTTCTGTCAAGAAAATCAGCAAACAGTTCACAAAAATTGAAAACGCATAGTTTGATTTGAGCATACTTGATATTCACTCTCAGGCACATTTTTTACTGGTGCACACTTGAAAGAAACATTAATAAGCATCCACAAACACACAATAATCATACTTTCACCCATACACAGACATAATATCTTTTTATATGCACAGATATATTGACACATCACAGGGAAGCACCAGCCTTCATCAACAGCAAATTTAACTTCCGTTTACATTCATGTGATAAAATCTGTGGCTGTGACATATGTTCGCAACAATGGTCCATAACTCCCAGCTTCTTTTACTTGAAACTGTATACTGGAGAATTTGGATATATATATTTATTTTTTGTATCCCTCATATATCAAGGACTACTCCACCACAGTTGTGATTATCCATTCACAGATTAGCTTTATTTTTCCTGTCTTTATTTGCAGGATTTGTTTTTTGTTTTTTACACTTATCACGATCAGTCGCACAAATGCTGAAAGCAAACAGCACAACAGGTGCTACAACTGTGTCACATTAGGTAACTTTTCAACTTGCTTGAGTGAACACCTGAAAAACGACCAAGTATAAAACTTAAGAAACCATTAATTTTGTTCAAAAACCTTGATTATCTCCCAAAATAAGGATCATGACAACTTAAGTCGCCATCACTGATGTGTAACAAAAATTAGCACAAGCAAACAGAGTACAACATTTGTTCAACAGTCTAGGATACAAAGTCTGAAACACTGTTTTATTATCTCACTGAGATTATCTCACAGGCCTGATCTGCAAAAGCCTGCGTGTGATCTTATGTAGCAGTATCTAACAATCAAGACTTCTATTTGCTTTGAAAGAAATTTTCAGCGAGAACAAACTTCCCACTCTGCTGTGACTTTAAGATCATGCAACATAAAGAGAAATTATAATCTTATTTAAATTGTCTTGTCTGCTGAATTTATGTTCCAAGCTTAAGATAATAAAGAATATAAATTAAGAATAGAAGAACAGAAAGTAAGATAATATTTTCTTGCCCTGTAAAAGGAAATTCATTTTTACTTTGAAACATACCATCACTGTAACATGTAAAATAAATAGGAGTAATTGGATTTTAATGTCCTGTCAACCACAAAGGGTCACCTCAGGACAGTCAAACTCAAAAACAAATACACATTTCTGAACTCTTCTCACATATATATCAACTCTCTGTCAAGTCAATCTACAAATAAAATTCAGATTAGACACATGATAATTCAACATAAGACATAATTATATACATTAAAAGAAGTGTTCAAACAAATTACAATTACAAGCAAAAACAAGTAAATAACAATACAAAATAACACATATATATACAAAGTAATGCTGGTAACAAGGTCAAAGGGGAACGATGCCACAGACCATGCAAAGTTTGACAGAGATTACATCGGATAGTGTTGGAAAAAATACTTACCTTAATTCTGTTTGTTTTTCTTTGTTGTGTCACGGCTACTAAATCAGCTTATTAGCAAATTACTTTTTTAACATCAGTCATAATAATGACAAGAATCATAACAAAATCACCTTGCTAATGTAATGAGCATGAGTAATAATGATAATCAACCTATTATGCTATAAAACATTAACAACAACACTCAAGAAACAGTAGTATCACAATCAGTCAGGACAGTAACACCATTTGACAACAGTACCCTTAGGAAAGGAGAAGAGTAAATGTTCACCTGACACATACTTGAAAGAGAAAAACAAAACAATACACAGTAACAGTAAAAACAGCAGTCATGGGAGACAATCAGAAAAAGAGAAACAACTCATTGTAACATAGATTGCTCAAAGGGGAAACAAAACAGAGATACAAATTGGTGTCAATGTGGAAAACGTGTATCTGTTTTTTACATTTAAAAAAATTGATATCTGTGGGCTTCACTTGGTTGGTCTTTCAATATCTATACAAACTTTCACCCTCATAATTACCCTCTTCCACAGAGATTTTATGTGACCCATGCATCAACTCAAAAAAGAAGGAAAAAAAGTAGAAGAAGAAAAAGGGGGGAGAAGGGGGTGTTGGGGAGCGGGAAAGAGTGAGTGGGGTGGGGTGGGGGGGGGGTGGGGGGTACCGGTGAGGTGGGAGGGAGGGGGAGGGAAGGAAAGGAGAGACAGAAATTTGTATTATACAAAAGTACTTTTCTGCATCCAATTTGAGTTCCTGAGGGCACAGCCCTGTTGGTTTGCTCTTTACCAATGAAGCACAGAGAAAAGCTGGTTCATCACGCCATCGATACTCTTGCCACACGCCAGCTGTGTTCATGTTAGGATCACTGATACAGACTCCTGGGAAACAAAGTGGCAGATATCACAGTCCTGGTTTCACAACTTTCAAACCAGATACTGAACTAAACAGGGTAGTTGTTTTCTCTTTTTTCTTTGTTCTTTTCATACAAAAAAAATATTCCAAAAAATAAAAATCCAGAAAAAATAAATCAGTCTTTCCTATCAGTGGGGCCTGTGGTGGTTCTCTCACTGGTTCCCCGTTAATCACTGAAAAGCTTCAAACATACAGTGGACAAATGTTCCACGGGAGTGAACACATTATTTAATGTAAATAGTTTCTCTCCGTTATACTACAGTCACATTACAATGCTACACATATATCCCTCGTTTTTCTTCTGAAAATTAGATGGATTATACGCTGTGGGTACATAAAACTTAATATAGATCCAAGCAGAACTCCAAAATATTCCATCTTTCATCAACGTTTTCCTGTGAAAATAATTTCTGATAATTTCTCTGGCAGTGTACATTGTACATACTTAAATTACTTCTTGTCACAAAGAGACCAAAACTGAATATTGTGACTGGGCTAGAATTGCCAAGAAGTACATCTGTACTTCTCTCTGAAAAAGAAGAAGAAAAAAAGGAACTCTGATCTGGTGTCTCCCTTTTGTTTGTGGTAAAGAATTTTAAGTGCACAGTGAAATTGTAAACAATGTTAATGCACCCAGTGTTAACAAGAACATCTACACTTCTCTTTAAAAACTTTTTTAAAGGCACTCTGATCTACTGTCTCCCTTTCATTTGTGGTAATGAATTTTAAGCAGTGAAACTGTAAACAATGTCAGTTTTTCCCTTCTAGTTTTTAATCATGAGCTCACAAAAAACAAAATCAAACAAAAAACAACCAAAAGCAAAAAACAACAACAAAAAAGCCAGAACTTGGACTTTCAGTTTAATCTTTTTAATGCTTTTGTGGCCTTAAAATCAAATTGCAGCCATCAACAGTACCTGTATCAAGAAAGTGTGAACTCAGTGTCTGAGAAACAGCCAACAGTAAAATTTGTCATCAGGAAATATATCAATTATCTCCCTTCAAGACATGCTGACTTATCACTCATACAAAGTCTGAACTTGACTGGATAAGAACTTGCCAAGATTGTTTTAGTTCTTTTGGGTTTTTTTGAGAGTCAGTTAGCAGATGCTGCTGTGACCTTCAAATAAGGTCAAGGTCAATGATGGTGGTATGAAAGGGTACAGCTAAAAAATAAAAATAAAGTGAGGCAGTTTGGCCTATCGGTATGGCGTTAGGCTGGTAAGCAGAAGGACCTCGGTTCGAATCTGCTTCGGCTCTCCTTTCTCTTCAAAAGTTGTGGTCTGTTAACACTGTCTTGTGACTTTGTCCCTCACAATTATGAAACATTAAAATAGCTCTCATCGCTGCCCACCTTAATGCAGATGTCATTCTGGTGGTGACAGTGTAGTGATAGGTATATAATTTCCCTCCCCCCCCCCCCACCTCCATACCCCCTTCTCCCTGTCCCTAATAAGCCTCATGGTTTCTGTGGATGTTAAGTACCATGTTTACTTACTTACAAAACAAAAAACCGAACACCAAGCAAATTTGGACATTTATGGCATTCACAGTGTTCCAGATCCTAGCATCATTAAGGTCAATGCAGCACAGCCAGCCAGCCAGCCCACTGAAATAAAACATAACAATGAAAAACTGCAGGCTCACACTCTTTTCTTTATGCCAGTCAATAAATTAAAACCACACCAGCAGTTAGGGCAATGAATCTTGTTTGTTGTGATGCAAACAGAGTCAGAACCAAGTGAGCATCTTTTAGTTGTAGTTAAAGAGAATGCACACTTCCTTGAAGAACTGCGCCCCTTTTTTGTGATGCAAACAGAGTCAGAACCGAGAGAGCATCTTTCAGTTGTAGTTAAACAGAATGCACACTTCCTTGTAGAGCTGCGCCCCTTTTTCGCCAGCCAAGGAGCAGTAGTAGCTGGCGGCCTTTCCATGACCAAGGTTGATGAGGAAGCGGGCATACTCCAAAAACACTGCCTCAAACAGGGGGCCTGCAAAATTCAACACATCATCAACAGATTGGCTTTGATGAGAAAATAACATTGTCACTGCATACGTAATGCCTGCATGGAGAAAATGACACTGCCATTGCATAAGTAACACCTCATGAGAAAATGACACTGCCATTGCATAAGTAACACCTCATGAGAAAATGACACTGCCATTGCATAAGTAACACCTCATGAGAAAATGACATTGCCATTGCATAAGTAACACCTCATGAGAAAATGACACTGCCATTGCATAAGTAACACCTCATGAGAAAATGACACTGCCATTGCATAAGTAACACCTGCATGGAGAAAATGACACTGCCATTGCATAAGTAACACCTGCATGGAGAAAATGACATTGCCATTGCATAAGTAACACCTCATGAGAAAATGTCACTGCCATTGCATAAGTAACACCTGCATGGAGAAAATGACATTGCCATTGCATAAGTAACACCTCATGAGAAAATGACACTGCCATTGCATAAGTAACACCTGCATGGAGAAAATGACACTGCCATTGCATAAGTAACACCTGCATGGAGAAAATGACACTGCCATTGCATAAGTAACACCTCATGAGAAAATGACACTGCCACTGCATAAGTAACACCTCATGAGAAAATGACACTGCCATTGCATAAGTAACACCTCATGAGAAAATGACACTGCCATTGCATAAGTAACACCTGCATGGAGAAAATGACATTGCCATCGCATAAGTAATGCCTGCATGATCATTGAACTCAGTTTCATGAGATAATACTTCTGCTTCAAAAACATTGCCTCAAACAGAAGCCCAGCAATTTCACACTCGATCACTGGACCCAGCTAGGTGAGCTTACTCCCAAAACAATGCCTCAACCGAGAGGTCAGTCAAATTTACATTTAGTCCCTGGACCCAGCCAGACGAAGCTAATGGTACTACTCCAAAAACAATGCCTCAATCAAGAGATCTGCTAAATTCACACACAGTCCCTGGACCCAGCTCTGTAAACCTAATAGTCCTACTCCAAAAACAGTGCCCAAATCAAGAGGTCAGTCAAAGTGACACTCAAAAACAACAGCTGTCAAACCCAAGGTGATGTGGAGGCAGATGTACTATACAAAATTAAAAAACAAATTTAAAGCACAATCTCAAACAGCAGGCTTGCGAAAGGGGACAGCAAAATTTAGGTTCAGCTGAGAAAGACCCGAGTACCCAAAACACACTGACCCAAGCGAACCAGCCCAATTTACAGTCAATCGTTCAACACAGACAGCCTTAAAATTTGTGTCACTGTTATCTCAGTATTAAATCCCCCTGTTTATCACAGCTTCTAGCAATGTGAAAGAACAGTAATCTACTGAGAAGAAGACCACATGGTGCACAGGATTCTGAGTGGCATATGGCCTACTAACCCAAATTGTGTGGAGTTCACTGTGCTGTTCACAACAGGTCTAAACTTACTTGTCTCCTCTGTCTTGGCAAGAGCTTCAAACTGCATGCAGGCCTCAATGAAACAGGCGGCTCGGTCAAAGCAGCGCATGCTGTACAACATCTCCACCACCTTGTGGAACTGTCCCAGTGACAGCAACACCAGCAAAGCCTTGCTCTGTGCACACAAAGATTGGTGGGTGCTGGGGGTATTGCACACAGACACAGACACACACATACATACAAAATGCATGCACACATACACACACACACTAACACAAACACACACACACACACACACTCACACATGTGTGCATGCACACACACACACACACTAATACACACACACACACACACAGACACACACACACACACACACACACACACACACACACACACACACACACACACACACACAGTCCATGCACCCTAATGCAGTTATCCCTTAGTAGGTCAGATTGCAGTTATAAGATAGTTTACTGTCCATGCTAAAACCGTACACAGAAATGTGCCTCTTGTCTGCACCTTATGTAACATTAAACTCAGTAACATTACACAGCGGGTCAGAATGTGTGTTGACCACAAGGTTCCTCTCCCTCCATAACAGTGCAGATATTCCTCTGTTCTGACCACACCATCACCTGCAAGTCTTCAGACTTCCCCTTCCCCATCCTCTCACAACTTCCTGGCTCTGTGCAGCCCACCTTGATCATTGCGGTGTGTGCCCTCTTCAGAGAGGTGTATGTACCAAAGCGTACCTTCTGGTTGACTTGTGCTGTACACAGACGGTCAGCCCACCTTGATCATTGCGGTGTGTGCCCTCTTCAGAGAGGTGTATGTACCAAAGCGTACCTTTTGGTTGACTTGTGCTGTACACAGACGGTCAGCCCACCTTGATCATTGCAGTGTGTGCCCTCTTCAGAGAGGTGTATGTACCAAAGCGTACCTTCTGGTTGACTTGTGCTGTACACAGACGGTCAGCCCACCTTGATCACTGCGGTGTGTGCCCTCTTCAGAGAGGTGTATGTACCAAAGCGTACCTTTTGGTTGACTTGTGCTGTACACAGACGGTCAGCCCACCTTGATCATTGCGGTGTGTGCCCTCTTCAGAGAGGTGTATGTACCAAAGCGTACCTTCTGGTTGACTTGTGCTGTACACAGATGGTCAGCCCACCTCTTCATCACCTCACTGCACTCCCCAAACTCCAGAGTAGACTGGGAAGGAAGGAAACAGACACAGGTCAACATCATCTCTGAAAATAGCATCGTCAAAGCACTATTGTGTCAAGCTATATGCTGAAGCCTACGCAGCACTGCTGACATGAAGTCACTCCCACCAAGCACAGAATGAGGGTGCCACTTTTTCTGTCGGTAAAAACAACACCAACTCTACCTTCTCCAAAGTCTCTTTGTTCCCCACTTCTGTGGATACAGCTAGATTAGTTAGTTCACCATAGTGCAGGCCCTTTGCCTATATCTGCACCCCCCCCCCCCCCAACCCATACTGACAAACAGCAACATTAGACAGTTATCTGCATCCCCAACCACATGCCAGTTAACACAAGAAGTAAATTTCATTATCTGTAAGCACTGCCCCCCTCCGCCCACACCCCCACTCTGTGGACACACAGACAGTTATCCCCATCCCCACCCACATGCCAGTTAACACAAGAAGTAAATTCCATCATCTATAAAAATAAAAAAACAACCCCCCAACTCTCAATATGCACACACACACACACACACACACACAAACGCGCGCGGGCAGGCGCGAGCACACATACACACATACATGCTGACACACAGCTATCGTTGTTACCCCCATCCCCACCCACACACCACTTAAGACCTAGCCAACGACACCGTCTGTCCTCATGCCCTGTAGGCCTGGGAAGCAGCAGCAGAAGAAAAGGAGAGGAGAGGGTTGCAGAAAATTCCATTATCTATAATCCCCCCTCCCCCTGATACACAAACACAATACACACACATGCTGACCCACAGTTACCACACTGCCTAGTCCCATGCCTCATTGGTTTGGGAAAGTAGCAGCAGAAGTAGTCCACTATCTATAAACCCCCTCTGCCCCCCCCCCCCCCTCCCCCCATACATACATCCACCCACACTACCTTTGCCAGCCACACTGCCTGGTTCCATGTCCCACAGGTCTAGGGAAGGATCAGCAGAAAAGAAGTCAACTATCAGCACCCCTTCCCCCCCTCCGCCCCCCCCCCCCCCCCCCATCCACCCACACACCCAGGTGACCCGCAACTACCACAGCCAGCCACACTGCCTGGTCCCACGCCCCATAGGTCTGCGAAAGTAACAGCAGAAGTCTACTGTCCGCACCCCCCCCCCCCCCCCAAACACACCCAGACACACATGCTGACACACACTACCTTTGCCAGCCACACTGCCTGGTTCCATGCCCCATAGGTCTAGGGAAGTAGCAGCGCAAGTGAATTATCTGCAACCCCCTCCTTCCCCCCCCCCCCCCCCCCACTTGCACACGCTGACCCACTGTCACCCCAGCCAGCCACACTGCCTCATCCCATGCCCCATAGGTCAAGGGAAGTAGTGGCAGTAGCAAAGTCCACTGTCTACAACCCCCCCACCTTTTCTCCCTCCTCCCCCCCACCATGCACACACACACATGCACACACACATGCACATGCACACACACACATGCACACACACACACACACACACACACACACACACACACTCATGCACACACACACATACACACACACACACAACACACACACACACATGCACATGCACACACACACATGCACACACACACACACACACACACACACACACTCATGCACACACACACATACACACACACACACATGCACACACACACACACACACACACACACGCACACACACACACACATGCACACACACACACACACACACACACACACACACACACACACATACACACACACACACACACACACACACACACACACACACGCACACACACACATGCTGACCCACATTACCTTAGCCAGCCACACTGCCTGGTCCCAGGCCCCATAGGTCTGGAGGTAGCGGCAGGCATCAAGCCCCTTGTCTATAAGACACAGCAGCTGGACCCCCTCAGCCAGCCTGCTGCTGGCAATCAGGTTGGTGGCCACCAGCTTCATGGTGCTCTGGGAGGCGCCAGAGGACCTCACACTGGCCACCAGGCATGCCCTGGGGGTTAAGGAGCAGGCCATTATGGAACAGACTCGTAAGGAGCAGGCCATTATGGAACAGACTTGTAAAGTGCAGGCCATTATGGAACAGACCTGTAAGGAGCAGGCCATTATGGAACAGACTTGTAAAGTGCAGGCCATTATGGAACAGACCTGTAAGAAGCAGGCCATTATGGAACAGACTTGTAAGGAGCAGGTCATTATCGAACAGATCTGTAAGGAGCAGGCCATTATGGAACAGATCTGTAAGGAGCAGGCCATTATGGAACAGATCTGTAAGGAGCAGGCCATTATGGAACAGATCTGTAAGGAGCAGGCCATTATAGAACAGATCTGTAAGGAGCAGGCCATTATAGAACAGACTTATAAGAAGCAGGTCATTATGGAACAGATCTGTAAGGAGCAGGCCATTATAGAACAGACTTATAAGAAGCAGGTCATTATGGAACAGATCTGTAAGGAGCAGGCCATTATGGAACAGATCTGTAAGGAGCAGGCCATTATGGAACAGATCTGTAAGGAGCAGGCCATTATGGAACAGACTTATAAGGAGCAGGCCATTATGAAACAGACTTGTAAGGTGCAAGCCGTCAAGTAACAGGCTTGTAAAGAGAAGGCCATTATCAAACAGACTTGTTAAGTGCAGGTCATCATCAAACAGACCTGTAAGAAGCAGGCCATTATGAAACAGACTCATGAGAAGCAGGCCATTGTGAAACAGATTCATAAGGAGCAGATCATTATCAGACTCATCCAGTCAGAATAAAGCTGCTTTCTTCTTCTTCTTCTGACTCCATCATTTTCCAAACAAAGCAAATGATGCATGTGTATACTAATTTAGACATATTAAAAATAATATCTGAAGAATGACCACACATGTGTAGTTCCTCCTAACGACAATTTTGGTTTGTTTTCACATCAAAAAAGATACCTTCAACAAACTGCAATGCAGTGCCCACCAAGATGCTCCAGCAAAAAATGGACACACAAATGGAACTCCCAGCTCCAGAAATAAAACACTTTGGTTCAAAGTACCCCACTAAAACCACTAAACATATGCTCTGCTGCTCCAGCCCTCTTAGTCTGACTATGTTTTGGACCCTTTCTCGTTGTTTTTTAACTGAGTTGACTGGCTGTTTGCTTGAATGACTGACTGACTGACTGGTCAACTGACTGACAAACTTAGTTGGTTTTTGCTTAGCTGCTCTTCATACCTAAGTGAGTCGATGTAGTAAGAGTCGTTCTCCGCTTCCGTCTCCAAAAGCAGCTGCACAGCACGGTCTGTCTGCCCCAGCAGCATGTAGTTCTCTGCACACTTTTGCGTGTGTTCATACGTCGCTCGCTTGCTGTCGTGTAGTGAGACACGGTCCAACTGGTACTTCTGGAGACAATCAGTTGGGATGAGACTTAAAACATTCAGCTGTCTCAAGTCTGATGCAGCCCCAACAAAATCCAATGTAACTGGTCACAAAAACAGAAACAAAAAACTTTGTATTAAGTCTAGATGTGGTAAACTATCATGACAGGGGGAAAAAGCCTTCGCATCCTGCATCTCAACCAAAATAAACATGCACACAAGTCTGTTTGCTTGCAAACGCCAAACAGTAATCACTCTGATGTTAAACTGTTCAAATCAGTTGAGCATATTAAAGTGCAGCACCTAAACCAAAATAAATGAAAGAAAAAGAAAACACACACACTTACACACACAAAACACCCACTCTCCACACACCAAAACACAGCACCACTCACAGCAACACACACACACACACACACACACACACACACACACACACACACACACACATCCAAACACTCACAGCAACACACATACACACACACACGCACCCATCAAAACACAGCAACACACACACACAGCGCTGGTAACATCCACACACTTACGGCAAGTCAACAGACCTACCCTTCACCACAGCCTTCATCCTCACCTTATAGCTGTTGTTGTCACACAAGGCGTCATAGCATCTCTCCAGTGGCTGGTCCTGGAACAGTGACCTCAGCCGTCTTTTCTGTTTCTCCTCGTCCGACTGGGCCAGCACCACCAGGTCATTGGTCTCCTGGAAACTGGGGGTGTGAGGAACAAAGCGGTCGCTCCCTTCTCCCTGGGATGTTGGTGAACCAGCCTCCTGGCAGGGATGAAATCATGTCCATGTCACCTGGCTCTATAGCTTTGTACAGTCAGTATGCTTGTGTGTGTGTGTGTGTGTGTGTGTGTGTGTGTGTGTGTGTGTGTGTGTGTGTGTGTGTGTGTGTGTGTGCATGCATGTGTGCGTGCATGCATGCATGTGAGCACATAAAATAGTCTCTATGGAAGATTTTGCACTTTATAAATACTTTCATTATCATTATTATTAATGCATTACTAAATCATGCTGTGGATTGCCATTATGTTTCATGCAGAGTGCTTTGAGCCTCACATCTGTATTACAGAGGGATTTGGCGCACTGGAAATGCATTCATTATTTATTATGTTTACAGGGAAACATGGGTGCAAATCGCTGACCAGTGTAAACCAACCTTAGGTCAGTTTATACTTATTCACTGGACTTTAGCTGCAACTGCAGGATACAGAAAAGAACATTGCATTCCCTTGCCCTTGTTGGGGCTACCTTGAAAGTAATCTATAAGACATGCTAAGGAGAGACTTCTTAAGGAAAGACCTCTCAAGGAAAGGCCTCTCAAGGAAAGGCCTCTCAAGGAAAGGCCTCTCAAGCAGCTGGTTGAATGACAGCTGACCCATACATTTATGCCATATTCATGTATATGGAAAAAAAACACCACATATACAAAACCATCTCCAGCTCAGACATAGTGTCTGTAAGTTCCAGAAGAGAAACGAAAGCAACAACTGAATTTGCGATTTTGAACTACAGGGTGCATGTATGTCTTCTCCTCCACTCAAGGAAGACTGTCAAATGCTAACTTCTGTTACCGACATTTCACTGCACCAGAAAGAGGATTGCCCTTTCAAGCTGACTAGCAATCAAAACCACCTTACCTTCCATGACGGACATGCTGTGTTGGTGCGAAGGTAATGCAGAGCCACCGTCCAAAAGTGAACCTCCGACTCATCACCAAACAACCTGCAAGCATATCAAAACAGTGCTTTTGGCAAGAAACAGCTCTGCAGTTGAAAGAAAATGATTAAGTCTTCAAGTGCGGACTGAAGTTAAGTGCTGTTCAAGACTGATAGTTGCTGGGGCATGTGCCCTTGCCTTCAACCTGCTCTCTTCATCAGCTCATAATAATCAAGTATATATTTTGTTGTTGTTGTTATTTACATTTGTTTACTTTTCACTGGAGTTTGTCTACAGAGTTCATTGAAGCCTTCAGAGGGTTTCACTGGTGCTCGTACTAAGAGGGTTCCACTGAAGCCTTCAGATGGTTTCATTGATGCTTGTACTAAGAGGGTTCCACTGAAGCCTTTAGAGGGTTTCACTGGTGCTCAGACTAAGAGGGTTCCACTGAAGCCTTTAGGGGGTTTCACTGGCACTCGTACTAAGAGGGTTCCACTGAAGCTTTCAGAGGGTTTCACTGGCACTTGTACTAAGAGGGTGCCACTCAAGTTTTCTTCAGTGTTCCATTGGAGCATATTTTATGGGGTTCAGCTGGAGTTTGTTTATAACAGGGTTCTAAGTGGGTTCCCCTGAAGTGTTCTTCAGCGTTCCATTGGAGCATGTGTTTATGGGGTTCAGATGAGTTTGTTTATAACAGGGTTCCACTACACCAACCTTGCAACAGTGAGACATCTTTCAGCAGTTCCAAACTGACACATGGGGAGGTACGTCTTCATCTTTCTGCACACAAAACAAGGGTGTACAAAATTATGCCAATGACAAAATAACTGATTTTAGAACTGAAAGGGACAACAGTTGCTGTCTACTTGTCAAATGAATTGTCACAGTGTCCTGCTACTGACAAAAGCCTCTCAAACAATGCATGAACACATATACACAGACACTTACATTTGCTCATACTGTGTGCACAGTCAAGAGTAAGTACTTACACGTGATGAAACTCTTTCAAACACATATCTGCAACATACAAACTATCATTCACACAGACACACACAGACACACACACACATACACGCACGCACGCACGCATGCACAATGTACACTCACATGCACACAGGTATGCACACAATCACACACACACACACACACATACACGCACGCACGCATGCACAATGTACGCTCACATGCACACAGGTATGCACACAATCACACACACACACACACACACACACATACACGCACGCACACACGCACAATGTACGCTCACATGCACACAGGTATGCACAGAATCACACACACACACACGCATGCACGCACGCACACACGCATGCACGCACGCACGCACAATGTACGCTCACATGCACACAGGTATGCACAGAATCACACACACACACACACACTCTCTCTGTTTCAGTACCAGAAACCCAGTGGTTGTGTTGTTCCTGTGCACAAGTGCAATGTACTATGAGGTTGCATGTCATCTAGCTGCACCCCCTCACTAGGGTCAGTGGCTTAACACTGAGTCAATCTTCAGCATCCATACAGATCTTTTTCACCAATCACCAGCAGACATGACACACACACACACACGCAACAGGAAGAGACAGACAAAGGCACTGACTCATCCATCAAGGCCATGTGAGTGTTGACAGCTTTCTGCAGCTCCTTGTCTTCCTCCCTGAAGCCTTCCAGAGTGAAGGAGAAGGTGTCCTGCCACGGCTGATGCTGCAGTAGGTTCTTCAGTAATGCAGACGCCTTGCTGCTCAGCAGGTAGGGGCACTGCAACGTCTCTGAAACAGGGAAATGTACCAGAACTTCAGTGCTGCAGCAGGCACTTCAGCACTGCAACGTCTCTGAAACAGGGAAATGTACCAGAACTTCAATGCTGCAGCAGGCACTTCAGCACTGCAACGTCTCTGAAACAGGGAAATGTACCAGAACTTCAATGCTGTAGCAGGCACTTCAGCACTGCAATGTCTCTGAAACTGTGAAATGTACTAGTGCTTCAATGCTGCAGCAGGCACTTCAGCAATGCAGACACCTTGCTTCTCAGCTTGCATGGGCACTGCAAGGTCTCTGAAACCATGAAACATACCAGACCTTCAGCGCTGCAGAATATGCCGTACGAGGCCTAATATTCTTGTTATTATTGTTGATAGTTTACACGCGTACCTGCCAGCTGCCAGTTGTCCACAGGGGAGGTGGCATGACGCATGTCCAGGTTCATGATGTGCAGACAACTGTTACCAGTGATGATCGCTGGGCGGTCCGACCCTGCCCACTCACAGTCCACCACTTTGGGAATCTCCTTGGGACTCTTGATGGAGTGCAGAATCTCTGACTGGACACACAATGATTGTGCAAAATTACAAACAATAGAAGACCCTGTACTGTCCACACAATCTCCCAAAACTATTGTAAAGAGTTAGGGCCGTCCTTGATTAAGCGCACAATTACAGACCGTTAATGCAAAGTCAGGTTAGAATGGGTGACACCGTACAAACTGGTCTTCTTGACAGACTTTGATGTCATGACAGTTTCAATGACAACCTAGCACTCTACTATCTTGCAGTGCATGTAAAAACACATGCCACACACACATGCATGCGCACACACACACACACAAACACCCCCCCCACACACACATACAACAATGTACTTTATTTGTCTCAGCAGGAAATTAAAGCTGTCATTCAATCTTATACATTAATGCATGTTACTATTATTACTTATACATTACTATCTTGTAGCGCATGTAGGAACACAAGCACACACACGCATGCATGCATGTATTCGTGAGAGTGCACACATGCACACACACACACAAACAAACATGCACACATGCATGCATGCACGCACAAACATATGCACACACACACACACACACACACACACACACACACACACACACAATGCATGCATGCAGGCACACACATGCACAAAGCAGCACATCATCCATCAGGACTGACCTTTCCCTCTGCACCAATGTCCCAGATCAGCATGCCATCATTGTGGAGTGTGAAGAATTTCAGGTTCTCACGGCCAGGTGCAAACCTGATCTTCTTGATCCAGCCACGGTTTGTTGGGGTTGTTCTGCAAAAAAAAAAAAAAAAAAAAATGTTGTTTAACACATATCTAATAAAAAATAAAATGTTCACTCAGTTATTCATTAATCTGTCACTCTTCTGCTCACAAGCTGCAGAACCCCCCCCCCCACCCCCCCCACCCCCACCCTTTTCTTTTTTTTCAATCAATTTCTGTCAGAACAAAAACAGTCTTCATCCTGCCAATGTCTACAATTATTTAACTTTGTTAACAACAGCAGGGAACAGACTCACCATTCAGCAAATTAAAATCAGGACACCAGTTTATCTTGCACACAAACAAACCCATGGAAAAAAATGGTCTTTGGTGAGGGCAGTCCTTGACCAGGGTGGTCTCTCATCAGGGTGGTCTTTCATAAGGGTGAGCTCTCATCATGGTGGTCTTTCATCAGGCTGATCTCTCATCAGGGTGGTCTTTCATCAGGTTGATCTCTCATCAGGGTGGTCTTTCATAAGGGTGAGCTCTCATCAGGGTGGTCTTTCATCAGGTTGATCTCTCATCAGGGTGGTCTTTCATCAGGTTGATCTCTCATCAGGGTGGTCTTTCATCAGGTTGATCTCTCATCAGGGTGGTCTTTCGTAAGGATGAGCTCTCATCATGGTGGTCTTTCATCAGGTTGATCTCTCATCAGGGTGGTCTTTCATCAGGTTGATCTCTCATCAGGGTGGTCTTTCATAAGGGTGAGATCTTATCAGGGTGGTCTTTCATAAGGGTGAGCTCTCACCAGGGTGGTCTTTCATGAGGTTGATCTCTCATCAGGGTGGTCTTTCATAAGGTTGATCTCTCCTCAGGGTGGTCTTTCATCTGGTTGATCTCTTGTCAGGGTGGTCTTTCATCAGGGTGGTCTCTTCATCCTTCATCAGGTTGGTCTTTCATAAGTGTGATCTCTCCTCAGGGTGGTCTTTCATCAGGTTGATCTCTCCTCAGGGTGGTCTTTCATCTGGTTGATCTCTCCTCAGGGTGGTCTTTCATTAGGGTGGTCTTTCATAAGGGTGATCTCTCATCAGGGCAGTCTTTCATAAGGCTGATCTCTCACGTTGGTGGTCTTTCATCAGGGTGGTCTGTCATTGGAGCGGTCTCACATCAGGGCAGTCTTCCATCAAGGGTTCCACAGGACTTCCTACACCTTTTCCTTGTGGCTGACAAGCCAGGCGTGGGCAAACAAAGATAACTGACTAAGGCTTGGGGGTGCTGCTTAGTAGCCTAGCATCTACACCCCCCTCGTCCCCCCACCTCCTGTTCCCCACCCCCACCCTGCAAGAAAGCAAAAGGGAAACAATCATGGTGGTCAGCTGACCTGGAAATTTTGGCCTTGAGGTCCCACAGGCACTGAATGCCCTCAGCATCGCCAAACACCAGGAAGTCACCCTTCCAGGCCAGGGAGGTCACACGCGTCAGTCCACTCTGTCAAGCAGCAAGTCACACTGATGAAAATGTTGCATTCCACGCCAATAGTAACTACAACAGTTTGACTTTTTATCAGTAATTCAGATGATGAAAACAGGACTGAATCTGCCAGCCATATTCTGGGCATGTGCTATGAAAGATTTACACATTCTCATGCATTTAGTGTCACTGGGTAGTAATGATAACACAACTGTGGTTGCCATCTGCTGTAAGTGAACTTGAATGTACATTGCACAAAGGAATAAAGCATGCCTACATACACACACATGCTGAGGTAGTGTGAAATCAGCACAAAAATCCCACTGTTTTGTTATAGCCTGATGAAAGCTCAAGCTCCATTTATAATAATAAATGCATTTCTTGTGCACCAAATACGTCTGAGGCTCAAACTGCTATACATGAAACATTACCGCGCACAGTACACAACCTGATTTAATAATGCATTACATATCTCACTCTATCCCTTATTCTTTCAGAAATGGTCAAAGTGAGACATAGCATGCCAAACCTGGTAGGAGTCAATAATAAAACAATACTAGGCCCTTGAAACAATTACAAATGTCCCTTGTAGAGTTAATCCTCCTCAAACAACTAAATGTCCGCTTGCTGCTGGGCTAGTATATGTCTCTTTGTAGAAAATGTCACCATCACTGACTACACACAAAAGAAATAATATCCAGGACACTGCTCACCTCAGGTGGGATCTTTGTAACGTCAGAAATGGCACTCCCCTCGACAATGAAGTGAAACACTGTGCAGTCTCTGTCCGTCATGACAAAGTGCTCCCTCACAGACACCTTGTCCTGGCTTTTCTTGTCTCTGGTGAACACACCCCATACAGTCAGACAGGGCAATGGAACAGTGCTCCCTTGTGAATACCCTTTTCTGGTTTTCATGTCTTTGCTTAACACATGACACACATTTGTACATGACCCCAAGAAAGTGCTCCCTTGTAGATACAGTGAACCATCTCTTTCTGTCTCTGCTAAGCATACCTATGCCAATAAAACACATGCAGTGTGTGTACAACAGTGAAAGAAAATACTGTGATGTGTCTGCCTATTATGGCTATGTTTGGACATGTATTGGGGGAATGGGGAGATAGGGAGGGCGAGAGGGGTATGCATTTGTGTGTACAGACATGAATATGCAGGTGTCTGCACATGTAACAAAACTCAGACAATCAAGTCACTATAACAACACCAGTTTAACAGGCTTCCTGTGTTGCCCAATTTACATATGGACATAACTACCTCTGGGAACACAGTGTGACAACACAACTCACTTTCCAGCACTGGGATCAGCATTGGTAGAGAAAGAGCCCACAGCAGGAATGTCTCCTTCCCCAGAGAGTCTCTGAGCAGTAGACTTGTCATCTGTGGTCGAGTCTAACAGCTTCTTCTTCAAGGACTTCAGACTGTGCGAAGGAGACCACGACTGCAACACATAGTATCACAATTTTCACAGAGCTTTTCTTTTCCCCCGAAAGAATGCACTAGAACAAGGAAATGCCCACCCAGGAGCCTTCCACTATCACCAAAGTACTTTCTGCAGGTGATTAACAACACATCTATTCTTTGACAACTGTCTTCGTGACTCATCCTTCATATCTTTTCTGTCCACTTTTTCTCCCCTAGTATGTTTGCAATCTTCCTGCATGTGAACATGTGACTGAACAAGAAGAGCGGTGCACATTTTCCTCTTGTTGGTCTGTCTTCTTCCTGCATGTGAACATGTGACTGAACAAGAAGAGCGGTGCACATTTTCCTCTTGTTGGTCTGTCTTCTTCCTGCATGTGAACATGTGACTGAACAAGAAGAGCGGTGCACATTTTCCTCTTGTTGGTCTGTCTTCTTCCTGCATGTGAACATGTGACTGAACAAGAAGAGCGGTGCACATTTTCCTCTTGTTGGTCTGTCTTCTTCCTGCATGCTGAACATGTGACTGAACAAGAAGAGCGGTGCACATTTTCCTCTTGTTGGTCTGTCTTCTTCCTGCATGTGAACATGTGACTGAACAAGAAGAGCGGTGCACATTTTCCTCTTGTTGGTCTGTCTTCTTCCTGCATGTGAACATGTGACTGAACAAGAAGAGCGGTGCACATTTCCCTCTTGTTGGTCTGTCTTCTTCCTGCATGTGAATGATGCAACTGAACATGCATGTAACTTGTTTTCAATACAATTATTCTTATTCTAGAAGGTATAATTCAAAAATCATACATAATTCATCACTGTCCACAGTAACCAGTACATGAGTTAAAACAAATTTTGAACTTATTGTGCTTAGATATAACACATTTGCTCATGGAGCACCAAATAAATCAATCTGTGTGTTTTTCAGCACAAGCACCAGCAGCAAAGATGCTTCAGCAGCATGCAACTTTGATTGTGAATGTGATGGGGAAATGGATACTCCATTACTTCATCTGAGTTTTCTGGGTTTTCCCACACCTGGAACTATCTCCCCCAAGACATCAGGCACTCTGCTACTCTCTCTTCCTTCAAAAGCCAACTCAAAGACATTTCTCTTCTTAGAATATTTCAGTTAAGCCTCATTGTCCTTCACTCCTATCAGTCTGTACAGTGTGTGTGTGTGTGTGTGTGTGTGTGTGTGTGTGTGTGTGTGTGTGTGTGTGTGTGTGTGTGTGTGTGTGTGTGTGTGTGTGGACGTGCCTGCGTGCATGTGTGTGCATCTTTTGCACAATTATGCTTGAACACTTGTTGATATATATATATTATTTTGGGGGTATAACATTTTTGATCTCGATGTTCATTATGTGTGTATGCTTGTTCAGCGCTCTGAGCTGCAGGGTAGGCGCTTTACAAATTTCCATTATTATTATAATCAAATACACCAATACATTGTTTAGCTGCTTTACCATAATCATGATAATGATAATGATCTAATCATTATAACCTGCTGTACTATTCCTTATTCAAAGGACTATCATCATTATCCCCAGAAGTCTAAACAGTTTTACAGGCAAAGAATAGCAGAATATGGTATGCATCTGCAGTTTCAGTTAACATCATTATCATTATCATCATCATTATCTGCTTCTGACAAACATTCACTGACCACTGCAGTGGGGCGAGGAAAGCTTCGAGGCAATTCACGTATGATGGTGTGTGACCTCAAGTCCCATAACTCCAGTGGCTTGTCCTTGAAGGTGATGATGAAATATTGCCTGCAGACACAATCGAAAAATAAGTGCTATATATATGTCCCTGCATTTGGTCTTGAATGCAGTGATTACGACGGAAAATGATCCTGTTACATCAAACACTATCTCTAAATTTGTCCTGGTAATTGATGTACAATATCTACTGTAATGCACCCCCCTCTCCCCCCCCCCCCCCCCCCCACACACACACAAAGAAGAAAAAAGAAAGCACTATCATTTTGGCACTTCCCTGAATGAACTGGCAGAAAACCAACCAAACAAAACATGAGCTGTATTATTACCTATGCAAATGTACTTGACCATGGAGACAAAAACAGCCCCCCAAAACAGAATAAATTTCAAGTACTGATACCTCTGCATTTATTCTTGAAACAGACAATGGTATTCAGGCTTTTGCTGAAAGCCATATATGTTTATCAAAGATCTGCAAATCTTACTTGAGATAGGACACCTGTAGCTGATCTATTGGTGACTCTTCATCTTTGTTGGCACGTAGCTGCGTCTGTCGTCCTGTAAAACAGCCACAGCAATGTCAGTGTCCATCTGTATAGCACAGCATTTTCTTGTAGCACTTAGCAAAAACAGAAATTGAGAGACAGAGAAAAAATACCATTGCAGATGTGTGTCAAAAGACGGTTCCAGCGTGAAAGGTCAACATTTCTGAAAGGAAAGAATCAGAACCTTTCTTCCCTTCCTTTTTTATCTGAGTTTTAGTTTTTTACTGTTGTCCTCAAAGTGACAATGAAGTGAACCTTATTTGCGAAGAAGATTGCAGGCAATGGTATGACACATGCAGAGCGCTCAGCTCGCATAGATACAGAGGCAGAGTAGCCAGAAAGCACTGCTTGATCAGTGACAGGATCTTGTATTCAATCCGTCTTCTAGTTACATTCCCTGGGCTTGGACTTTGGGCATAAATTTTGCATTTGCATTCTGAAGTCTTTGTAGTCTACTTAGCTGTTACACATGATATATGCATCATTCATTGGTGACCTCTGATCTCCATTTGTCTATTTTGACTGGAGGAGAGGTTTACATACATATGTATGAGAAGAGCTCTGAAATGTGCATTTGCTTGTGACAGAGTTTGATCATCCTGATGTGACAATGCAGTTGACAGGAAGCTCAAATCCAATTTGCTGTCAGTCATGCATTGACACAAGACTCAATACGACAGGAAACAAAGTGAAAGCAGCTTACCAGAGACGGTGTCCATGTAGAGCAGTTCATTGCGCACAAGGCCACTGGGTCCAGGGTTAGGGAAGGCATAAGAGACAAAGTGCTTCAGGCTGGCCCACTCAATGCCCCTGTAATAGACACATATACATGAGGGGACACACACACACACACACACATGCACACACACACACATGCACACACACACACACACACACACACGCACATGCACATGCACACACACACACACACACACACACACACACACACACACACACACACACACACACAAACACACACACACACACACACACACACACACACACACACACACATGCACATGCACATACAATGCCATGTGCTGAGATGATATCCTCAAACTGCTTTCATATTGTAAACCACCAAATATTCATGTGCCGATGTATGATGAGCATTGTACAATCCTTTTCCTGCACAATGGACATTTTACATTCCTTTTTCTGCCTTCCAATGTCTTGCTTCTCTGTTCTTGCTGGAGAATAGACATGCTTGCACTGCAAGACATGTATGGGACCATCATCACAAAAACACACAGGTACAAAGGGAACAACTACCACAAACATTGTTTGGATCAGCACAGGGGGAGAAGGCCAAAAAAGCCCATCAGCTACACTGTTTCATTCATCTCAGCTATGCATGTCTACCTCAGGGGCAACATGGCTAGAAACTCCAAAGCCAACAGAATCATACTGCATTTGCTGCCAGAAATGGAAAATGCATCATACGCGAATTGCCTCGAAGCTTTCCTCGCCCCACTGCAGTGGTCAGTGATGTTTGTCAGAACTGAGAAATGGAAAAAACATCTCGGGCCTTGGGATCCATTTCACTCTATGCTCACCAACCTCATCTAAAAAGCAGTAGTGGGTGTGGGAGCAGATGTGCTCACAGACTCATCACATACAACATAGTTAAACAATACAGTAGAGCCCCTTTCCCCCAACCTCATAAAGACCATCCCAAGAAGTATTCATCAGCGAAAAGCGGTCTTGAAAAAGGAGGGGTGTCCTGTGGTGAGTGGTTAATTTACATCAACTATGAAGGGTAGGGTTTCCAAAATGTGGTCTCAGAGAGAGAGGGGGGTGGTCTCTCACTATGGTGGTCTTTCATCGGAGGTTCCACTGCAACACATACCTGACGGTGCTGGAATGCAGGCTGTACTCCTTCTCTATCTGACCGCTGGCAGCATTGGCAAGTTGGACCGAGCCTGAGTAGGTGCCTGAAACATCCCGAGCTGCTAGTCACAACATTTGACCTGGGATGGACTGTTGCTGGTAGACTGATCTAAGGGGCAAGTCACCTGAGCCATCCAGTGCAAACAGTTCCCACAGCTGTAGTGTCAGTGACAGCACAGACATGCAGGAAACTGCTTCATACACAAAGTTCTAAACTCATTCTGTACAGCAAACCTTTTGTGCTCAGGTAAAAGGGGATTTATAAACATACCTTCCAAATGGCAACAAGTAAAAACAAAATGGAAATAATTAAATCAGTGAAAGTAGGATATACAATAAATATGCAGTAGATCTGTTTTCATTATGATTTATTTCTTCTCACTCTTCTTCTTCATCTTACTATTAGTATTACATTATCCATCAACATCCGGATTGTCATTATTCTTGTCTTTACTATCACAAAATCTGCCTGCATCAGCTGTCCAGCTAAAGAAAATAAAAATAAATAAAAAAATCAGGGCTTAGTTCAAGTAATGTAATCTAAAGTATAAGCAGATTAACAACAGTAAACCATAAGTAAAATACAAAACAAAGCTACCTAAAGCCAGGATTGGCTCGTAGATGTCCCAGTTCTTGTTGGTGAGGGGCGGACACATTCTGACAACAGTTATGTGCGAGGAGATGCCGTTCAGCAAACTGGTCATCAGAAACTTGAGCTGAACCCCTGGACCCACCCTGCCCAGAGAGTCACCCACGGAGGATGCCAGCATGTCTGACAGCCCAATGGAAGGTCTGGGGATCTCGCTGATGATGGGGAATGTGATCTTGTTGAGGTCACCCATTGTCAGGCCTTCTGTGTTGATGGGCTCAGGAGGTTGCAGAGGGGAGGAGGTATGCTGTGTGTTGTGACTCCCCTGAATGGATGCAAACCCAGCGGTGTGAGTCTTCTTCCCAATAATGACATAAAAAGTGAGTGACAGTCTTAATTATCTGTCTGCTAGTATTTGTTTGTGTCTGCTACTGTTTTGATTTCTGTCCATTTTGTGTGTGTGTGTGTGTGTGTGTGTGTGTGTGTGTGTGTGTGTGTGTGTGTGTGTGTGTGTGTGTGTGTGTGTATGTTGTGTGTGTGTGCAAGTATGTTTGTGTTTTTCAAGAGCATAAGTGCAAAAACTCTCATGCAGGATTCCTCTGTTCAAATAAAATGACGCCTGGTACACAGCTAACAAGTTAGACATGTCCCCCTCTCTCCTCACCACACCAGTGTTTCACATTACATGTATCTCCTTACCACAACACAGTGTCAGGATTAACCTCAGTACCCATGATGAAGAGCAGATTTGTGTGACCACCTTCATTTCCAAAAGCACAGAAAATCTCAGCTGAGAAAATAAAACAGTGCAAACCAGAAACATTGAAAGAAAGACTACTTAACCTCTTCAGTGCCATGATATAACTTGAAAACAACCAATAAAAGTGTAAAATTTGAAACCTTTAAACCATTTTGTGTTCTTTTTCATGCTGGCATATGTGAAATGATTTTCACTGAGTGGTAGTAATTGGATTTTAATGACCTGCCAACCACACAGGGTCACCTCAGGACAGTCAAACTCAGGTCATAAGCAAACACACATTTCCATTCTCATATATATACATATCAACCCTCTGCCAAGTCAATGCACAAAACCAATCACCTCGCAAACACAAAACGTACAGACACAAACATCAGACACACATTTTCAAAGAGTTAGTCCCTTCAGTATTACCCCTGTTAAAAAAGCATATAAGGCTAGGACATGCTGGTATTGCTGACCATTCTGTCTAATTTATCGATACCAGGTTAAATAAAAATTAAAAAAATGGATGGACAGACACAATATAAAATTAAAGAATGTTATATAATGCATCATGGCAAATACCAGTGCCATATGGCAGCAAGCTGCACATACCACCTACCAACTATCATCTCCTAGCTGCTCAAAAAGAGCCATACAAAACAGCCTAACCCTTAACGAAAAATATCTGAGAGTTTTCTGGAAAAAGGTCAGGAGAATGGACCATTAGCAGAAAAATAATGACACAAAAAGAACATGAGGACTAGGCAGAAAAAACAAGAAAGGAGATATGAAAGGGGAATCAAATGGCAGCCCTGAGATTCCAGAGAGGAGGGAGACATCAGACATCCCCGGCCTCCCTTCGGGGAGATTTTCATTGATATGCACAGCACTGAAAGTTGATGTGTGATAGGATTGGAAAATATACTGTTTGCAGGCATGTCCATGCAGCTTTCAGGCTAGAAATTTTATAGGCTGGGGCAGTAAAGGGTTAATTTTGCAGCTTGTCCTTAAGTTGGTCTGGAACATGAAACCAAAAACACTTACAAGTATTTCTGCAGTCTGCAGCTCCCAGAAGATGACCCTGCTGTCACTCATAATGAGGGCCACTTTCTTTTCTGACACAGGGCACAGCGACGCACCGTACACACGATTGTGACGGGTTACACGCAGTGGGTCTGACTGACACCGCAGGTCATATGCCACATCCATCGAGACATTTGGTGGTGTGTCATCTGCAACGAAATGAAGATCAGAAGACTGAACAGATAACAGATGTGAAGCCTGAACAGGATTTCCTTCTACTGTTTTCAAAGTAGCCCACAGAGGCACTCAGTCACTCACCCAAATATCGCTGTAAAACAACTGGCTATAGAAAATGATCTGATATCACTCCATTTACACAGCTGAATGGAGTGGTCCTGTCTCCATTTATGTTACACCTTAAGCATTAACTCTCCATAATAAACTTATGCCAGAGAAAATCAACAAAAAACATAAACTTTGACATTTTGAAGCATGTTTTTTGTTGTTGCTGTCGTTGTTGGTGTTGTTTTTTGTACGCCTCTTGCCCAGTAGGGGGTCAGTTTTTGGAGGCCGTTGCATAGTCAGTTGTCAGTGGAAAGTTTCATCTGTTTGGCTGAGTGGACAGAGAAAGGATTACTTTATTCAACTGCACAAACTAAACAAATGTGCACATTTTCTTTCCCACAGCTCACTGCCTTGAGGCAAAATTTGGACCAGCAACATCTTATGTGTGGCTGTGTGTGTGTGTGTGTGGGTGGGGGGGGGGGGGGGGGGGTCAGGGGTGGGAGGGTGGTATTGATCTATACGTATACATACTCGCACATAATGTTGACATTACTAAGACCAAAAACTGCCACGAAGCATATTAACTGTTGAGTGGACAATAAACCTAGACTAGGCTCTCAAACTTCCCAGACACACAACATTTCGCTAAGGTTAGAAAGAAAAGAGTTAACACTGTTGTTGCTGCTGTTTTTGTTTTTCTGCTTGTCTATTTGTCTTTTGCTTTTGTTGCTTTCCTTACCAAAAGCCCCATGGCCTTCAGGTGCCGGTGTGGAGATGGTGTTGGTTTTCCGTCGCACTCTCACTGACAAACTGCCGTTCTCATGGAGACACATCAGTACATCTCTCTGCCAGCAAGACATCACCTGGAGAATGTGAGAAACAAAATGATGAACAGTGCACACAACAGTCACAAATGTTCAATTGAGTGTGTTTGAATGTGTGAATGCGTGAATGTACAGGTGGGTGGGTGGGAGGGAGGGTATGTGTGCATATCAGTGCCTGTCTGTGTTCCTTTAAAATATAACGTAGATGTGCTACTTTCCATACCCCTACAGTAAAATCAGTTTTCCAGAATCCCATAGGGACTGACAGTCACTGGCTCTACTCAAATGAAGTCTGCAGATTCTCCATCTTGCAACACCAGGGGTTTAATTTTACAGATTCCCATGTGGCCAAAATTAGGCACTGTGTGAGATGTCCAGTGCTAATTTCCACATCCCTGGTTGCATTTCCATACCCCTGGTGCTCAGAAGACTTAATGGAAGCTAACCCACCAGTTCTATTACCATACCCCTGCAGAGATGGCCTGCAGGGATGCGTCCTACTTTCATGCAATTTTGATAAACCTTGACCCCAAAGGACAAGAAGAAAATGAGGAAATATAAATGGTACAGAAATGGGAAGGGCACAGCAAAGGACACATGTACTCGATTTCCTTTTTGCTAATTTAATTGTTTGGAGGTGGAAAGGGGTGAGCTTTCATTAATATTTTTTATCATCCTCTGTCATGCCTGCTGTTCTTAAAAAAATCAGAAGCTGTCTTTCCAACACTGATGTAAACGATGCTTGGGCATAAACAATGCTTGTATACTGTCGAAACACATTATGGCCACATCACTGAGTGGAAGCACCCTGACAACACCCACCTCCGTGAATGGGGAGCTTGTGCGATCCATGGCAATGATACCAACGGTCTGGTTGATCTGAAGATCCAGGATGAGGATCTCCCGTGCATACAGCAGCAGGATGTGGTGACGACAGGACTGGTGAAAGCTCAGCTGCAAGCACTCGTTCAGGGCAATACTCTCCTCCTCTGCTCCGGTTGGTTTGCTGAGGGCACAGGACACAGGTTTCAAAGGGGCAACTCTGCACACTTTCTCTTGTTTTTAATCTTTCAGTCTTTCTCCAAACACTTGTGTAGTAACATACTGTCCCCTTCCTTGGCAAGGATGTTTTAGACAGGCAGTTGTTGATGTTACTTTATGTCTCATATAAATTGCCATCAAACCTATTTTAACAAGAGTTCCTCTCCTTATATTTTGACTAAAGAAGCAAAAAGCAAATAAATATCAAGCAATATACCACTCTATTAACTATGGTCACAAAAATAAACAAGGTTTGTGGCATTCAAAATTCTAAATTACTTTATTAACTCATGAGAGCAATTAAATTCATGGCTAAACATATATTATACCACATCACAGTAGTACATGCTGCAGTTTTTAAAACTCAAATAACAACTGTTGTAAATTATACAGATAATATAAAAAGGTACGTGTTAAACAATCTTGTAATTTACACAGAACAGAAATACATTTACACACACACACACACACACACACACACACACACACACACACACATCACGCACTGCATTTTTAAAAACAAAGGACATTGTGCTGTAAACATGAACATGCAGTAAAATGAGATGGATAAATGAAAAGCATACACCAAACAGCATCATCACAACTGTGCTACCATGTTTTGCACAAAAAAGGCAGCACGTATGTCCACACTTCTGGTTCTGTTTTCTTCCCCAGCACACATGTAGTGATGTACGCCTGCATACTTGCACATGCGAGCGCACACACACGAACTACATACACATGGCACACACACACACACTATCTCCCACACCTAACCCCCGCCCCCCACCCCTAATCACAGTACTGTCAGAATTTTATATATGCCCACTTTGTTTGCACTAAGTCTTGTAATAGTACATCAGCACACCTGGTTAGGTCGCCAAGCTATCAGTGGTACGTACAGAAAATGTAGCACTGGGTGTTTAATGGTGTGTGTGTGTGTGTGTGTGTGTGTGTGTGTGTGTGTGTGTGTGTGTGTGTGCATGTGTTCAGCTTACCTGGGTTTGCTCTCCCCCACCAGGATACGACTCATCCTCTTGGCCAGGTTTTTCGATGCTGACCCTTTTCTGTCCAGACTTCCTGAACTGTTGCTGCGTGACATGCCTGAAAACACAGCAGACTATCGTTAAACTGAATAAAGAAATGGCATATGTCTGTTAGTGTACTAAGCAATCATAATAGTACATGGGGTCAGAGTTATAGTGCTAACTGCTCTGTTGTTTTTGTGCCGTCTTCTGCTCTTGCTGTGGTGAAAATAATCTCATTTAGCCAAGTTGGAGCGGACTTTTTGGACTCTCTCACAATTGTACAACCATGAAAAACCTGTATCTGTGTGCATGTTTGTGTATGTCTGTGTCAGTTTGTGTGTGTGGTTATTATGCGTTCACAGTTAAACATATATGTTTGATCATATTTCAGTGATCATTATACTGTCAGCAGGCATTTCAAGAGCCTGGACATCTAAAAACAGGCAAGGTCCAGTGCAGAGAACTGACCTTGAGTCGACGGGTTGGAGATGTAGTACTTCTTGCCATTGCTGGAAGGTGTTTTGGTGATGACAAAGTCATTCACAAAAATTATGCAGTCCTGGCCAAGAACTGAAACAGTGGCAATAAGTATTCTGTATCAGCAAAACCTCAGCCTCTTTGCTGCTCTCACCCTGTATATCTTTTTTTTCTCTCTTTTTTGGGGGGTGAGGGGTAACAGCCTTTAAGTGGCAGCCTTTAAATCAGTCTAGTGGAATCTCATCCATTTTCTTAACCCTCCCCCCCCCCCCCCCCCACCTCACCCCACAAAAGAAAGGTTTCTTGCTTATTTTCCTACTTAATCTCCCTTTGCCCTTACTGACATAAATTAATTTGGGGTAGAGGGACTCCATTTCTGCGATCATCTCCAAATTAAAAATCACACATGCAACTATCACTGTTTAGGGATGCAAGCTGGTTACAGGTTCATTAGATAAATCTACCAGGTCAAAAACTATAAAATAAGCATTCCTGTATAACTTTATCAGATTGTAGGCATTACTATAATACTGTGTGTGTGTGCCTCTAAAGACCATACTTCAGGAGCTGTGTGAGAGTCGAGGTGGCCATCCTGAGCTGTCCGTCCTAACGAACCTTTTGGTTTCCATGGATGTAAAGATTTACTGAACCGTGCTTCGGCATTGGTCACAACTTGTCCCTAATATGTCAACTGACATCTGAGGATATTAAGCATCACTTCACCACCTCTGAAGACCACAATGCAACCACAATACACTAACTGAAGCTCTGCAGTTTTAAATAGTAATACTAACATAATAACAGATTCCTTATAGTGCCCCATCTAATAAGAGCCCAGGGTGCTTACAAAGACATAAGGATATGCTCATTTCATTGCACGTGCACACACACACACACACACACACACCACAATACACACCCACACACACACACACACCACAAAACACACACACACACACACACACACACACACACACACACACACACACACACACACACACACACCCCAAAATCCTTAGAACAAAAGCCCAAAAAGCAGATGGCACACAATAATTACTTACAGGCCAAATTCTTGCCGTTAAATGGGTCAAAAGTAAATGAAAGCAGAGTTTCTGTGTAGGACTTTTTCCATAATCTGGTGCCTGTATCTGCATTCCACAAGATGAGCGAGTATGGTGGGTGTAATGCCAGCAACAAGTCCCGTGAGGCATCCTGGTTACGTAGCCACTCCAGTGCTGCAATCAGAAGGACACAAGTAAACGTGAATGATACAGGTGGTGAAAATAAAGGATATTAATGTTTATGAAGTTCAGACTGTATTCCAGAACTTACAACATTGTTTCAAACCTAAAGTGCACCCCATACCACAGTGATTCCCATGTCACACACACACACACACACACACACACACACACACACACACACACACACACAGAGTCTCACACAAGCAAACACACAGACAAGTCATGCAAACACACACACAAGCAAACACACAGACAAGTCATGCAAACACACACACACACACACAGACAAGTCATGCAAACACACACACACACCTCTCTCTCTCTCTCTCTCTCTCTCTCTCTCTCTCACACACACACACACACACACACACACACACACACAACCACTTACTCCCACATATATATGCAGTCTCACACACACACACACGTACACACACACACACACACACACACATGCACACACACATATGCACACACACACACACACACACACACACACACACACACACACACACACACACACACACACTCACACACACACACACACACACAACCTTGGACTGGTTTGTTTCCATCAGAGAAGTCAGTGCGGCTGGTTCCTTGGGCAACATCCCATGCCACGATGACCCCAGCATTGTCAGCTGATGCTAAACGCAGACTGTAGGGACTGTTGAGGTCATGGTGATAATTCTCATGGGCCCATTTCACCTGTAGACACAGGCCAGCCACACTACAGTGCATCTCAAATCTCACACACAATAAATTAATAAAGAAATCTTAGTTCTTATTGTACCTCTAAGTTTTGTTTCAAATGTACTGGATTATATCTGTTGAGCATATGACACTTGTGACTGAATGATATCATTCAGTCACAAGTGTCATATATGCATGGCAAAAATGCATGGCAAAAGTATCACTATTAAAGTATTATGCCATCATTAATGATCACAACTCTGTGTGTGTGTGTGTGTGTGTGTGTGTGTGTGTGTGTGTGTGTGTGTGTGTGTGTGTGTGTGTGTGTGTGTGTGTGTGTAATAGACTGATACCACTTTTTTTTCTCTTTTGTAATAAAATACCCAATCAAAATCCCCCCCCCCCCCACTTTTTTTTCTTGCTTTCTTTTTTAACGCTATTTTTTTAAGAACTGTTTTTATCAATGATTCTTTTTGTTGCTGGTTTTACATGGCTTAGGAAGTTTTAGGTACAACAATGGATTGTATGTATTGTTAAATCTCTTTTAGTTACCAGTTCCCTTATGTTCCTTTTTACAATTTCAGCTATCTCTTCCACTAAGTTTCCTCCCTACTTACAGTTACACACTCCATTTCAGCTGATGTATAAATTTATTATAATATCAATTCAGACAATCATGTTTCTCTCTTCTGTATCTACAGGTCAGTGCTGAATATCAAACAGATCCTACCTGTGTCACAATTCCTTTGTGCTTGTCCAAAGTCTGTATGATCTGTAGGGGGAAAAGTCACAAGAATGCAATAAATTTATTCAACATTAAAACACGTGATATGGCTGAATTATGAATGGAAACAAAACATAAATAAATGACACATGCATATTTTATTTTTACAATACATACTGTATTGTAATGTTATTTGTGTTGCTCACAATAATGTTGGGGTTCTCTTTTATCCAATATACTAACACATGGCTGAGTCACAAGGTATTCTTTATTACTAGAGATATAGACATATAACAACTAGCACAGAGGACAGAGGAACATGTGATGGGTAGCAGGAACAAAGAGCAAGTGGGAGGCCAGTGTGTGAGAAGCAGTGAAGAGAGGGGAAGGGGGGAAGGGAGTGGCTCTGGGGCATCGTCACTACTGACCACACTCATGTCAGTCTGGAAGCTGCTATCAGGTTGTTTATGTGTTGGGGTGGGAGCGTCCGGTTCCAGACTGTAGGGCAGTAAGGGAGCAGAGGTTAAGTGTGAAATAGGACTATACCATTACAAATACAACATAAATAACAGCTTGAACTTTACTCACAAATCACATACTTTAATTCCAATCTTTGTTTTTGAATCCACTTGGCACAATTAAAACACTACTGCATGTATATGTCATACATAATTTACCCACTTAAAATCAACACACACACACACACACACACACACGCGCACACACACACACACACACACACACACACACACACACACACACACACACACACACATCTATAACATTACCTGCACACTTTTTGGGTCCACAACTGTCACCAAATTCTGACATCCATAAGCTAGGATTCCTTGCCATCCCCTAGACAGAGAAAAAGCAAAACAAAAAGCATTACAACTGCTTTAACAAACATGACTGAAATAGAGAAAAGTTGGAGTGGGGTGGGGTGGGGCAGAAATTAGCAAGACATATAACTGTAACACTGTTACAGATTGTTTTTCTTGTGGATAATGACCCGAATATCTCACAGGAAAATATTTCAATGAGAAAAACAACAACAAAGTCTCAGAGTCAAACATTTACCTCCCCCCCCCCCCCCCCCCCCCCCCCCCCCCAGATGATCAGTACAATAACAAGAACTGGCAGAAAACTGTGTCTCTCTAATTTGTTTCCATTATGTAGTTTCCAAGACAATTACTGTGCCACTGTGGTATTTAAAGTACTGTGCCAATGTGGTATAACTGTTAAGTAACAAGTGCTCCAACACCCACAGGGTTATAGTAACTTATACACAGTAACATTAATCCACATACTCCTGGAGTTCTGTGCGCGCGCACGCATGTACACACACACACACACACACACACACACACACACACACACAGAGGCAGGAACTTATTTGATTCAGCATCATCACAAAATGACAAACCACACAAAACCAGTTCTGTGCACCCATCCACTGGCACACATTGACAGATATCCATATATAAATGTATACAGTACATGCAAAGTACAAATATAACAACTGTGTTGTTTCTTGTGTAAATCAGAGGGTGACACACTGACACAGTGACAGTGGCACTGTGACAGTGCATGCAACTGAGTGGGGACAGCAACCGTGGTTTATTTAACTGATCAACACTCTTGTGGCTGCAGATGTGAGGTAGACGACTATATCTGACTCTGAGGCAACAAAGTTACTGTCGTACTCATGCATTAGTCTAGACCAGATTGTTTTTGTAGATCCACTGCACAATGGCCGGTTCTTCTTCTTCTTTCATTTAAGGGCCCACAATCAACATGTCGATTTATTCTGGCTCCTATAACTGGTGTGGATTTGCTGTGTCAAAGGTAGGGTTGTTGCGTCAGTAACGTTTGTTACGGCAAAAGTAAACATTTACAGAGAGTAATGTGCAATTCGACCTTACTAAACTCGAATTATCACAAAAACCGCAAAGAATATATTTATGTGACAAACCTGTTGGCTAAGGGGTGTGTACGGTTATAGGTTCTGCAACAGCAGCTCAATCAGTCCCACTTAACAAGCCTTATATTTACTCACCAGTCGCATGCACCCTTATTTTGTGCATGCAGCGGGCCTGTTATTGTTTTTGGAAAGAGTTTCATTGCGAAAATCCGCAGCTGCTGGGGTGTAAATTGGGTCTTCTTCCCCAACCACTGGTCGTTTTCACTTCACACTGCCATTTCGCAAGACAGTACCACGCGATAAGCGTATTGAAGTAAACTGTAAATAACATTCATTTATATTAGATAATTAACGTACTCAAATTTGAATAAATATTTAGTTATTTAATATTGAGTTCTCTGTTCTGGTTGTCTTGCTATGTGATCCTCAGTGGTAGTTACTATTTTTATTTTTATTATCAATTAGTTTGCATAAATCTTGCAGCAGACGACAATTTCCGCTTTCGTGTCAAAACTTCCGCTTGAGTTTGGGTCACCCAAAAAACGAAAACGTGTCTGCTTCTTTCGCCCGTCACGATTTCGTTTAGGGTACAGTCTGTCAAAGCACAATGCGAAACAAAAACCTGGCAGCTGAACTTGTTTTACGGTTTATCCTGTTCGTCATTTTCACGTGAGTTTCTGAAAGAATACATTAATAGCCTATCGTTTTGAATCTGTTGTCTGTTGTATTTGTAAACTATGTTGTCTCCGGAGAGGTATTACTAGGTCTGCTAGGCTAGTGGGGACCGAACTCCGTGTAGGTAAAGAAAGAGGGACTGTGTGTTCGCCGTCAGACTCCGGCATTATGTGATAGGGCATGTAGATACTGTGTGTACATGACTCCATGAGTCCATATGTGGACTCTTTAAATTAGTTTAATTACAATACGTCAGAACGTATCCAGTCAGAAGCCTTTTTGTGATTTTATTGAACTATGCAGTGGGGACATTTAAATTACATAATGGGATTTTTAAGTCAGCTTGTTTTCTTTGATTTTCTCCATTTTGTATTCATAAATATATACATCTGTTCATTTGTCTTGAAGGGGCTTATAATATATTGGGGAGGTGGGGTGGGGGTGGGGGATCCAGTGTATGTTTTACTTTACCTCTATCCCCCCCTCCCCCCCTTTTTTTTTAGGAAAGAAGTTGTACATGAAATGAAATGGTGACTTTGACTCGTTTGAGGTTATATTCTAGTTACAGTTGTAACAATCACCAATCCCTTAATCAAACAAAAAGCAATATAATTATGTACATGGTACTACTACTAGTACTGTAGTAGTATTGTTTTGAATTTTGGTTTTGCTTTTCTTTTTCAAATTAATTTGCACTGGTACAGTAGTAATAGTTTGGTGTTTGTTGTTTTTAACTGTCAGCATTACAGATAATGCTGCACCCTTCCGCCGTGCCCTTCAGCCTGAAGAGTTGTGGTTGTACAGGTATCCCCACACACCAGACTATTACCCTGGAAAGCTTATGTGGGTATGGTGCTAAGTGTTGTCAATCTGATCTGACTTTGTCAGTCAGTTACTATTG